>CM075862.1:18529337-19064337 GCA_037975125.1 Latrodectus hesperus | reverse complement strand
ATATTGAGAGGAATGAAAAGTATATAAACATGAATGAGAAAAATGTATCTGTATTGAATTAAATCGAACTGATCGCCCTTTATCGAACTGAATTTTCGCTGCCTAAAAATGTTACAGAAATGTTATTAAAGATAACTTAAGTAATAAATGTTCTGGTAGTTTATAAGTTATATTACATTGAAAATAAAATGTTAACTTGATTATTACTATGATTTTTTTAATAAAATTAAGCTTAAAATAACTGTAAAAAAACTTACAAATTTTCAATGAAAATTTACGGACTTTTTAATGTTACTATCCAGAAAGGAAAGTGAAATAAATAAAATTTGTCACTCATTTTAATCGGAGAAATACTCATTCAATCACTCATTTAATAAGAGAAGTTTTTACATTGTTTACTTTTTCTAAGCATTCTAACTGAACAATGTTCCTATACAATATTTAATATTTGTAACTTAATGTTTTGGTTATTCTGAAAGCAAACATTATATGAGATATAATTTAATAGAAATTTTGTGGACCTAATTTAAATTGCATTATTATTTAAGAGAAAGTTATTAAATGCGAGAATATTAAAAAAAAAACTAAATAATGCATCAATTCGAAAATAGAAAATATTATTGATAATTATTTTTGATCTATTTATTGTTACGAAACAATTTGCGGGATTAATCCTAATCTTAAAAATTTTAAAACAACGATATTTATTCTTATATAAAATTCAAGCACCTCTTAGGAAATACAACACATCTCATGGTATAATATTGAAAGCTTAATTGAATTCTTTGTTATTATTTTCATTAAATATATATTTTATATAACAATGTGTAACTGTACTTTAATTATGATTTAATATTTTGCATTTATTTAAATCTTTGTTATTTTTGTAGTTCAAAGATACAATATTTAACAATGCCTTTTTTAACGATACGCATGAAAATTTTAAGAACAAGAACATTTTTGTATACTAATCTTAGAAAAGTGTAGTAGGAAAGCTATATATATATATATATATATATATATATATATATATATATATATATATATATATATATATATATATATATATATATATATATATATATATTATACTATACACTCTTTTCCATAAATTATGGATAATTCTGAATCACACAGAAATTGAACTTTAAAATAAAAATTTTCACATGTAGAATTATCACACACATCTTGAAAAATACTATGCAACTTACAAGAAAATACCAGATGCCGCCGATAGTAGGTCACAATGACGGGAATATAAGAGAGGGATATATAAAGAATGGTTGCAAAGAAGTAAAATTGTTCACAAGGGCATTAAAAGAATTTCGGGGTATAAAACCGTATAATTATGGCACATTTGCATTTGGATAATGTTTTACGTAGTAGAATTATCGGCCATCCGCAATGTGGACGTACAGAGCTAAAAGTATCCAAGGAACTTGGAATCGCCCAGAGTGTCATCTCCGGGCTTTGGAACGGCTTCAATATGATGATAATGTGAGAAGACGTTATAGCACACGTCGCCCCCTAGACAACGCCGAATGATGACCGGTATTTGGTAGTTATTGCCAAAAGAAACAGGGGGAGCAAAGCATGAGACCTGTCTGTCAGCTCTCTTCAGCTACCAGTACGACAGTTTCAAGAAAGACCGTGTACAGTAGCTTAGGGTACATTGGTCTATATACTCGTAGGCCTGTCAGATGTGTTCCATTTTCTGCAACTCATTGTCGCCAGCGGTTAGCCTGGAGAAGAGAGCATGCATTGTGGGCACCGCAACAGTGGTCTTGTGTGATGTTTTCCGACAAGTTCAGGTTTAGCTTTCAGTCAGATTCTCGCCGGACTTTCATATAGAGATGGCCAGGTATCCGTTACCACCAAAGAACACCATCGAACGACAACGTTACAGTGGTGCAGGATTACTCGTTTGGGGATGAAATATTCAGGGTTCCAGAACTAATCTGCATGTTCAGAATGTAACCATTACAGGCCACATCTGTCATTCTGGAACAAATATACATGATGTATGTTTGTTTCGGGGCGCCATGGGTGCAGAATTTCTGCTTATGAACAACGGCGCCCGTCCTCACCGTGCAAACATTGCAGACGAATACGTTCAATCGAAGAATATCACCTGTATGGACTGGCCAGCATACTCACCGGACTTGAATCCAATAGAGCATGTGTGGGACATGCTTGGCCGACGATATGTAGCCCATCAACTCCCACCCACATGTCTACTGGAACTTAAAAACAATTGCTTGATGAGCGGTGTAATATTCGCCAAGGTCAGATCGATAATTTGATACATAGCATGCCTAGGTATTGTATGGCCTGTATTGCTTCGTCTGGGGGCATACTATATTAACCATCATACCAACCATGTTATATTGGTTTTCGTAAATAGGTTTTTTTTTACCCGGGAGTAAAAACAGCATTTTTTATTAATGATGTCAAACATAAAGCATCTTTTTTGCTCTTTATCTTAGACTTCACAAATAAGTCACATTTGTTTTTGTTTCAGAGCCTTTCTTTGCATGAACTTCCATTATCCTTAACTTTTGCACACACACATATACACACACACACACACACACACACACACACACACACACACACACACACACACACATATATATATATATATATATATATATATATATATATATATATATATATATATATATATATATATATATATATATATATATATATATGGCATGTATTACCTAGTTACTTCCTTGTCTTATTGAAATTGCTTTTAAGATATATTATTAAATAAGAAGAAAAATTCTATTATGTTTCAAGACTATGAAAACCCTTCATAACTTCTGTAGCATATCTGGTCAATAGGAGAGATGAATTAAAAAAAGTATCAAGAAAACTAAACTGCCTCAGACGGGTGCGTTATATATATATATATATATATATATATATATATATATATATATATATATATATATATATATATATATATATATATATATATATATGTGTGTGCGTGTGTATATATATATATATATATATCTTTATATATATATATATATATAAAGAGAATTTAGTTATTATATATAATTCATTATGTGATAGTGGAATAATGGAATGTTTTAAACGTATTCAATTTATTTCTTCTGTGCTTAATCGTATTTCTCAATTTACGAAACTTTTATGCAAGTTATAATCTTCTGTTGCACTAGGCAGTGTTACTTAATGCTTGTTAATATTTACTGTAGTAATCTCGGTACCATTACACTGATATCATTACATGACGAACAAAATCGTCCTAAATCTATTCAACGAGTTAAGAGTAGAATTATTATTTGTTTGAGATTATTACATATAATGTATGACGATTACATGAAGTAAGTTTTTTTAACACAATATAAATGTAAATATTGTGTGTGAATTCAAAAATATTCTATTTAGTTTATAATTAACAATTAATCATTCTAACTATTTGGTAGATTTGCCAGAAGAATTTATTTATTTTGTAATTAATAATTCGCAAGAATTTTGCTAAAAATATGTTTATTTAAGTCGAATACATTTGAGTAAAATTGTATTTAAAACCTCGAATAAATATTTGTGTGAAACTACTAAATATTTTTATTGTTAAAAATGCTATTCTTCTTAGACTATTATGAATTTTTAGACGCAATCCATTTTGACAAATGTTAAATTATAACAATATATGATTTTGTAATATTTTATTAATTTATTATTATTATAAAAAGTGTAAAATATCAATTTTAACTTTGTTATATTTCTTTTCAGAAAGAAAATATGCAAAGTGAAAATGTTTTTATAAGTGATTAATTTTTTCAAAAATACTCATTAATAAAATATTTCTTTCTGTATTGATTTGAACATTAACATAAATTTCACATTTTTAATGGTTGTTTAATGCAATCACATCTTCAAAAATCAAACCTTGTGTAAGATTTAACAATGGAATGCATATGCTTAATTGTTTTTGTTTTGTTTTTTTAAATAAGAACTCTTCAGCAACAGTTAACAAATACACGATATAAAAATAAAATGAAATATTTTTATCTTTTTTAAATTAAGATAAGTGTAGAAAAAATTATGAAATTATTGTTTTCTCTTCACACATTGAAAAGCATATCCAACAAATTACATAGGAAGTTCGTTAATAAGATTTATTCAATAACACTGCATTAAAAGAAACCACTTACGTCCACTTGACGTTCAAAAAATAACTTCCTTCCTCTTAAAAAGATTATTTAACTTACGCTATATAGAAAACGAAAGTCTGGGAAAGTAATTTCCTTTTCTTTTTTACTACCTCAAGAGGAAATGTTATGATGCAGTAAGAAATACGTTCTCGTCGGGCAAAAAGCCATTACTACATTTTCCTTTTCCTCAAGCGAGTTAACTTCTAACGAATTTCGATACGTCGTCTGCTATCCCGTAGACACTGACTGTTTGCTCCAGACTGTTAAATCATTTCTGTGTTTTCTAGTGGTCATTAAATCTTTCTACAGTGCATCAATGGCTTTTCCTCAATTTTCACCTAAATATTCCTTTTTGTACATAAAGATGCAAAAATGCAATTTTTACTTTAGAAATTTTTATTCCTTGATTAAATTATGCAATATAATGAATGGTTAGTTATCTAAATATTGCGATTAATTAATATGAGTGAATATTCGTTTATTATTTAAGAGAATAAATAATTTTTCAAAAAAGTAATGCGTAGTTTTAACACAGAAGATAATTTTGGATGAAAACAAAATTTTACAAACTGCCGCACTCTAAATAGGTACACAGTTTAGAGTAAACATGTGATTTCATTTGTAAACGTTAAGTTATTATATTTTCTGCTTATATAGAGGAAATGAAAACTTATTTTTAATCCGGATGCTTTAAGAAATATTTATTCTCAATTAAAGAGTAATGCTTAATCTAATAATTTTAGCTTTAATTAATTAAGCAGGTATTAATAAGTCCAATATTGTTTCAGTCAATATTTACTTTTGCGTGTTAATTATCTTTCAATCAAGATAAAGGAACTTTAATGGAAAAATAGTATAATATACAAAGGAGAGCTTTCATTATTCTACAATATTCATATTTAAAGGAAACGCAATGAAAGTAATTGGTTTATTTAGTCATAATTTGTCAATAAATTTAGAGATTATATATAATTTCTTGCTAATTCCTGAATTTTTATAAAATCTCAAATTAAGTTAGACTTTAAAATTTTAATCACGTTTTTTTCTGATCCATACCTTCCAAAAAAGTATGGATATGAATTAATTTTACCAATGTGTTTCATTACCGACTAAGGTGTCAGTTCTTTTAGCACATGAACGTTAATTTAGATGATAAATAAATAAATTAAATTTCATATAAATAATTGTTTCTACTAAAATATACTATTATTTTATATAAATCAAAATTTAGAAAACTAAGAACAATTTATAAAACTTAATCATCGTTCTAATAATTTCAAAATTCAATTTTTGTCTATTTTTTAAAAATATATATCAGTATATTAAGCTCCATAACTTTTATTGTGAAACATAAATTTTGTTTTAGTTAATTTTAAAAATTAATAAATCAACTCTTATTCACATAATTTCTGGAAAAAATTTTAAAATTACTCTGCATGATTTATTTTAAATCATCTGTATAGTACTTGTTGTTACTTTTGACATTTGGACAGTTGGCTATGTGAAATTTAGTCAGAGTGGAGCGTCTTTCATTTTAATCAGAGCAATATGATGGTGAAAGTACGACTTTGTTCTAAGACTCCTCCAATAGATGGCAGCACCAAAGAATCCACTCTCTCAATTCTGACTTTCATCAGGAAGGGGAGGAAATTTCTCCAAACCATTACACTCATGGTAACTGCTCAAAGACCAATCACAGGACCTTAGATTCCTTATATTTAATGAACACGTATATCACATGTGCTCGGCGGGACTTTTACGGCATTGGGAATAGAACCCAGTCCATTCCCAATACCAAACAAAAAGATATGACTTGTGTTGATCCCCAGAGGATTTCTAGAAAGCTGCACTGCCACAACATTCAACACTTAATAACTATCCATTGTTTAAATCTTACAATGCCAGAAAATATCCAGTAAACTATTTCTACAATTGAGATATTAATTGTTTGGATATGAATAGCAATGAAATTGTGCCCATCAAGTTTGCCGAGATCCATGAATAGGTTCTAGAGAAGAAAATTTAATTTTCCCTTCAGAGTGAATCATAAAGCCGATTTGAATTCAACCCCGACCTAATAATCAATTGATCATCGACTGAAGTCGAGAATCAGTGCCAACAACCTACGGTATTTGCCGACAGTCAGTATGAAATTTTTGAAGCTAGAGGCTCCTCAGCTTCACATTTTTGTTACAAACGTCAATATTGTTTTCGTTCTAATATTAGTAACTACCGTAACAAAGCAACGAGTGAACAATCAAGAAGATGATTAAATTTTGATGTTTTATCTACTATTAAAAAATCAATCAAGGGAATAATCAAGATGATAAAACTTTTATGTTTTATCTACTATTAATAATCAAAATCTTCTTATTATCACTGATACTGGATAGAGTATAAACTTACATTCATGAACAAGTTTTCAAGGACTTCAAATAAAAATAATGAGGTAAATACAAATGTCAACATATTTACCTTAAAATGTATTAGCTTTATTATTTGTGGTGTATTTTTGGATTTAAAAATTGGAAAAGTTTCAGGCAGTGTTTTTTTTAAATTTTTAATTTGATAATTTAGTTTTAACTATCGAAATTTCATCATATTTTAAAATTTTTAATGTGTATCAAAATATCAATAATATTAGTTAAAAAATATTACTGTTGATAAACATTTACTATTTGTATTGATGAGATATGATAACAATGATATTGTTAATATTGTTAAAAATGTAAATACTGTATCTGAAAAGGCCAAATTACAGAAAATTTATTATTGAATTAAAATCATATATTTTCTTAGAATAAGTATGATGTAGGTTGTATAATTATTGAACCAATTAGAGTTATATTAACATCAGAAGTACTTATTTCAATGCGACCATATCGTGTTTCTCCTAATGATAACAAAGAAATTAAAAAGCAAATTGATGAACTTATAGAAGCTGTATTCATTAAACATTCCTGCAATCCTTATGCAACACCAATAACTTAATTTTATATAAGAAAGATGAATACTCTACAACTAAACTGTGCATATATTTTCATAAATTAAATAAAGTAACTAAATTAGATTTGGAGCCTATTCTCAGAATAGATTCTGTTTTCGATGCATTGGTTAATGCACTAAATTGTTTCCACTCAGTATTTAATTTAAAGTTTTTGGCATATTAAAATTAATGAAAAATATACTGAAAAATAGCCTTTCTTTCACATTTTCATTTATATGGGTTGACAAGATTACTATCTGGTAGGAGTAATTTTCCAGCTATTTTTTAAAGAGCAAGCAGGCAAATTCTTAACAAATATAAAATAAATTTTTTAATTATTTTGATGATAAGTTTGGTTTCTCACAATCTTATGAAGAGTATTTAGTGCATTTAAATGTTTTTTGATATTTTGTAGAAATAAAACCTTAAATTAAATATATCTAAGTGTCAATTTGCCCAAAACAAAATTATATTATATTAAGAAATAGAATCAGTTAAATATCAACTAAATAATAATAATAATATTGAAGTTGTCAAAAATTAAATCCCCCTAGGTCAGTTACAGAACTTTAAAGATTCTTTGGTTACTTTAATCTTTTCTATAAATTTATTTCAAAAGTATGCAAAGGTTGAAGTTCACTTAATGAAGAGCTTCAAAACTATGTTCCATTTGATTGGTTAGTTGAATGTCAAAATTCCTCTCAAATGTTAAAATTTCTTTTAATTTCAAAATTTTATTTAACCTTATATAACACAAACTATCCATGTTACATATTTGATGAAGGGTCTAAAGAAGGTGTTGGAGCTATTCTTAAACAAGAACACCAAGACGGAAAAATCTTCACCCTAAATATTATCATTCTCGTAAACTTCAAATAATGAGAAAAATTGCTTCTGCTACAGAAATAGAATATTTAGCAATAATATATGCTCTAGATAATTTTTACTATTATATTTATGGGGTTTAGCTTGCAATTCATACTGACCCTACTGCTTTAGGTTGGTTGAAATCAATTAAACATTCTACTGGAAGTTTATTCAGTCAGTCATTTAAATTTTCCATGAATGATTTTGAAATTAAATATAAAAAGAGTTCCACGAATTATGAAACTGGTATGTTATCAAGAAATCCTATTTCTCATTGTGTACAATCAAGGAATCGTTTATTGCATTTAGAGGAAGTAAAATGTCATTTAATTAATAAAAATATTTGTGATGAAAATTTAAATAAAAGAAATGGTGTTTTAACTGAGAAAAATAAAAGTTTGTGTAAAACATTTGTACCTATGTTATTAAGGGAAAATTATAAATAAAAGACAAAAATTTTGGTCATATTGGATTATCATCAACGTTACACTTGTTTTCTGATCAATATAATTGGATTGGTATTGTTCATGATGCTATTCATTTTTTAAAGATTGTGAAATATGCCAATTTAATAAGAAATATTTTCAAGAGAATAATGGTTTGTCTCAATCCTTACCAAAGGTACATGATTCTTTTGCAATATTTCCTATTTCTACTGTTGGTGGTTTAATTATTGAAATTCAACTAAAATTACTTGCATATGATTACTTATAATGCCACTAGATATATTTGGACATTTTCTTCAAAAAACGAAACGTAAATACTGATACTTATTTATTGCTTAAAACAAGTATTTCAAAATAATGATCCTAAGAAAATATTGATGATAGATATTGTGCTTTTTCAGCGACTAAATTTAAACATTTCATAAGAGAACATAATATTATCCAATTATTAACGTTGGACCATCATTCTCAAACAAATGTAAATGTAAAAAGAGGGAATCAAACTATTGTTACTAGATTAAAATGTAAATTAAGCTCCTATACTGATACAATATCTTGGACAAAATTGCTAACCCAAGTAAATGATGACTATAAAAATACACCCCCACTCGATAATTAAATTTCCTCCTGCTTTTTTAATGTTTCGTAAATTAGGTAATAGAGGATCAAAATTTATACCCATCATTCAAAGAAACTGGAAATTCAGCACATAAAAGAACAAAAAAATGTCATGAAAAAAGCAAAATTAAATGTCATTTAAGATTCAAACTTGCGAAATTCAAACCTGGGAATTTAGTATTTCATGAAGAGTTTTGATACCTGAATATACGTTTACTTACGTCCCCTTATTCAATTCTTTATACAATTTTAAAGAAATATTCTGATGCAATTTTGAGATTGATAAACAGAATAAGCTGACAAAGAAAAATTCTACAATAGTACATTTTAATAGATTTAGGTATTTTCATACATCAAGCAATATCACGTTGAAACCAGGCCTACGAAAATTCTAATGCGTAAAATTAAGGAATAATAATAAAAAAGTAAATTTTTATAAATTTATAGTTTGATTTATAAGATGAAAATTTTTAAATAATATATTGTTAAGAAAATTATATTATTAGCAAATTATGATGTACATCTAAAGTAGTTATTTTTTTCCCAAGTATGACACTGAATTCAATAATTATGTCAAATACGTTTCATGATTTTGACACTTTTATTCTTTATGAAAATGAGTATTTTATAATTTATTAACAAAATTGTTACTATGATGCTATATTCTCAATTGTAAAAACTTTAACCTTATATTTTGAGTGAGTGTTGTAATTGTTTTTTCAGTTTTAACAATATAAATTCCTCAAATTAATGCTCCTAAGAACTATTGTTCCTCTATGTAATAAACTAATATTAATATTTTAATTATGAGAGCAATTATAATAGAAAGAAAACACTTTTATATAAATTCAGTACGTAATTTTTTATAATGGATAAAAATGATTATTAATTTAAATCGTAATATGAAATTATTATTGTTTATTTATCAACACATTCCTGCTAACTTAGTGATAAGTTACCAGAGTAAAATAATTACTCTTACATTATACTTTTAAAAATCCTCATATGAGCTTATTTTAATTTGAGTAAACTTTATTTGTTATAATATTTTCAATGAACACTAAAATTTTTCATTTCGAAATAATATATATATTTATACATATATTATTTGATGAACTGATTGAATTTAGAAAGCTATTAAACACATTTTAATTTTATCTTTTAGCTTTAAAGATACAAATTGACAATCAAAAAGCCTTATAATTTATAACTGTAAACTTTTGAAACTGAACTTACATATACAAGATATTCACATTTCTTGCTGCATTTACTAGTAATCAAATAGAAATTGTATTAAGTTGAATTTATGAAAAACATTATTTTAAAATTATATAAGTTTTCATACAAATGAAGAAACTGTCATGGTAATAAATATTTAAATATTTAATTTTTGATATAAAGTATCAATAAACTAAAATCCAGGTAGAATAATTTTGAACTATTAGTTAAGAATGTCATGTCAAATATTTATTTATATACTAGATCCATTACATTATGACTCATACTTCGGTACTTAACACGTAAAAAATATCGAATAATTTGAAAAATTAAATAAAAACATACTAAATTATAATCTCAAATACTTAATAAAATTATTTGTATGAAATTAGTCATTATAAAGCACATAATTATATATATATATATATATATATATATATATATATATATATATATATATATATATATATATATATATATATATATATATATATATATATATATATATATATATAGTATGTATGTATGTATGTATATCTTCATAATAATTTTAAACAACTCTGTTACCTTTAAGAAACATTTTAAAAATGTTTAAATAAAATATTTAAACATATATTTCATCTCGTAATAGGAGAACTAATTTGAAAACATTATAAATTAACTTTGTTGTATAATTTTTTTAAATGAAACATTCCTTGCAAATTTATATTACTTTTCAGTTTGATAATTTATATGAAAAGGAAATATATTCCTGTAACTTAATAAGCATAATAGAAATTACAAACGATTCTTTAGAAAATACCTTAAAGTACATAAGAATTAATTAAATTGAATATACTTGGTGCTTCCTTCAAAGTGTAACTGTAATATTAAGCTGATCAAAATATGATAAAGTGTAATTAATGATTCAAAACTATTTAATATTTGTTAATTAATTTAAATTTAAGGTAATTTTTGCATTTTATTTATATTTTTCTAAAAATTACATTATTCTTTGTGAAATTGTTCATCGAATAAATTAGCTGAAATTTGCTTACAAAATTGAATTGTAACACAAAAGTAAATTTATAAAAGTAGCGAATACGTAACTTAGCTCGATTGACAAATTTTAAATTTATCATAGTGTTATTTTGTAAATAGATTGTCATTTAATAATCTTACAAGTTACACTGAATTTCCATGCATTGAAAATTTTTATTTACTTCTGTTATGTTATAAATAGGCAATTGACACTAGAAAACATACATCTATTTTAACATATTTTAAGGAGAGTTATTACATATATTAAATATTATTTTTAATAGAATCAAAAAGTATATTAGTATAAAGTTTTTCATGTTTTTACTGGTGTTTTATACACATATTTACTTAAAAAATATGCTTCTTTATCTTTCTATAAATCATAAGTATGTTATGTTTCTTTCTTTAAAATTATGTTTTTAAGCAATATTTTAATTGTAAAATTTATTTAAATTAAGTTTGATTAAATGAAAATTCACCACTAACAACAAAAATAACAGAAATGATACAATTTTATTAATAATCACTGCGAATATTTATCAATACAGTATGATATAAGAGAATTGTAATTTTTGTCTTACAAATCATTTAATGAAATAACTTTCTTGAATGAAAAGATAATAAGGAAAATTCTTTTAAAAAATTGTTTTAGTGCTATGTAATGTAAATACCACATAAATATACTTACACGAAATAAAATATTTTGGTTTTTAAGAGCAAAAACGCGCAATGTATACTTACTTTGAAATCTTCCATTAAAACCTAAAAAATAATAAGAAATTACAACAAATTAATAACTTTATCAAACCTCCATAAATTTTGTCTAAAATTGTTAATTTTTATTCACTCAATACCTTATTTATTTAAAATGCCCAATTTTTGCATTGTACAAGGAAACTTGTCATTAAAGTATTTATTTGCAATTTTTTATGAAAACAAATTACTTGTGCAGTAAAGTTAAGTATTTCGTATCTATGAGAAGATATAAAAGTAAAAATATTTTTAAAGAAATATCTACTAAAACGATCTAAAAATCTTTTGTTAATGGAACTGGTACTATTAAAACGTTTTTACTTAAGACAATTATAATCATTTGTATTAAAGATAATTTTAGATATAAAAACGTATATTTCTTTTGTTTTAATTTCTAATATTGTCTAACAAAATATTAGCAAAAATAAACAATCTAATACCTATTAATATTATGTATTTATATTTAAGAGATGTGAAAATGCAAATGCAATAAATAAGTAAAATATTTATTTACATAAATATATAAAAATTTTGAATTCAATAAAAATTGAAAGTTTGGTCTTCTAAACTCATAAAATTTTAGATAGTATTTTAGATAATTCACAGTAGAATTATTGTATCGTTTCATATTTTATACATACAGTGGCTTTGATATGATTATATTCTTATTTTATAACTATTAAGTTTGTAATTCTGCTAATATTTTCATAGTTTTTAATTTGTAAACAGTATGTTGGTTTTTATAACTTTCATAAAAAATGAAGTTAATCCAGTGTTTTAGTATGAAGGATGATTGTTCTTCGACAGTAATTTTACACGGGCACTTTAAATAAAATGATGAGTTTAAAAAAATTCAAAATAAATAAGAAAACATGAATTTTATATTATTAAATAAAATTTCACTTATCGATTTTAGAGTGTATGTTTATTATTCGTATTTTTTACTTTCAACAAATACGAATAATGCTTACTTAGAGTACATGTACTCATTACTGTTTGTTTAATAACCTTAAAGAAATAATTACCCATAAACAAAGATGTCTTTATAACGAATAAATCAATTCTCCATTTTACCATAAAAAACTTGAATTTATTTCTTTTTAATTCATCATATATTTATCTGAAAAACAATTCATTTAGAAAACTTAGGTAATTAAAATCCTTCATACTCTCAATTGCAAGTAACTTACTTTTGAAAAAAGTTTAATTATATTCTTGTGTTTTAAATTAGAATTGTAAAGAAAATGAGTTTTGTCCTGAGAAAGTGTTGGTTCTTTTGTCAAATATTATTTTTCCAATTAATCAAGCAGTTTTTCTTCTTCATTCAAACAAAATTCCCTCATAAATCAAAATTCCGGTTAAAAAATAATTAAGTAACAAATAGAGAGTAGCTTAAATTTATTTTTTCAAAAGAAATGTCACCAACAATCAAAAAAGTCATAAAAAATCTATTCATATATTCCCTTAGAAAATAATTTTTTAAAATATAATTAAAAACATAATTTAAGTACTTCATCTGTATATTTTATTACTGAATATAAGTGATGTTATTTAACATATATATAGTATCATAAATCATAACTAGGTGTCACTAGTTAAAAAATATAAGATGTGAAATGCTAGTTTTATATATTATATAGTTTAAATTTTTTATTTAACGCAACCAGGGTATAGTAAAAAATTTTTTAATCATGGATGATCGGAAATATAACGTTTGTTTAACAAAATTTGTGTCCTTAATAGCGTCAATTAAGATAACAAAAAGCAACACAAATATTTATTACTTCAAATGAGTGAATATTTAGCAGTCTTTGAGATAAAAATCTTTTTGTTTTATGATTTTATCCTTAATATATTAGGGTCAAAGTGAATATGAATGGCAGCATTAAGGAACAATGATTTTGCTTAGTTAATTTTTTTTTATTTTCTCAAAATTAATCAATTTTTAATTAAAGATTTGCAGCATTATCGCTTCTTATAGCTAGAAATTTTGAATTTTAAAAGAATCGAATATTTAAGGAAATTTAGTATCAAATATGAATTAACTTTTTAAGTCTACATGTGTTGAGTGTTTTGTTTTAAATTGCTTTTAATTCATAAAAAAATATTATATTTAAAATAAAAACATTATTTAAATAAAAAAGTAATTATCATTTTTTTCAATTTTAAATTAAATATTTTTGCTTAGTTTGTTTATTGATTTCATAAAATTAAAACACAATTTAAGGATTAGATAATTTTGTTTTGGACTTGTCATCAGCCCGATTTCATTTCATTAAAGCAAGAGCAAACGTGATGCTTAAAACCCCTTCTACTTTAGGTACGAAATAAATATGCTTTGTTAAACTCAATAAAAAAGCGGTCATTTTTTTAATACTTTGAAATAAGTATTTCTTAAATTTTCTTGAATTTGACATATATAAAACATTTTTAAGTAAAACTTTTAAATAATATATTGTTAATAATTGGAAACGAAAACGAAATTATTAAACAAATCTCTTCAAAAATGAATTCTGTACAAAGGACTTGAATTTCACTTAAAACGCATTGATGAAATTGGCTAAATTAGATTTCTAAATTACAAGTTACCAATTTGGTGTTTGAAATATCACATGAGCCAATATTTTAGGTTAAACTTAGCCAAAACTAGATCCCCAAATTATTACGGAGTATTATGTTAAAAATGTTACACGCCATTATTTTAGGGGAAATTTTGCCTAAAGAAAGTTCAATAACTCTCTCTTTGCTTTTGTGTTCATTTATCTAAGTAATATATTTAAGTTATTAATTTCCAAACTTTTTTTGTTTCTTTTTTATAAAAGAGATTTCAAAATTTATTTGAAGGAAAAAACTGTAAGATAAATTAGGAAAAAATTATTACTTAAAGTGTATATTTTATTATAATATAAATATTTCTTTCAGTTTTACAAAATGGGAATATACTGATTTAAAAAACTATATAAATTTAATGTTTTTCTTGATATTTAATGTTGCTCTGCTTAATATCAACTTTTATAATTTTAAATATTTTTATGTACTCATACAAACTTATAAATACATATAAGTGTGTGCACGTAAGAAAGTGGTAAAGTTAGCTAGTGAGTGTATTTTACTCATTTCAGTGTAATTTATAAATAGAATCCTGTTTAGAACTTATATCATATTATTATTATTATATCATGACTTTTATAATAAAATAAAAGAAGTTTTTCAATCTCTTTAAAAAAAAGTTATTTCCACACAAGTTTTTGAGGTATACGAATACAGTTAGTCACCTGATTTTAAAATATAAATACTGATACAATATTGATAGCTCTTTTATTAGTTAAGAACAATAAAACTAAATGTGTAAGGAAGTTACATTTTTATTTTCAATATAGAAAATAAAGTTGGTACAGTTATACTTCTTGAAAGAGAAGCTAAATCAGATAACCCAACATATAACAACAATCAGATAACCAATCAGATGGAAAAATTTTAACTCAACAACGAAATTTAAAAAAAGGGAAAGAATATCAACCAGAGAAAGAAACAAATAACAAAATTAGTTTTAAAAATTAAATACTTGCATAAATTCAGGCCTATTTGGGTAGTAAAATACGTGGGATATTAGTTCTCAAAATTTCAAAATTAATCAGTTTAACTGTCATTTAATTGAAATAAATACGTATTTTAAAAGAAAATATTTCTGCTTATTTAATCTCATTGACAAACTCAAAAATTCTCCGAAGAAAAACATATATTTGTAAAGTTACAGACGCAAACTTCTGCATTATAACTGGATTTATCATTTAGCTCTATTTATCTTACAATATTTTTTTACGGCTGTGTATGTAATAAATTTTGCAATCGATGCAACGTTCTTCAGCTATACTTCAGCAACTTTTTATAATTAATCACTTATTATCATTTGTAATAATTTTAAAATTTTATTTTATATCCTTTAAATAAAAGCAAAATTAACTAATTTTTATCTTCGTGACGTTTAATAAAAATAAATAGCTATTGTCACATTTGATTAAAAATAAGAATTCAAAGCGAATTTATTGAAAAATAATATCTTCTACTTTTTTGCTATCATTAAAAGCAAATTCACACAGAATTTGAAAAGTTTTACCTGCTTTTATATAACAATTAAAATCAATTACCTCTATAGAAAAGGTAGCTTATAATTCCCTAAATTATGTTAAAAAGTGGATCAATGATAAATTTTAAACACTTCAATTAATATAATTAATTGTTCTAATTAGAAGATAGAAAATAGATCCATTTCTATTACACAGTTTTCAATAAATGAAAGACATAGATACCGTATAATCCAAGATGCCAAATTCTGAGTTTGGTGGTTTTTTGGCAGATTTTCTTATGTATCTGGCAACATATGGTTTTTAATAGCTCATACATATAGAGACCTATAAAAATTATACAGAATATTCTATTTTGGCAATTCTAGTATTTACGTCATCGCGCACATTACAATACGTCCTCTTGGTAACATTTCTTCATCACGAAAAAAATTCAGAATTTGGAATCCTGGATTATATGGCATTTGTGCCTAAATGAAATGACGTAAGTACATAGATTTCAAATAGACTTAAAATGAATGCAATTTAAAATATTCAATGATTTTGCTGCACAGAGCAAAAGTTAAAAATTAAAACAATATATGAATTGAAAAATTAATAAAATATTATTTTAATTGGATTAACTAAGAAATGTCATAGAAAAATGAGCACAAATTTATAAATTAAAATAAGATATAAATTAAAAATTTAATATATTATTAAACTAATTATCATGACATGATAATTACTTTATAAAAATGCTGCAAGGATATATTTAAATAAACTACTAAATTTGGATGTTTATAGAAAATTGAATAAAATTCTTTTTAGTTCAAATAAAGTAATAAAAATTAAAAATTTGTTAGAGTTTACAGAACAAATATATTTTTTGAATAGAAATTATGTGCATATGGTTATAAATACAAATTACATTCTAAAATTATATCCCGAATTTTATTTTAAAAAATATTATTCAGCATAAATGCATAAGCAATTAATAAAAATTCTACAAATTGCATAGGAAAGTAACAAGTGGTAGTAATTAGTTATTATGAAAAAATTTAAATAATATTTTCTACTTTAGTGTAAAATATTGAATGCTAAAGATGCACAGTTGTTAGAGATCAGAATTTTTGGAAATAAAATGCAACTGTGTAGGCATTATAAGAACAATCCATTTTAGAATGATATTCCTATATAATTCTTTTCAATGTTTAGTGAAATTTTTAGTTAAATTATCAAATTTAGCAGTATGTTACTTTAGGAAATAAAATTAAACATATTTTGTTGACTAACATTTAATCATATATGAAATAAAACATTTTAGAATAAATCAGATTTATTTGTATTAAAATGATACAATAAAGCTAACTTTATTTATATTTTTTACGGAATCAATTATTTTCAGTAATGCTTTTTTTAGCTCTGTTTCAATAACATAATAATATAATCTATAAAAATTTAATGAACAGTATATTAAAGCTTAAAGTTTTAATATTTTTAAAATGAAAAGAATTTCTTCAAACGTACTTTCAGGTTTATTGTTTATAAAACGCCATGCATAATTCAATTATTCATAATTTTCATACTTAATATAATATTCCCTTATACAAAAATTATAAAACTTTTCTTATGTATTACAAAACCTTTATTACGTAAATTTCAGTAACTTGAAGTAAATAAAAAATATGAAAATTTAATAGAATAAATCTAAAATAAATCGGTAGATTAAGAAAAAGAATTTTATATCCTATCTTTTGTCAGAATACTTTAATTTTATTAATTTATTCATTTGACATAGAAACTATCATTCTTAATCGAAGGATTTTTTTAAAATTAAGTAATTACATTAACTCTTAACTTCTTTTTATTTCAATATAAAATATATTTAATGAAAATGACATTTTAAATAAATATTAAAATTACACCAAAAAGTTAATTTTCTGCAATATAACCAGTTAAAAATTTTTACTTAATTATATAACATCATTTATTTAGTATCCAAATTTTCAAAAGTTAAAGTCTTCTTTCTGTTTCAAGAAAAAATTAAAAAAATTTTTTTACAAGAAAAGTGAATTTTTTTACAAGAAAGAATCAACAGTGAATTTTTCACTTTGTTGCTTGAAATTCTTTAATGCATGCCTATATATATATATATATATATATATATATATATATATATATATATATATATATATATATATATATATATATATATATATATATATATATATATAGATTATACATATATATATATATATATATATATATATATATATATATATTATCTATATATATATATATATATATATATATATATATATATATATATATATATATATATATATATATATATATATATATATATATATATATATATATATATATATATATATATATATATATATATATATATATATATATATATATATATATATATATATATATATATATATATATATATATATATATATATATATATATATATATATATATATATATATATATATATATATATATATATATATATATATATATATATATATATATATATATATATATATATATATATATATATATATATATATATATATGTATATATATATATATATATATATATATATGTATATATATATATATATATATATATATTTATTAATATTTGTAATTGTTATAATATTTCGAATACGTAATTGTATTTAAAATTTATTATAAAATAGTACGAAGAAATTGGCCAGTTATACTGATGTGTGTCGAAAATAAAATTAAATTAACTCTACATTGAAAACTGAAACCATTGAATATTTGAAAAACTGAAAACAATACTAATCCGTTTTATTACGTTCGAAATATATTGTCCACATTATTTACTATAATATATTTGAAGAAGATACTACGATCATTTGTTTCGATTCTCTCCAGATAAATTCTTTGATACGACAAAACTAAATGATGAATCAAGAAAGTTTCTCAAATTCCTTTTCTAAGCTTTTCAAACAAAGAATAAAAAAGTTCAACTTCAGCAGAAGAAAACAGAAATCTGGAAGTTTATACGAACAATCTGATGCTATCACCACTCTAGTTCTACTCAATATTTATTTTTCCCTTTTTCCGTTCTTTGAATTTCCCTAAAGGTATTTGGAAACTTTGCTGACATTTTTCTTCCCCATCTTGAAGTCAAGAAAATTGTTGATTTGCTTTTGTTTTAGATTGCTACCATATCTCTTCTGTGCCTTTAATGTTTCTTATTTGATAGCATTTCCTACTTTGACATTACTAGAAACAAATCACAAAATTGGAAAAGATAACGATTAGACTTTGGATTTAAGGTATACATACATAAAGAGGAATCGCTATTTTATTATTTCAATATTCTTTGGCAATGAAAGGTCGCTTTTTCTTCTGATGCATTATGCTACTTTTCTTTAAAAAAGTTTCTCGGGAATAATAAAATGAGATATATTCTTCATAAAATATTTTGAACATATGATACAATAAGAGTGTTTTACTTACGAATATTTTGAACGTTTGTATATGTTTATATTTTGCTTGCATTTTGTATATTTTATTAAACATGAGGGAATCTTGTAGGAAGATTAAGATTATTAATTATAATAATTATTAGATCTATTTCATAATCTCAAATGTACATATTTGTTATAATATATATATATATATATATATATATATATATATATATATATATATATATATATATATATATATATATATATATATATATATATATATATATATATATATATATATATATATATATATATATATATATATATATATATAGTATATATATATGTATATATATATATATATATATATATATATATATATATATATATATATATATATATATATATATATATATATATATATATATATATATATATATATATATATATATATATATATTCCAGTTTTGATCCTGGTTTTTAGATAGGCATTTATAAAATTAAAGAATTAAGACCAAATTAAGCTTCATTTGAGTAAAAAAAATAATATAAGCATTTTAATTAGATTTTTGTTTCGTCATGTCATTTTGGAATAAATTAAATTTGCATATAATATAAATAATAAATAATAATAAATTAAAAGTATTAAGAAGCATTGGCTTAAGAGATAAGAATACAATGGTATTTATTTATGAAAATCCCCTTACTCTATACGTGTTATGAAACGATGTCTGTAGCTATAGATAGAAAACTGTGCTTTATGTAATTCGCTATCTTACGAGTAGGTAATATTATTTACACCGTATAAATTATAAATGAACTCAACATTTTTCATCACAGAATTTCTAATTAAATATCTATATTTCTTAAAATGATATTTCATTTAAGAAAATTTAGATCAATCTTATACATAATTGACAACACATTTCTGTTTTAGGAGCAGAACTTCAAATTGTTTAAAAAACTTATTAAAATTATGATAAAAGTATTGTTTATTCCTTACAGTGAACTTGATGGCAAGCACAAGTTAATGTAAAATTTTTTGTTTTTTATATATGTATGCAGTAATATTGCTTCTTGAAAGAGATATAAATGTATTTTAAATTATTTTACTCAATTTAAATTACATTAATTTCAATAAATGATGTTTTGAAAACGTAATATAAATACATACAATAAGAGCGTAATTTAGGTACATATTATAAACAATGGCATAAATATTCAAGAAAAGTCAGTTTCCGCCTGCTTAAAAAGAAGTTAGCTTTTCTAACGCTATCTTACCTGAAATTAATTAATTTTTTTTCTTTAAAATATCTAGAAAGATCAATTGTGTTTCAAATTTCACATATTTTTTAATTTGTTGAATCTTCAATTTTGGGAGTTAAAAGAAAATCATTTAATTTCGAGTATACTTATAACAATCAAACAAAAACATATTTAAAAATCAAGTAATCTTTCTCCTTTTATTTAAAAACAGAATGTTTAAAGTCAATATTCTATATGAGTAATGTATATAGGAAGAAAAGACACATACAAGCTGTAATCATAATTAAATCAAGATATATTATTAAACGAATCATTCAAAAGAAAGAGGATTTAACCATAAGAAGTGACCAGTTCTATTTCTTATGCAAATAATGTATGTATTCTGTTAATTGAGACCTCCAGATGATAATACTTCCGGATATGTTAAGACGCCACTTAATTTTGCCATTTACTACTCTTAATATTTTAAGATTTGACGTAACATCATTACTTGAACCAAGAACATCAGTTCTCTTATACAGCTCTTTAATTATACTCTTTAATCCTCTTATACAGCTCCTTAAGATATAAAGTTTATTATTATTAAAGCAGTATAGTTAAAAGTGCTTCAAAATTATTTTTTTTAAATTGTAATGTTATTTTAATAGGTAATATTTTTACTAAATAATAACATATAAATATATTACTGTATTCTGAAGATTTGTATCGATATAATTTAGTTACATTATCACCACTATTAAAAACAGAAATAAATTATTGGTATTAGTTTCATAGAAAATATACAATAAGCAACCTATAAATCAATATGAAAACACTAGTAACTATAATTTATGACTACTTTGTATTTTAAGTAATTAAAAGCCTGTTGCTAAACTAATCATTATAAACTAATTATTAAAATATAATTAAATTAAAATAGGGAGCTAAATAATAAGGATGATAAAAATGCCCAAAGTGAAACAATCGCTTTAGTTATTAATTTGATCAAAGGTATTTTTTGATAATTACTTTTTTGTGCCTGTATGCAATTAAGCTGTATATAACTTCAACAAATGTTGAGACATGGTTTGTTTAATTCAGTTTATTCACCTTATTTTTAAATATGAGCGTTTTTTATTTTCGTTAATTACTGAAATTATAATTATGAATTACTTACAAACCAAGTTTAAATAATACATTCATTATAAAATCAATTAAACTGAGTTTAAAATATTATCACTAAAATCTCATTATATTTGTAGAAATAAAATAAATATTACAGATTTGAAATATTTGAACTCATTAATACTTTCACTTTTTGTGTAGAATGCATTATGTAAAAGTAATTTTTTTATATAAAGCATCTCCTCTCCAAAATCATTATTTTAAGCAGGATATTTATTATAAAAGACGGCATGAAAATGTAAGCCAAGTAGAGTAATTAACTTAAACCAATTTTTGCAGGAAAAATATTTAATATATGGCTTTTGATTAAAAAAAAATCATTAATTTTTCATTTTTCATTCATAAATATTTAATTTGATTTTCGATTAATGTTTCTGATTCCAGCAGATAAAAAGTCAATAAAATGAATTATTATTTTTGAGAATGTAACTTCACTCAAAAAGGTCAAATGTAATTTCAATCAAAAAATTTAATGGAATTTTTATAAAGAAAAACAAACATGAGAAAAAAGCATGAAATTATAAACCTTCAATTTAAACTCTGAGAAATAATGATTTCTACTTTACAGGAAAATTTTAATACATATCCAAGCGTTTGTTTGTTTTTTAATAATGAAACAAATAAATGTTTCAAATTTATATATATATGTATGGTTGGGGGCTGGTTAGTTAAACATATGGAGGAAAAAAAGAAATTTAAGCTATCTCGATGAGGAAAGATGGACAAATGTTTAGCTGTATGATACAAAATATATGCTATATTTATAAAGTGATAGTTTAAATATATCAGAAATGAAAAGCGTATTTTATTTTTTATTTGTGTACTGTTGATACATAAATTTCTTTTAATACAAGCGCAATATAAAATTCTGTTCAATATGTTTTTTCTTAAATGTATATAACATTTTACTTTATTTCATATCAAAATATTTTATTTCATATCAACATCTGGCCCAGTTGTGGCGGCATGGTGACATAACAACAACTAAAATAGTACATCTTACTAATTTGAAAGCCAGTACCATAGTCTTCCAGAGGGTGCCATCTCATGTTAATGTGTATGGGAACGAAGTTGCGAAATCAGTTAGTCAAGGATGGAAGCCTATAGAATATCATCATTGGAGACTGCTTGTCGTCCTCAGAGCTGACCTCTAGAGTTAGGATGGCTATCAATGCTACTTTTAAGGATACCATTCCTACCAACGAATGGTACACATGCAAACATTCTGGTTCCGAACTAGTGGGTAAACATAAGAGATGCAGCTAAAGGCTTTGAAAAGACTGCGAAGTGGCCACCTGCTTGCTCAGAGACACGTCTCTGGTACCAAGGTCTGCCCTCTCTGTCCCAAATTTCGAGTGGTTCAGGTCTCCCCATCTCATATTTTTCAGTGCATTGGGTGTGAGAGAGGGGACATGGATTTGAGACCGGAGGTTGTGCTTGAAAGACTGACTATTTTTGGATTCAAGGGGCTGGTGTGATGGTACTGTCACGCCAGTCGGGGATAAGCAACAACAACAACACTTTATTTCATTCTTTTGAAAAAAAATACATAAAGTTTTTTATACTTAATATAATTTAGTGTGATTCGACACAAAAATTTTAAAATGTCTTTCCAAAATTGTAGAAAAATAAATCTTCCACTTACAAGATGCAAGTAAAAACAAGATTTTTTAATAAATTTATACACAGTTTTTTAAACACTTAAGGTATTTGAATAATATAGTTTCCCTGATTTGGCGTCTTTTATAAAATATAACTGGTTAATAAACACCATCCGAATGTTTCTGATAAATATGGTTTTATATTGACTGGAAGCAAAATACTACTGCTCTTTATACATCTTACTCATAATTTTGCAAGATTTTTTATTTGAAAATGAGAAATCAATTTTATATGGTGGTTATAGGATGAATAAATAAAATATTACTTGAAAAGTGTTCCAGGTGTTTTCTGTGCATTGAAATGTTTGCAACATTTATCTTATTTTTTAATTGGAAGATAAAAAAAAAGAAAAATCCCAGATTCAGTTATAAATCATAATGAGTTAAAGTTATTTGTTTCTTTATTTGAGAACTATTATAAAAAACATATCTTTAAGTGCTGCGGTATTTAGAATATTCACGAAATATTTTTGCAATAGCTTTAATTTGTCCAATCAAGATACTGATACCTGGAATTTAAAAGAAGAAATAAATTTCTTAGAAACTACAAAGACTATGGTTGGCAAAAACAGCATTCTGTATGCACAAATATTTAGCCCTTCCTACAAAAAATACAATTTTTACTCAATATATTTTTAAAAATTCCTATGTGATGGATTTTCTCATTCTATTGTATACAAATACATCATTATTTATGTACTACAATTCTTTCCGTATATTCCTTATAAAGATTAATATATAAACTTTAGCATAGCACTTCAGGCAAAGTTTTAAAATTGCATTATATAAATTTCTTATTTATTTTGAGCAAATATTGAACAATTTTGGATTTCCATTTTGCGGACAGAAAATTAAAAAAACAAATTATAAAATACAATTCTAAGTATAAAAAAATTCTTAAAAGGTTTTCATAGTTTATAAATACTTAGATTTTAAATTTAAAGTTTAAGATTCTGCACAATTTATACTTTGCAATCTAATCAACTTTCAGCGAAGATAATGTTTTCCCAATAATTACTAAAAAATAGAGAGTTTTTGCATGTCAATAATATAAGCAAAACATTATATTATACTATTCAATAATATGCACAGCAAAATATTATTCAAAGTTAGATGAATTTATAAATGAAATATATTATTAGATAAATTGAAGATGAAAATTAGTATAATACCATTTTTCTAAGATATGTTAATAGGTACGAGAAGATCATTTATCTTCCTTTAAGTAGATTTTCAAGAAATAATAATGCTATCAAACACTGTAACCTTTACAATCACAAAATTAGATTTTAATAGAAAGATATAAGTGTATTAAAGCAAATCTAAATGCAAGACTAAGGAAATTTTTTAAAAAAAGATCAAATCTGAATTTCCTTTCTTGAAGATACTCATACATTAATTTCGCTTTCTTAGTTACTGTCTTCGAAATATTTTCAAAGAAAACAACCAAATAATAACATTGTTTAATGATGCGATTAAAAATGAAAGGATTAAGGGAATTGAATTTTTTCTGACTGGTATTTCATGCATTTCAAAGTGAATAGTTCTATAATTTTCAACTTAAATGAAAACAATTTAACTAGAAGAACAAAACTTTTGTTCATTTTAAATTACTTGCTAAATGCATTAGAATGAAATATCATGATATTTCTTTTTCTAAATTTTCAGCAAAAATTATTTATTTATAAAATACACATATAATTGCAAATTTCAAATATCCCTAATTCTTCTTTAAACACCAATATCATAGTATAATAAATTTTAAATTTATATTAAATTTAATTCATTGAATTTGAAATATTTTGTCATAATAGTGTTAAAATAACGGGTTATTTTATCCATTGATTCTAAGTGACAACAGATAAATTTTTATTGAGAAACATTTTTAAAGAAGATAGGATAATGAACTGTCTTCATATATGAAGCGTCAAACCAAATTAACTTGTCAATTAAAGTGATATCAAAAATTGTGTTCAATTTGAAAAAAATGTAATCTAAAATATCAGTTTATATCTGCTAATACAATTCATTTGACAATGACACTAATATAGATACATAAGATAAGATATTTGCTACAGAAAAGTTAATTAATATTTTATCCTACCTCTTTAAAAGAATTTCAAATTAACTTTGGTTATATCACACTATTATTAATTATAAATAATTGAAATGTGTTATTATATCCTTAAGTTAAATACTTATTTTTATATATTTAATAAATGTACTAGATATATTTTGTAGCAGAGATAATTTTGATTTTAATTACTATATTTATCAATATATTAATATCTGAAAATAAAGGTGCATTAGCAGATTTCTTACGCTATGTGGCTAACGACTTGAATATTTTTATTTTGAAAAGATAAACAAATATAATTATCCTTTCTAAATTGTTAAGTTAGATTTATCTGACATTAATTACTGTGTATTTTTAATAAAAGCTTCATAATTTAATTAAGAAAGTTTTAATTAAGACAAATAAAATCCCAAATAATTGAGAAATTTAATACTTAATGACTTGTATTACATTGTATAGTTTTCTATTATCATTCCAATTATTTTACACAAACTAAAATCCCTAGGAAAATTCTCCTCATAAGTAAATATGTAGAATTAACGAAGCTAAATACGTATGCTGCGGAAATAATATGTAATTAGGTTTTATTTATTTGTATGAGCGAGATATAAGTATCATATGTGTTTCCAGAAATATAAAACTTAAGAATGTTAGTATCATCATTCAAACTGAAATCATTGTATTACTGTTAAATGTTACTTGAAAGAAATATGTTTTGGACAACCAATACTGGATTAAGAAGAATCGAAGGTATCGCTAATAATACTGATTGTTAGATACTAACTAAATTAAAATTAGCTAAATGATGAAACCTAATGCGTCTGGAAAAATTTAACAAACAAAACATATTAGAGTCCATTTGCAGTCATTCAATAATTGCAAATTAGGAAACTATAAGCTTGTGACTATAAAAATTAAAATCTTTGTTCATACTTCATTTTTTTGTAAAAAGAAACACATTTGTAATTTTAAAATCTTCCTATTTTTAATTCTAATAGTTTTGATAATTGTGTATTTTAAATAATATGATGCTTAAGCATGGATGTCTTCAGTATGGTCCATTGCCAATTTTAAATTTAATTCCCTTTAGAAAGAACTAATTTGTTTGTGGCCTTCCAATTAAATATAGTTGTTAAGAGATGTCAAGAGACATCTTTGAATACTTTAAATATAAATAATGCAAATGTGGCAAATTTATGTAAAATTAATCAATATTAGAAGAGTATATATATATATATATATATATATATATATATATATATATATATATATATATATATATATATATATATATATATATATATATATATATATATATATATATATATATATATATATATGCATATATTTGAAGGGTGATCAAATGAAAAGATACGAAACGACGTAAAAACGAAACAGTTAAATATTTGCATATTCCGCCATGGAGCAATGGGTGAGACACCTCGGAATGTGATTGGAGTCTCAGACTGGGATCGGAGCATGCGCGGGCGTCCGCTGCACAATAGAGAGCAGAGGATCTCATCAAAAGCAGTGTTCAAGTGATGCGGCAGTCCGTATGAGGACAGGATATCTTTCGCGTTGCAATATTCGATGTTTGAGGAGCAGCAAAGTGTTACCCTAATTCTGACTGCAGAAAGGTGAGAAACCAGTGAAAGCATGAGTCGTAACCTCCCCTAAAATGTTCAAAATTGTATCGTCAGCAGGAAAGCTGTTGCTCATCGTCCTTTTCGACGTTAAGGTCTGATACTTATAGAATTCTACAATCACAGAAAAACCATAAACTCCGATGTTTACTGGAACTCCGATGTTTACGCCTACGCGTGTCAATCAAAACTGGGGCTGCTCACGAAGGATGTGGTTCTGCTCCTTGATAATGGGTGTCCACACGTCTCCGGAATCACACACATGGAACTGGCCAAGTTCAAGTGGGACACGTTTGCTCATCCGAGCTTTAGGCCAGACAAGTCGCCCTGCGATTTCCATGTGTTTGGTCCATTGAAGAAGCACCTGAAAGGGAAGCGCTTCAATTCGGACGATGTGCTCAAGGACGCTATGAAGAACTGGATCAAGTCATGGTCAATAGTAATTCTGGGAACAAGAATACTGCGGCTTGTTCATCAGTGGGATCGTTATGCTCAAGCCAATGATATTTTGAATAAAATCTACGTTTGTATCCACTGTGCCGTTTAGTACCTTTTCATTTGATTATCCCTTATATATATATATATATATATATATATATATATATATATATATATATATATATATATATATATATATATATATATATATATATATATATATATATATATATATATATATATATATATATATATATATATATATATATATATATATACATATATAGATATAGATATAGATATATAGATATATATTTATATATATATTCAAAAATTAATAAGGAAATAATATTATTAATACTTTTTTGGATTCTAATTTACTAGGCAATTTTTTTCATATGTAAAACCTTAAAATGTTTTTTTTAAGTTTAAACGTAATAAAATAAGTGAATTAAGTATGATTTTTAATTTACCAATTGGAAGTGTCAATATTAGAACTTTTTTTAAAGTTAATAATTCCCTTTTTAATATATTTAATTTATTACTTTTTAATTTCATAAATTTCTGTTTTTTTGGTCCAATTTCCTTGTTAATTTTTCGAAAATATATTTTAATTACATTATTATATGAAACTTGTTGATTAATTTTCACTTGAAAGTCTTTTTATTTAAGCATTTTTAAATTTATATAATTCGAAGATTTTTATTTTTCTATTCCTTTCACTGTAATATTATTTTTTATATGTGTAAGTGTAGCTTATATATATTAACTATTGCTACTACAGTATAATGACATTTATATATTTAACTGAATTTAATTATTTTTATATCAAATAATTCTCTGGTATTTTGCTTGATAATCATTAATAGCATATTAGTAAAAAAAAATTTCATTGCAAAAAGACGTTTGACAATAATTTAAATGTTTTCGTTTGCAGTAATTTTTCTAATAGATGAATTTTATGACACAACTAATATGGCTTTTGAACACGTGCACTTTCTTAAAATATGAATTTTTATATGTGCTTTTCTAAAATCGTATTATTTCAACAACCTTATTCCTTTTGAAACTTTTAAATTTTTAAGTATAGATACATATATATAGTCATTTTACAAAACATTTGAATTGATGCATAATTAATTTCTATGATTTTATTGTCACTTTTCTAGCTTAACTATAGATAAGGATTTTGATTCTACGTTTTAAAATTTCTGTCTTTAATAGCATATAACTTATCTTTAATTAAAAATCTGATTAAGAAAATTTGGTGCATTTTCCATCTTTATTGTTAAAACTTAATGTTCTAGATTTTTACCATTACCGATTAATTTTTACCATTGAAAAATTCTTCGTAATTTATATCCTAAATTTTGCTTATTCCGTGGTCTTATTTCATTTTTTATAAAATATTTTAGTTATTATAAATTAATTTATGATTACTAATCCCACAATAACCCACTACAAGATTTATTTTATTACAATGTTATAAATATAAGCTAAACACTTTGGAACGACAGATCATGTGGGAAATGGCCTACAGTGCCCATCCATGCTTTCTTGACCGATAGGCCCTGGGGTGCGAAGCATATATTCTGATTCAATAGTAAGCCTAATGTGAAATCATCAGTGTTTATTTCTCAAGCATGCTTGTTTCTGAGTTTATCAACCCACTGAAGGGATAAAAATCAGAATCACGACCTTCTCCAGCACAAGGATCGAACTTCGGACCAGTGGCTTAGGAGCATGAAACTCTACCACTAAGTTAAATGGCTTCATACTTATATAAGTCAGGAGTTTTTATACTAACAAAAATATGTGACTTAGTTGATACTTTTCATGCTAAAATTGGCTTTCCCGTTTTTTGAAAATTTATTAAATATACTTTTTGGATTACCTTCATGATTATTTTCTTGTCACTTATTCGAAAGTTTAAGTTGTAATATCTTATGATGGCAGGACATTTTTTATTCATCATTCAATACTCAGATCTTTACCGAGATTCTCTAAAATCATAAAAAATGACATTTGATTTAACAATATTAAGGCTGAAAATATTCTCATTATATATTTTCATCCTCAAACAATTCTCACCAAGAGCTTTCCTTTTAGAGCATTATAATACTATATAATACTATTATATTCGATATTTATTAGTCACATTTTTGACATAGTAGTTTTCTTTCAGTACTTTTATGTTCAGTAAATATTTCTTTTTCGAAAATGAACTATATTAATAATTTTTATGTACCGTTTATTTTTACTTTTTTATTTGATCGAAAAGAAGAATAAATTTTTTGTACAGATTAACTACAAAATATATGATTATTCATAATTATTTGAACTATCAATGTTATATTTTAATATATTTTAATGTGAAATGCACAGTTTGAATTATTATTAGTTTATTTTAAATTGTTTTCTTAGACTATATAATTTATATGATTATTACTCCTTTGTAAATGAATCTTCGTTTTGCATTAAAATATCTTTCATTCAGACTTTTCCATTCCCGAAACATTTTTAAATTAATATTATCAGAAATTTTATAATTTTGGTTTTAGTGAATTTTCTGTGAAAATCCAAATTTAAATTACCGTATACGTTATTTAACAATGTGAGCTTTGCGCCAATATATTTCTGTAAAACTCATCTTCTAAAACCTTTAATTTAAATTGTGAAATTTAATAATGACTATGCTAACTCAAAATTAAAAATAATTACATGTAAAAATATAAAATACATAATCGAAAAAATATATGTGCACATTGAATGATTTCAATTGTTATAACAAGATTTGTGGGCAAGGTATTCTGGTTCTAAATTCCTGGAATGAGTATAAAATTTGAAAGCATTGTAGACATTTGGAAATTAGTTATTAAACAAATGTAAACTACATCCAAAAAACCCGTCAAAAATTCTCTAAATTATCTTAAAATGAATCCCGTATAGTTGTCAATGGCACGCATTGTGTAAAAGATCTAATTTATCATGTGGATCTAATGAAGCTCTACTACTGTCTATCCAATACCAATCATGTTGAATTAGATAAGATTGAAAATTATACAGATTCAGAAATAGAATATTTTTATAAAGAAAAACTCAAAATTGTATTAACCTGGGTTAATATAAAAGAATAATTAATAAGGAAATGGAATATTTAATAAGGAATAAAATTCAATTTTTAAGTAAATTGTTATGTAAGTATTTTGATAAATTTTCAAATTGACCTGAATTAACAAAAATTGGGCAGCATGATATTGAGCTGATTTTAAATAAACCGAAATGTACCTAACCGTACAGACTTTCTTCTGACTGAATGCGATTGTAATAACTGAAATAAATAAAATATTAGCTAATAAAATTATTAAAACTGGAATGTCTGATTACACCTCCCCTAATATCTTTAACTAAGTGTCTGGTAGAGTTCCAGACTTGCATCGATTATGGAACAATAAACGAAATCAGAAAAACTGAAAATTTTTCACTCTTTAATATTGAAAATAGATTTTTTTTATTATCATCATCATTTAAGCAAAAGGATATTGTCAGATTATTTTAATTCTGGAGACAATTAGCAACTTTTGTAACAATTTTCGGTCGTAATAGCTCCGAATACCATTTGTTTGGACCAATGTGCAGTATTTTTGCTGTGAATTGATACAGAACCCTCACACTCTCATACTTAGATGGTATAGTTTAGAATACTGGAAAATTATACTTTAAACACTCATATGATGAGATAATGAATTCAGATAAATGGGACTCCATTGAATTGAAAGAGCAAATTTAAAAGCCGAGCATTGTAAATATGTTTTTGTTCAAGAATCTAGGTTTTTAGCTACGTAGAAAGAACTCAAACAGAACGTAAACTATACGAAAATATATTCCAAATTATTCCATTACCTCAAATCTTAACTTATAAATTAAATGCAAAAGCAAGGAAAGAAATAGTAGTCAGTAAAATATAAAGTTATTTCTGAAGAATTGAAGAGTAATTTTATTAATAAATTAAAGTCAGTCACTCCTGATTATAAAGAAGAATCTTTAAGTCATATTTATGATTCTTATGAAGGAATTTATGTAGTGTTTTCTCAGTATGATAAAAAAAGAAAAAGGAAAGTAAGATGTATACATCACAGAAAGAGGTGAACAGAAATTTAAATAAAACACAACAGAATAAGAATGTGCTGCAATCGTCTTGACAATAAAAATGTAACAATGCAAAGTAGATGAGAAAACATTTTAAATTCAGCCTGATCTTAATCCATTAATATCATTAAACTCTAATGATAGTTCAAACTTTATGCTTATGCATGAGCAATCACTATACATCAAATTAATTTTAAACTTACACGTAGAAATAGTTCTTTATATAAAAATGTGGATGTTCATAATAAAAATTCCTAATAAGGGAAAAAAGTTCAATTATAATTTCTTATACATATGTTTATTACTTATTTAAAAATTGTCATTCCTGTCTTTATAAACATAATTATGTCTATTTTTAAGAATTTCATTAATAAATTTTTGTTTTAATTCACGTTTTTTAATTAAATCACATTTGTAATTATTTTAAAACTTTCACTCATGTAAATGAACTCTTGCAGAGGAAAGGATTTATAACAAGCAAAGATTTGAATAGCACTTTTGAGGTGTATTCTGTGGAGTACACAAATACGTTACTATTGTTTTTATTTATTTTTTTATTAATTTTTTAAAAAATATAAATTTTCAAATTTTTCTCTTCAATGAATTTACAAAGTTGATACTCAAATAGTTTTTAATTGACAATGTTCAATGCTACAGCAGAAAAATTTAAAGTTCCCTAATTTAATGCTAGGTTTTCCATCTTATTCTTTTTCAGCATATTTTTCTAGAAGCTATTTTGCTTAGATGTCATTTGTTGAACATCTTAGTAATTAATTTTCAGAGATTCTAGCACTCACATTTTATTCTTAAAACAATTATATTACTTTTAACAACAAAAAAATCATGTAATTTCGAATAAAGTAAAGTGGTAATTAAATTCTCGTTAAATAACAGCTATATTGATATTTTTCATCCCAATGAATTGTTTTCCAATCAAAGCAATCCTAACCAAACATTTTTTGCAATATCAGCTTTCTTTGATTAGATGCAGAGGAAAAAAATAGTTTAAAAATTTCAGTGAAAAATCTTTATTCATAATAATCATAAAATGGTGTATCCTCACTATTATCTTTCTTTGATTTCTTTAAATTTTAAATGTCAATTGGAAATGTGTGTTAAAACAATAATCACTGGTAAAAATGAGAAACTATAATTCAAATTAGAAAAATTTTACTTAAATTGTGCAGTACATATAGTAAGTTAGAGAAAAGCATTTTAGGAGCACATCTTTAAATAAGCGAATTTTATTTATTTGTATAGAATCCAAAGAGATAAAACCATTGATATTCTATAATGCTATTTTTAGACAACTCATTATCTCAATTGAAAAAATAAGCTATAAAAGATTATAAATATATTAATTTCTAAATGTGTTTTATTCTAACATAAATAAATTTTTTTAAAAAAATTATTTATATCATTATATTTTTTATAATTTTATTTATCAATATGTATGATTATTTATCGTTGTATCATTTTTATATCAACCTATTTAAATAAAGTCACTATAATTTCCATTTAAGGAATCTTTCTTGAAATAAATAAATTTTAAGTTAAAAAGGGTTTCCTTCTTCATAAAATATTTTATAAACTTAAGTTTTATTTTAATCATGTTGTTATAAATGCTAATGAGGTAAACAAAATGTAAACATTTACTAAAAAAATGAAAAATTTATCACGAAATTACTAAAATACGAATACATTTAATAATCATGGACAATATTAGCTATTATTCAACATTATATATGTTATTGTTGTGTTATTATTTATCACACTTAAACAAGTCAAGTTCGCTCTGCTGTTGGCTATGAGAATTTTAGTAGGGTGCATCTTTCGTTTAACCAGAGCACCATGAAGGTGAAATTATAACTTTGCTCTAAGCTCATCCGGTAGATGGCACCACCGAATGATCCACTCACTCCATTTCGACATTGATCTGGAGGGAGAGAAAAGATTTTCCAGATCCATTATATATGAGAAATACAGTAATCAGGTAATTTATTACTAGTAATTCATTTTATCTGTGTAAAAATATTAGGAAAGCAAAAATAAATAAATAAAACGGCATCTAATGCAAATCCAAATGTCTACATTTCAAGAACACTAAGTTTCAGCATTCAAATATACGTGAAAATCTCTAAATAAAAGAATGAAAGATTTGCGCATGAATTTATATTTTAAATAAAATTCATGAATATTTTAATAAGTGTTTAGTCAATGGATTATTTTGTGTCTATTAAAATTTATATCTATAATACAACAGAACATGATATATTCTGCAGTTATTAAATAGCTATAAAAAATAAGTAATTTTGCTGCTGTTTAATACTGGTAACTGAACCTAGTTATTGCATAACTAGAGTTAAGCATATTTTATTTATTTTATTTTTATGGAAAAAAATTAGAAATAAGATCCCTTGTTTTTTTCAAACATATCAATTTTCTGTTTTGTTTTTTAAAATTATAACAATTTTGGTAAATAAATATTGTAAAACATATGAGAAAAATAAGAGCAAGAAAGTAAAAATGCATTTCTTCAGTATAACAGCAATCAAGAAATATTTTGCACTGTTATCTTTTTTTAAAGAAATAATGTTTCTTAGTTGAGTGTTTAAGTATTTATATTAGCGTTTTCTTTATTAACTAAAATAAAATTTCTGGTATTTTATAAATATTGAAATAAATTTATTATTTGAATATAATCAAGAAGTTATCTCTATAATTTAATGAATTGAAATTAATAAATTTTATAATTATTACTTTGACAAAAATAATGTTTCATTTAAGTTTTTAGTTAAAACAAATTTTGAAATTTTTACCTTTTAAAGTGCAAATTTTTCTTTTTTGACGATTTTTCATTAACTTTGTTGACTATTTTATTAAATGAAATTTATTTTCTCTCATAATTCTATTCCACATTTTCTCTCCGCTTATTTAAGAAACAGCTTAAAAATTACGCACACCATTTTCCTTTTAAAAACGTGAAATAATATTTTTTGGTAAGTTAAGAAAAAATATTTTGGGAATGATTTTTCCCTTAGTTTCTTGAAAAGCGTATATTTTGACAAAATGAACACATTTTATTTATAAAAATGGTTTTAAAATTACCAAGTATTAAGTAAGACTTTAATTTAAAATATAAACTTAACTCTTAAAAGAACTGCTTTGATAAATACGAGAGCATAAAGCAAAGTTTACTGAATAAATGAACTAGTTAAAAGGTAAAATAAATAATTTAATTTTTAGTTTAAAATGCTTGTATTCTTTAAAGAACATTACAAAAAAGTAACAATATTTAATTAAATGTATGTAATGTAATTTCATTTTTTATTAATTAATTTCTGATGTAATATAGATTGATTATTTTTGTTTCCTATCTTTTCATATTTTAAAAAAGAAGAAAATAGAAATGTCTGTAATATGGAAAATAAAAGTGATATTTTTTATTTTAATAAAATAATTGCAATTCTCTAGGAATTATTTTCATTGCTAGTTTTATCTCATTTTTAAAGAAGCAGCTAAAAAATCACATATTATAATATACAGTTTACTGTTCTGATGAAATATAAAGTTTTTGTAAAATTAAAGACAATTTTATAATTTTGAAAATATTAGAATATTATATAAGATTTTCTTAATAATAATCATGTATGCAAAATTTTATGAAGAAAATTTTCTAAAAGAAAGTAAATAATGATATACGACATAACATGGTTATAATTTTACTAAAATAAAATGATAATGTTGCAATGGTATCTGATAGGTGAAGTTCTAAATAATTGTTTATGCAAAATATAAGAACATTTTTATAATATTTGCATAATTTGCCCCATTTAGTGTTTTCGTCTTTCCATCTACTTCATGTATTCTTTGCCAAATCTAATTATTTTTCTTCTTTTTTAATTCTGCGCATGTCCCTTTTCATAAGTCCTCTTAATAGCTTGAATACTGAATACTTTCAACATTGGTTGTACTTTTCATTTTATCAACTAGATTGTATTTTTTCTCTGTATTCTTAACTCCAACCAAATTCAAGCGTGATAAGATTCATTTGATTTGACCACAATTTTAATACTTTGATGTTAGAATGTTAGATTAGACTTAGAGTAAATTGGAAAGTTTACAAGAATTTCGAATTTTTTAATAAACTTTCTAAAATTCTCAGAACATATTTAATTTCAAGTATCGCTTATCAACATGCAGAATATACTATACATTGGGAAAAAAGGCATAGACCAGCGAAGGCTTTAGAATATTTAGGATAAAGTAATAAGTAATGTATAAAATAACAAAAACAATCAATGAGCAGCAAATATATATGTATGTATTACAAAAGGGCAATAAAATTCTAATAGGATGGGACAACAATAGAATTACTCTTTATATTTATGTAATCAACACCCTATAGATCACTCCCATTTTCATTCATCATTCAGGAGTGGTCAAGGCCTTCTGAACCACCTCTTCTGGCCACCTCTACTGGCAGCCAAACTCCTCCATTTTTTGGTTCCAAGGACCCTTCAGTCTTCTTCGACTGCATCCACCCATCTCAAATTTGGTCTTCCTCTTCTTCTTACGCATCGGTTTTGCAAAAAAAAAATTCCCTTAGTGTTTTATTGTCTTTCATTCTAATAACACGTCCAACCCAATTAAGACGGCTTACTTTAATGTGATGTACAACGTCTGGCTCCTTGTACATTCGATAGATTTCTGTATTGTATCTTCTACGCCAGACACCGTTTTCCTTCGTACCTCCAAAGATACTTCTTAAAATCCTGCGTTCAAATAGCTCAGTCCTATTTTAGATTCCGTAAATTCAAATGTCCAAAGATATATTTGTAATAAGTAATCATGATTCCATACAGTAACAACTCATGGTGAGGTATTTATCCTAAATTCACTAATAGAAGTTGTCATAAAGTGCGGTGCAAAGTAATGATGGCCTTATAATGGTATGGGAAATAATTACATTTGCTGAGCTAGGTAAAGCTATCCAATCAACCATAGAAAATTAATTTGCCTTTTGTTAAATAGTTGTCATAAAATCTATCAATAGTGATTAAAACCAAGGTAATGATTGATACATATTAACAACAGAGAAAGTAGTTTATATTGATTAATAGGACATATATCTATTGATTTCACATTGCTTTTTTTTACAATTTTTCGGGAATTTTGTAAAAAGGAGATCTTGTGGATTTGAACTGAAAACTGCCCAAAATATATTGCTGTAATGATTAATTTTTCTTTGGCAAACATCTTTAAGAGTTTAGGAGTGTATATTTTTTAGAAGTAATTGGAGAACAAATTTAATGAATATGGAAAACTATTAAGGAAAGAAACTTTGCTCAACATGTATCGAAATTATTTATTCTATACTGGCAAGAATTCCATATGAGAAAATAATGAAAATATCTGTTTAAAGTAAAATGTGATTTCAGAAAAAAATTCTAAATATCTGTTTTCAGAGGAATATTTCACTGCAGTAGAAATCTAATTACCTGAATGAACTGAGACTGAATTCGGATAGTCAATTTTTTTCGATAAAAGAGTGTATTTTAATTAATTATTAAACTTTAAAAATGGAAAAAGCGCATATTTTTAAAAATGAGTTTTTAATCAATTATATCAAAATGCAACACTTATAAATGTCTAAGTACTTACAAGTACTGAACATTAATTCAGTATGTGTGTACAGTGCTTTTACTGAAAGTCATTTCTTCCTGAACATCTCGGTCAGAATAAGCTGTTTTACTGCATTCATCTGTTTATGGTCAGCTAAGCCGTGCATCTGCTTGAAAGTGAGAATTTTTTTATGGTCTCACTCTGACTGATCTACTTCAAAGCAGGCAAATTCTGCATAAGCTGATGTTCACGTGTCTGCTTTAAGTTGAAAGTTGAAGTCATCTATTTCTTCAACATTTTCAATATGTTTACCATCATTTGCGTTTGTATGATAGGATCTCACTCATAATCCCTTTTGCTATACCTTCAGCACTAACTTTTGAGCAATCAGGCATTTTCAAAAGAATATTTTAGAATTTCTGAAGTGTGTGACAAGTCATTATTATTTTCCCTTTTCTGTTACCTTTCCTTTTCTTGCGCTGTGTTTCCTTTTTCTCCTTCTCTTCTTCAGTCTAATGTATTTTTCTACAATTCTGATAGCGATTCGGATAAATGGAGTTCGAATAATTAGAGTTTTAATTTATTTTTATGTACATAAAGAAAATTCCTTCGATTTTGCAATGTAAGGCTCTAATATAATTATTAAATTTAAATATTAGATGCATCTAATTTTAGTAGTTTAATGCATTTATTTTTCCAATTTTTTAAAATTCATTATTATAATTACATTCGATTTTTTTAATTCTTTAAAGTACGTAAATTTAAAAACAAATTGTTTAAAATTTGTACTTGTTTAAATTATATTATGTTGTTTTGTTAAAATATATCAATGAAGTTTATTGCATAAAATCACTTCATTAGTTTGAGAAGTTTCTTTTCTTAATACCTCAAATTAAAAGCATTATTTTCTCTAACTTTATTAAAACGAAGTTAATTCTCTAAAGAATTTCCTCAGAAAAGAAATTGCTAATTAGATCGATGATATCTGGGCGCTGTGGAATATCACTAATTAGTGATTATCAAATCGCCTAAGGTCTATTACGGCATAAAAAATTGTGATGATAACAAAAGAATCAGCCACTAATGATTGCGGAAAAGTAAATGTCTGGAAGAATCCGCTTGGGAAAAATAAGTCCTTGAATAATACTTCTGAATTAGTTCCCGTTTTGAGATAAAAACTTAAGCATGGAAATTTGGGGTAGAAAAGTGTCATAAAATGTATTCCCATTGTCAGTTAATTTATTATCCAGAACCTGGAATGCCATTAAAAATCACTTCTTGGAAAAAAAGAAACACAATTTTGTAAAATAATCAATTTGGAAAATTAAGAGATTATTTAAACTGAATGGTATATTGATAAATTTTAAATAAAAACATACCTCAATGTGCTTAAAGGGATGTTTATATTATCTATACTGAAAAAATGTAAAGAAGTCGTTTTAATTTAACTAATGTAACTTTCAGTTACCATTGTACTAAAATAGTAAAAATGTGCAATTGTAAAAAAAAATTAAAACAAAAAAAACAGATTCTATTTGAATAATAATTCTAAAAATTTTACTTGCATTTATATGTTTACTATTTCGATCCTATTTCTTTGCGTACCTAGAGATTTATTTTTATTATGTAATTCATGAATTATATACTCATGCCATAGATTATTGAATATCCTGTATCAAAATACCCTTAATGATTTTATTCATTTTCATAATATATATATATATATATATATATATATATATATATATATATATATATATATATATATATATATATATATATATATATATATATATATATATATATATATATATATATATATATATATATATATATTAAGTCATTTTGTCCAAGTCATTCTGTCAACTAAACGCATAAAAAATTAACTAAAAATGATAATTTTATAGCTGTTCAAGTAATTTGAAATTTTAAATTCAATTTTATATAATGAAAGGAATAACGTTTGCAGAATTTCACTTTTAAGAGGGACATCTTCAACCGAAAAAATATTTATTCAATTGTATAAATTTTTTTCTAATAATCCATTATTTTTGTGATCAGTGTTTTAAATACCAACACAATATTAAAAAATTAAATCCATACCAAAGAATATTTTAAATTAAAAGCGTCAGAAATTAATATTAAGTTTTCAAATTTCATGATAACATTTAATTTTAAAATCATAATACCGAAATTTTTATTAATTTCGAAGCAACGTAAAAGTGCCTGTTGATTTAGGAATATGTTAATTAAAAAAATGCAATAACCCCAAACAAGTCTATACAAGTGATACAAATGTACAATTCTGCACTGCTGCATTGATGAGCATTAAGTGTGTGCAGTAGTTGAAAGTGGAAGAATGGAACAAGGAAAATTGAAATGTATGTTATAAGTAATCTCTGATAAATATTTGTTCAAAATTGCATTTAAAAGAAATTTTAGATTCAGTCATGCACAATAAAACTGATTAAATTAAGTTTTTAATTAACGTTTATCTTAGTTGAGAGTTAATTTTTTATCAATTACACAATCAAATGAAACAGTACTTTTCATGATTAATCATTAATATTTAATTTTTTTTTTGTAAATTTCTTATACATATTAAGGAACAAACATAAAATATTGAATATCTATGTAATGAATTTTATATATCGGTTTACAGCATGCTAAGATCTTTTTTAATCTCAAAATTTTTATATTTACTATGTATACTTAGTTAATTTGTGACTACGTCTATTAGATTCCCTTTAACCTGTCATTATTTGTGCTTTTGAGTCTTATGTTACTAATTCATAGCAACATCTAATAGCAAGCTCAAAAATTTTAGCATGCAAAGCTTTCTAAATTTATCACGCAGAAGCGAAAATATATTTAAAAACATATATTCTCATGAAAAGTGAAGCCTGTGTAAAACATAAACATTTTGTCATGAACTTACAAAATTGTACCTAGTAGCTTAATTTAAAAGATGTATGGTTACCAAGCAGTTCTGACAAGACAGACGTCATCATTCTCAGCTAAGCAAACATTCAAATAATTGATACAAAAACGCAACTGAATTTGCAAATTTAAATTCTGAAATAAAAAGAAATAAAAAGCATGACTGTGGTTATACAAAACGAAGCAGTAAAAGCTCGTAAAACAGAGCAGGAATGTAATTTTCGATGACTTTTGTCAAAATGTATGTTAGTGAATTATTAATTGAGCTTAATAATTACTTATTAAATATCAATTTAACCTCCTTAATCTGATAGGGCATTTTTCATTTTTAATCTAATTTATTTTAATAGATATTTTCATTCTTTAACTTAGAAGTATAAACTTATTATGCACTCATATTAAGTTATATAAAAACTTAATAGGAGTTTATATATAATAATATAATCTTAATATTATTTAGAAATATAAACTTAATATGCACTCAATATTTTAATTAGAAATTCAAAAAAATTAAGAAATATAAATGTTGAGAAAGTTAGGTTCTTGATAAGATATTTCTTAATTGGGAGTTATATAAAGCTTTCTTATGAGACAAATAATTTCCTTTATTTATGATTGAAATTTATGTTATTTTACATTGATTAATTTTATTACTTACAATTTATAAGAGTTATTCAGTTTACAATCTATAAAATAGTTTTTCTATAACTTAGCTCAATCCCAATGCATAACTGGTTTTGGGGTAAAAGACTAATGTAATAATTTATTTTTAAAGGTAAGCAATCTCAATCCATGTCTGTATTTTAGATATTCAATATTTTAAATCAAAAATAAATGTTATAAAGTTCATTCACATCTTTGGAATATGAATGATTAGGGTATTACAGAAAACGAGAACACTTTAAAATGCATTTAAAAGATATCTAAATATAGAATCAATGAAAATGCATTTCTAATGTAATTTGTAAAAAAAATTGCAATAGAAGATTTGTAATACAGTATGTAATACAAGATTTGTAATACAGAACTTAAAATATATAATTTTTAAAAGATACTTCAAAATATTTAAAGAAATAAATTTATAAATATTAAATTACTGGATATAAGTTTTTAATAATAAGTATAAAATTTTCAATGTTTCAGAAAAGTTAAGACACTCATTGTATGTATTTTTATATAGAAATCGTTTTTAATATATTTTCTCAAAATGCTTAATTGATTCATTACAATGCTCATTATAAGTTTGTAAATATCAATCTCTTCTTTATTAACATCTAGTGAAAAAAATAATAAAAGAAGTAAAACAGTAAATCGTTCACTAAAAGATAAGCATTATTTTTACGTTTATCAATAATCTGGTTTATAAATTTTACTTATATTTTTAAGCAACTTTTACTTGTTTGAATAAGTTGACAAAAAATAATAATGTAAATGTATGTAACATCATAATACATTTTAAAATTTATCACTTTTAATTTTTTATCACTTATTTTTTATTTTCACATCTAAAATGTGTATAAATTTGTGTAAAAATCCAAAATATATGAAAATATTTTCATTACAGAACATTTATAATATAATATAGTAGAATAGTTTATGAAAGATAATTTAATCAAAAATTATTTGTAAATTCTTCTCCAAAACTGCAGCTTAAAAAGTGCATATTGCAGTTTATCATTTTGTTAATTATAAAATTGTTGTAAAATTTGAAAAAAAATTAAAATTTTGAAAATAATATAATAATTACTTAAGTATTCAGTAACAATAATCATTTACTTAAAATTTTATGCTAAAATTTCTCTTTTCGTAAAAGAAAAGCAAATATTGTTTCTTGTTATCCGACATTAAATCGTATGTTTATTAAATTAAAATTTGTGATGTTGTAACTGTATCTAATAGGTGTGAGTATTCCTTTATTTTCTTCTCAAATAAATCGCACTATTTTCGTTTAAATCATTAAAGTAACACACACAGCACACGCATCAACGCATTCATTCTCAATCTTCCCGATTTAAATACATAAGGTAAATAGTTTGATATATGTTTCGATAGTTATCGGCACACATACTCTTAAAATTACACATTTTTTTAAAATTTTATATCTTCTGTTTTATACGATTTTGTGATTGAGTAGTTTATGTAAATAAAATAATTGCTAAAATATATTTTTCATTTAAAAGCATACCACTCTAATATTTCTAAATTAAATATAATATTTTACAATGAATACAAAATTAAATTTTACCAAAAAAAAATCCCATTTCTAGTAGCAGAAAAATAAATTAAAACGTATTCATAAAAAACTCAAAATACTAAAATATTTTTTCCAGTCAATAATTTTTTTCCCTTAAAATCAGGTAGAGCTTGTAGCGCTCTTGTGATTAATAATCTCTTAAGCTATTAACACTGATAATTACTTTCGATAGATTAAGTATTTTGAATAAAAAAGTATTCTTCGTAACCCGCTACCTGTCTAAAATAAAGGTAAAACTCTGCCCTTTTTTTTGTCCTAACTCAGTCAGTAAATGCTCTGAAAAAATAACAAAAAACTTCAATATACTTGTAGAAAACTATGTACAATGAGTATCAATCATAAATGAGTGATTTTATTTTGAAAGTCTAGTGATTTAGTGACTCCAATTTATTAAAGAACTGTAAAAAATTATTAAAGCGCACTTTCTTACAGCAATTAACAACAAAGAATATAAACGTAGAAAAAAATATTAAATATTGATCACTGCTTAGAGTTTAAAACATTTTTCCAGTTGCATAAAGATAAAACCAATGAAATATTTAATAGTTACGGCATTTAAACTGAAGATTTTACTGTGTGTATATATATATATATATATATATATATATATATATATATATATATATATATATATATATATATATATATATATATATATATATATATATATATATATATATATATATAAATTTTATTTTGGTGAAATGGAATATAACAAGATCTTTTATATACAATAAATATTCAATTTAACATTTGTTAAAAATTTTAGTACATATTTTAAATAAAAATACTAACGTGTAAAACTTTTACTTATTAAAAGCATTAGAAATAACTAGATAATTCCGTACCAAAAATTCATAAATAAATTTGGATTTCGTACTAAACATGTGACCAAGAACATGTATTTTATATTAATTTATTCCATTATATAGTTGCGAAAATGACTAATTATATATCATTAATCAAAGAGCGGACTTATTAGCCAAGAAAGGCACGAAAGCATCTATTGAGGAGAGTGCTGTTCCAATGGATTCCCTTAAGAGATGTATGCGAGAGCGGATCACGCTGAACTATAACAAGGATCTGTCCAATAAATGCAGACACAAACAATGGGAAAATATTAAAAATGACTGGAAAAAATTCAGTCACAGACCACGTAAAGAGGCTGTGGCCAATTTTCGATTGAACACTGGCCACGACTGTCTAGCTGGACGCCTGAAAAAAATCGGCATCTTGACTAGTAGTCTTTGTCTTATACTGCAAGACAGACAATATGAATAGAGACCACCTCCTCGTCTGTCAGGGCCTTGACCCTGCATTTCAGCAAAGCGGTGATGTTTGTAAGCTTTATTGGATCGCCAGGGATCGCATGTCTTGAACACTTTCATGCTTCCCCTCTAGCTTTTTAGACTATGACTTTTAGATTTTAGAATTTTTATAATTTTTATGTGTATTTGCGTTTGTTTGCGAGTGGCCAGATGTTGATGGATTGGATTCCTTTTGGCCATATATAACAACAACAACATACCATTAATCATATATAGTCTAAGAATGTTAATAAGTAGAATACTAATGACTGAGCATATAATTTTTGATTATGTTTTCTCACTTAATGTTAAAATTGAATAAAATGTAAATAAAAATGCCTTTTTGACATATTTAAATTTCTTGGAATATTAGTGAGAAGTAATTAGTATATACTTATAACTAAAATGTTTTCAGCTTTTTGAAATCCAACCATAATTATTTTGAAAAATTAATGAAATGATGTTTTCATTTATTTGTAAACTGACAAATTATTTTATAAAGAGACCTTTTCTCTTATTTCTAACAACTACTAAGCTTTGAATGATAATTTACGAGTCGTTGTTAGCATTAGTTATTCCATAAAAAATTTAAAATCGTCAAATTTTGTATATGATTTAAATTTTGCTGAAAAGCAATTAGAATATAAATTTTAATTCTTGACTACTACCAAAAAGATATAATAAATGGATTATCTCTTAGCTATATTTAAATTTTTTCATTAATTTGTTTTTCCTAATTATATTGAATTTTCCTCTATGTGAGTATTTATTGTTTTAAATTTTAAAATAATTTTAAATGTAAATATAAAAATATTAACATTTAGAAAAATATTTTATACAACATAGGAAACTCAGATAAATGACTTTAAAAAAATAAATATTTGTTCTAAAAAATAATTTTAAGGAATACCTTTAAGAAAAATTAATCATTTTTTTAATATGAAGTTTTATATAATTTTAAGCACTTACCCACATTCTCAATAACTTCTTGAACCCCTAATAGAAATATAATTGGGTACATGTATTGTTAGATTTTAATTATGCAGTTAACCATAAAAATATTTTCATTAGGAACATTTTCTTTGTAACAAATATGTATATATACATACATACATACATACATACATACTATATCATTACTATACTATATATATACATATATATATATATATATATATATATATATATATATATATATATATATATATATATATATATATATATATATATATATATATATATATATATATATATATATATATATAGAAGAGAGAGAGAGAGTATAAGTAAAATCCCAGTGCTATAAAAATTAATTTTAAAAATGACTTCAATAATTTAAACTTTAAATAATAAATGGTTACAAATATAATACATAATAGCATGAAGAATTATTTTTTTTCAAAATTCTAACAAAAGAATTTTGTCACTAATATGCATAATGGGTGAGTTAATAAATAAATTAATAGATACTGAATCATGCAAAAAAGTAGAATTTTTTAGCGATTTAATAATTATGTAATTCGTAAAATATTAAAATATATTAGATTCATGTAATGTTAAAATATATGTACTCAAAAGAAGACATTCGTTATCTTGGAATATGTTATTGCACATAATGCTCAATTGATATTATAGTACATTTTTTAAGAATATCAAAATTATTTTCATTTTAATATTTAAATTCGAGAACTTTAATGCTTCGATGAATCTTGGGTATTTTGTAAATCTTAAAAGGAAAAATAACAATAAACTTGGTATTTCCTGATGGAAAAGCTAAAGTTAAAAACATAAATTAATATAAATCAAATCATATACTCACATTTGTATTGTGGATGAGCTTGCCTAATAATAGAACCAAAATTACACGTAAATTACTCAATAAACCAAAACTAAATTATTTTCTAAAATCATCGGTTTCGCAGGGTCTATCCGTCAACCACACCAATATTTATACTGATGAACATCTGAACTATGCCATTTATGCGTTTTAGGCACAGGAGTCATCACTTTATGAATCTTATGATCATTTTACAGCATCACTTGCAGCCTCCGTACCCTTCAGAATGATCATTTCATTTCTTTTGCATCATTTCTAATAGGAAAAATCTTAAAATTCTTACAATCGTAAGGAAAATCTTAAAATAAGTGTAAAAGTATATTATCCTATTTATCTCAAAACTTTTCTTTTCAATCTACATCTAGACAGTCTAAAACTGACTTGCATCGTTCTGACATGACTTCTTCGATAAGCATTATTTTGAAGTAAAGTCAGAGTTTAGTTGGATCACATCACCGGTAAAAATTCACCCACCATTGATTTTTTAAGATATCAGATAAGCTGATATAATTTCTTCAGTACATGTTTCCCGTCACTGATGTTGGTGAGTGACCCTTTTTTACTCTATTTCCCCTAAATATATTCAAGGGTTCTTTTTTGATTTTTTTCCCTAAAACTACATTGGAAACAGTCCATCAAGATTTTCCAAAGGCAAATGTAGATCATATTGTATACTGGCAATCATTCTAGGTCCAGTAATAGCTGCAAACAATTCTTGTCGTTAATTGGTAGATTTATAATTGCTACTACTCTAGCTTTTGCTACAACTAATGAAAATCTTATGTCGTCATCTATTTCACTTCGTATGAATGTATAACAGATTATCCTTTAATAGATGAGTTAATGAAAAGATAGAAACTAGCATTATTAGGTGGTCAATAAAAGATAATTCTAGGAATCCTGAGAGAAGTGGTCAATATGCTTAGCCTATCTTCAATACAGTAATTGACTCTCGGGGAGTAGAATTCGTCTATATTGCCTTACTGACTCAAGTTCCTTGAAACAGTAGCTTTGGGAATAAAAGTGCAGGTGAATTGAAGCTGATAGGATTTTTTGTTAATGTAGATCCGTAGAGAAGGTCGAAAGTAGATTTCACTTCGTAATAGAGTTTGAAATAGATATAAAGAGATTTGTAATATACATTGTATAGACTTTGTAATAGATATCGTAATAGAATTTTACTCGAGGCCTTGAATTTCACAATGAACCCAACACCTTAACTCAAAGAAACAGTATTTATGTAATCTAAATTTTGCTTCTTAAATGCCTCCAATTCTTTTTCCCTTTCAATACTGATTGACAAGTTGTCTACATAGAGCCCTCCTTTTAGCTCCTCAACTGAACATTCAAAAACATCCACATTAAAATTCTTCTAAACTAAGGGTGTTTTATTTTAGTAGTTCGAAGGAAGGAGCTGGATGTCAATTCAAAAATTACACATTTATATATAAAAAATTAGCAATTCTAAGTAATTATTATTTTTCCACGAAAGAAATCTCAAGTATTCATGGTATTTAGATTTCATGTTGAAATACAAGAATACTTAATTTATGTCCGCAATCACACCGATAGAAGTAGAGGAGTCTTTTGAAAAATACTTGGACAAACTATTAGAACCTCGTTCTGAGAGGCATATAAAGCCAAATTTAAGGAACATCAAGAACTGGATAGAATTTAGCCTTATTACAAGTCAGTTTAATACCTGGTCAATCGGAAAGAGAATAATTATGTTTATTGGTTTTAATTTTATGTTTATTGGTTTTAATTTTGGAGCAATTTCTATGACGACATACTTTTTTCACTGATTTAGGATATTAAGATAAACTTAGTAAAATTTTCTCTTTTATGAGACTTTTGGCCACTGTATGATTAACATCTAAACTTCACATAGTGACATCAAATTTATTTTACATTGGTGGATGACTAGCAGCAAAAGAAAGCCTATTTCATACCTATTTTTGTATCTTTGAACAGGTACTTCAAAAATTTTGAAGGAATGTAATGTCAAAATTTTTGTATTCTTCTTCTCTACGTTATTAACGATTTCTAGAGCATCGAATTTTCATATCTTTGGAAGCTCCGCGAACAAATGGAAACCATTTCTAATGTATAAGCTTTCTTCCTTCATCCCAAAATGTTCCAACCCAAAATTGTTTAAATGGCTGATGTAATAGATCTAATAAGTTCTACTCTTCTTGTCAGAATTTTACCAAGAATATCAGCTACTTGTAACATATTCATAAGAATAGTTTTTTCAGCAGTATCAGTTAACAAAATAATAGAACTCTGAAGTTTAACTAATAAACTTTTACCTCGTACTTTAGGCAGTATCATGCAGAATAACTGTATTAGACCAGTTTTGGCTTCTCTAATACAAATACACAAAATGAAGCCTACCCATCAATACCTTCTACTTCAACACCATAGCGAGTATGTTTCTACTTTTAGAGCGTTTCAACTTTCAAATAGCTTCAGAGACAAAATTTCCTATTATGAATTAGAAAGTTGTTTTACTTAATCCCCTTTTACAACGGATTTGTGGGAATACTAATCTAGACAACACAAACAAATTTGATTCTTTCTTCATTCTGAAGTTTCATAATACGCATCTTAAAATTAATTGCATTTTGCGAGGCAAAATTTTTGAAAATAATACAGAAACGTTCAACATTTCTGGTAGATTTATAGAAATTTCAGCAAAATTTGTGTTATTTGTTTTGGGCAATTGGGGACAAAGTATTACATAATCCTATTTCTGCAGATGACAAAACATAAAATAGTGTGATATTTTCAAGTTAGATGTTCATCCTTTAAACAAACCACGCAAATTCCTTTTCTTGCAAGAGTTGTTTTTTCTTGTTCTTATGACATCATTGAAAAAAGAAAAATTAAGTTGGTTATCGTGAAACAGTTTATTGCGCATGACACCATAGTATACTATTTACAAAAACAAGATATATTCATTTTAATATTTGATTTAGTAAGCTTAAATGATTAGAAGAAACTTAATCAATTTTCTTTTAAAAATTTAAACTAAGAATAGCAACAAAACTTGGTATTTGCAAACAAAAAATTTATATTTACAAAATAAACTAATAGAAGAAATAAATGTTACAACAACACTATACTATATATTTATTTTATTTTAATATTTTTACTAATAAAGTTTTTAAATCAACTTAATATTATTAATTTTTAAAGTCTAAGATATATATATATATATATATATATATATATATATAATACATATTAAATATATATTTTTATATACCTAAACTAATATAATATAATATATATTATATATGTGAAAGAATTACTAAACAAAAATTGTTCTACGATTTGAATGGATTGAAAATTTATAATTAGGTTTTAAGAACTGGAAATAAATATATTTCATTAAAAATAATATTTAGTCTAAATAGTCCTTCCGTATTATATGAGACAGCAAAAAATATTTAATATAATGAAAATATAATGTACATTATTTACATAAATTTTAAAGAATAGTGCAATGAGAAAACTATAAAAATGAAGTTCATACATTTTTCTTACTTTGTCATTAGAATTCTTATAGTATTAATTTATTTTAAAATTTCGCGACACCGCATTTAATTAAAACTTATAATTAGATAATGAATTTAGTTTAGAATATCAAATATTAATTGTGTAAGGTTTTATTATAACATCAAAACATTAGAAATATATTAGAGAAGTGATGAAGTATAGGAAAAAAGAATTTAATTACTGATAAATGTTAATTTTATTTTACCGGGCCATTTCTTTCAGCAACTGAAATGTTCAAGAAAAAATATACATTAAACTTTCTTAATCCTTTGTTTCTACAAATTGCAGATTTTTGGTTTTAATAAATCTTTCTTAGCAAAATAAAATTTTTATCCTTTACAAATGAAAAAATAATTAAATTACAGATGATATTATGCATAAATTTAATTTCTCAACATTTAAATACAGTTCACTTAAAAATGTTTCATTTAAAATTAATTAGATAGTTACTTCAAGAAGAAATGTATTTAAATTGAGTGAAATGCATAAATACTACAGGTGAAATTAATCAATATAGATTACTATTTTTTATATCCTTGCTTTTTATTTAAACTAAAATATAATTAAAACATATGAAAAATGTATTTAATATTGAAAAATTTTATGTCATTTATAAGCAAAACGAAAGTATTAAGTGAATTCATCAATAGCTTCTTAAACACTAACATATTTAGTTACTGATTATTTTTTATATTCCTAGGTTTGAAAAAAAATAATTATAAAAATATTTTCAAACATATTATCTAAGAAACATTACACTATTTGTTTTAATTCTATTGTAAGAATCTTTTTACTAAGCTTAAAATATTACCTAAGACAAAGTGATTTCTTTAACAAAAATTAAAATAAAAAAAGATTTATTTTATAGCATCAGCTATCTAATTTTATAGTGTCTTATATAAGTAAAAAATAGAATGTATTTACTCTTTTTACGCAAAGAAAAATTTAATTTATAAATTGATTTCCATAAAAAAGCTTGAATTTTAATTTATCCTTAGTTTTATATTTTAAGTTACGTAAGTAGAAATATTTTGGAGTGAAAAATGTAAGAAGTTTTTTTTTAATGGTTGATCATTTTCTAGAGAAAAATGTAGTCATTAGAATTTTTATTACAACCAAAACACTTTTTAATATCAGTAATATCTTACTTATCACTCCTAAGGATCCTTAAAACTAATTTATTTCTGTAAAAAAATCTGTTGTATTTCTAATCACATCTCAGTAAGAAGATCCTTAGAAGAAAAACTGCGCCATTTTATATTCAAATAAATTTTTGTTAATGTTTGAAGTTTTAAGAACTGCTAAGAATTTGTATCAAATATATACACTTCTGAAAATTATTACCACTATTAATAATTTTTTATCTGAAGTCTTAAATTATTAATATAAATCACAATTTTATTTTTTAAAGTTAAATTTTTCTAATATTTTTTTCATCAAAGTCAAGCACTTAGTAATAAATTTAACTAATTATGTTCAAAGGATGACAATGAAAAAGCAGTTTTTTTAATATGTAGTACAAATAATTAAAAAGAAATTTGAAACTGTATTATAAATACGTGTATGAACATTCTCACACCTGAAGTATGCAATAAAATACAAACAAGAAACTCAGTAAACAAATATGAAAGTGGAGAATAATATATAAAATAAATAAAATTGATAATTTATATTGTATATTTTATGTGAAAATAACAATTCACATCAATGATAGGGAATAATATAAACTACAAATGAATTTGATGATCTGTATATATGTATTGTATACTTTAAGTGTGAAGGTTTTGAATTTTATAATGATCGCTCTTATTCGTACTAAATAAATGAAATAAGTTGTACATATCTATCTATCTATATACATGCATACATATATATATATATATATATATATATATATATATATATATATATATATATATATATATATATATATATATATATATATATATATATATATACAGGGTGTCCAGAAAAGGACTCCTGATTTCAAAATTAAATATCTCAAAAACAAAGATAGATAGAGGAATGCAGTAAAAGGTATGTTTATTGTGAAAGCTGTAAGAATTTTATACAGCAATTTGAAATAATAGTTACAAAAGCTACTAACAGATGGCACTGTATGCTGTACATTTCAAATCAACATACATAAATGAAATAATCGTATGAAAACATTCTTTGCAAAAAATCACATCACAATGTTTTCAACGCTAATCTCCTTTCACGCTTCAATAGTGGTACTGATCGCTCCGGGCTTCGGATCACTATTTATACGAAACATTATGTATGGCGATTTCAGCGCCATCTGTTAGCAGCTTTTGTAACTAATATTTCAAACTGATGTATTAAATTCTTACAGTTTTTACTATAAACATACCGTTTACTGCATTCCTCTATCGATCTTCGTTTTCGAGATATTTAATTTTGAAATCAGGGAGTCCTTTCCTGGACACCCTGTATATATATATATATATATATATATATATATATATATATATATATATATATATATATATATATATATATATATATATATATATATATATATATATATATATATAGTTTAAATAGAATCAAAGATTACATGATTCAGTTTTTAATTTGAAATAACAAATACGGACTTTTAAATAATTCTATGTGTTTTTCTGAGAAGTTTCCACATGTCTAATTTACTTGCTTATGATTAAACTTAAGCATAGCTTAATATTTTTTTACTTTTTCTTGGAAAGGAGAAATTAATTACTCGTTAATTGTTCTCACAATATGATGATTTAAATTTATGATTATGAGATTTCTTAAAAAGACTTTTCAGTCAATTAAAGTATTTTCATATCATCATTTAAAAAAGATCCTAACTAAATGCTAAACAAGAGGCTAAATTATAGTAAACAATTTCAACTTTTAGCGAAATATTATTTATTAGCGAATATTAATGTGTAACCTAGGAGAGATGTTTGAATTTGCACAAAACAAATTATTTAATCTTTTATTTTTTCGCTCATTATAGAGTTCAAATATATCATTCTAATGAAGATATGTTTGTATGGTATTGGGAACAATACAATTTACATTTAAATTTTAAACAATTATTTCACAAAAATTTTTAATATTAATCTATTTTCTTTTTACGAAATTTATAGGAAGTTTTGGCTTATTATAAATATTTTTATCAAATCACGTAAATTTCATTTTTGCCTTCTATTATAAAGATAAAGTTATATAAAAAGATAAATTACTATTTTAGACGTGCCTGATGTACCTTTCTTTGGAGATGTTCTTTTCATTATAAAAAATATTATTCTAAGCTAAATTTCAATGAACACTGATTTAAGAAAGTTATTAATTAATTTATTAATTAAGATTAGTAATTTATTAATTTGAAAAAAATTATGTATTTTTTTTCCAAATTAATAAATTACTAATAAATTACGTAAGAAAATTAAATATACTAAATTTTAAAATTTTAAATGAAATTCGTTGATTAAAATTTCTTTCATATCAAATCATTCTTTATATTTAACAAATCGAGAAAAATAATTTATTTAATTTTCATATTATTGTAAGCAGCTAATTCATTTAGACTATTTCTATATTTCAAAATGTATGAATTTGCTTACACGAATTGATTAAAGTAAAATGCATCATCAGTCATTCATCCATATTTATAGGAATTCTCCTTTTCACTTTATTAATCATCCAATATGAGACAGCCTGCAGGAAACATGTAAATATAGCAAAGTTTGCTATATTTACATGTAGCGAAATTTAGAACACTATAGCGAAGTTTGCATTAAACTTGTTTGCCTATGAGATAAGCCCATCATGGGAAACTATAATTTTGCAAATATTTGAGTTACGAAAATGAGTTATTTTCATATCTTCTTAGAATTATTATTATCATCATTACTATTATTTGTATGATATGTTTAAATTTCTCGAGTTTATTTTCGAGTACGTTTCTAAATTCAAATGAGGTTTAATAGTAGCCTATAAAGATATGCGGACTATTTTTCAGAGAAATCTTTTGGTGGTGTTGAGTTTCCTTCCCACATTTCTTTTAATTCTCATTCTCAGTAATTTCAACTGAAACCATTATTTATCGAAAGAATTGAATCCATGATCCTCCCGCATTTTTAACTCTTGTCATCAGCCATAATTCAATAGGATAATATCCAATCACATGTGGTGTGCAATGATCTTCCTTGTCGTTCTTGTCTCTCCCTAAATGAAAACTTGTGGCCCATTCTTTTCAACAACTGGCTTGAGATTCATCACCTAACATATCACTAGAGAAATTTTGCAATATCTGAAAGTCGTATGGACTGCTTTATATACGAATATATTCACAGTGTCTTCGAGTTTATTTGGAGCTGTGTGATATCTTTTAAAGCCAACAACGCGTCTTCATTAACTATTAATTTTGTTATCATCCACATTTCAGATCAGGCTGTAATTTCGATCATTTGATCTCTGTATGATACTTTATCTGCCAAGTACAACTTTCTGTGATTACTATTATTTATGAATCTTACAAATTTCAATACTTAATAAAACTGAATGCTATATTCTTTTATTTAAGAGAACATTATTTTGCGTTATCCAATTGCTATGTTTTGATTTTGAAAAGATATTAAAAATAAGATGATGCGCCATGAAGACGATGGGCAGTTTGGTGTTAATCAAAAATTTGTGACGATAACCAAATTCATTATAATTTAATTCAAGGCAAGTAGCCTATTTAGCATAAGTCTGAACTGTGTTCTAAGTACAAATATGTTTTGCATGTATAAATTAGTTATCTGTATAATAGAATAAAATGAAAAACTAATATATAATACTTAAAATTATAAAGTCTCTAGAAGCATTATTTGAATATTCCATAACAAAAATCTAGTAAAAATGTTTATACACAATCAAACCTTTACTCTCATGTTTAAACCTATTCAAATGGACTTGGGATGTAATAAAAACAATATCCGGCAAGAAAGCTAAAGCTACTTAATTAGAAATAAGATTTTAAAAAAATTAGGGTGAATAAAAATATTATTAATAGAAATGAAGTATGGCTGGTATTAATTGCAAGACCCTCATTGATAAAACAGTGTTACATAAGAAAAATTTTAAATGACATCTTTCATACCCTTATATATATATATATATATATATATATATATATATATATATATATATATATATATATATATATATATATATATATATATATATATATATATATATATATATATATATATATATATATATATATATATATATATATATATATATATATATATATATATATATATATATAATTAGATTTAACAGATAATATTGAACTCTAAATTATTAATAACTATGATATGTTTAAAAAATCAGATATTCTAAGGAATGGCTTATATCACCAAAGAATGATAAAATATGATAATTAAAGAATTTAAAAAAATCCTACCCTACAAAAAGTATGACAGAAAATGCTTGAAACGTTTTAATCAATTTTTTAAATTAACATTTATAAAAACATATCATCATTATTTTTATTTGAAATGTATTTTTTCATGCAAAACACGACCCCTTATATTTATTTTAATTTATAGGATTCAATAAATTCTGTACCCAACTAGTGATACACTTTTCCGATTTTGTGTTAAAATGAAAATGACTATTATCCTATTCAAATTTAAGGATCTCATTTTAAACAAGCTTTGAGCATATATTAAATTTCCATTCATCACCACACATATACAAACTTATTTTGCATAAATAAATAAATTAAATTACGAAATGCTGTATACCTTAATAAAACGAAAAAAACGAAAGAAAACAATAGTCTAGAATTCACAAAAATACAAATTCATTGCTTAATCATATATTTTTTGCTATTTCTGTAATCCTAATCTAGGATCATCGATGGTAGACTATAATAAAATCAAATGTTTCACATATTGTAAAATATTTTTTTGAACATTCACCTAATTTGTATGAACTTAGATTGATTTGAAACAGATTACTAATCAATTTAACTTGTGAAGATAAAAATTGAAGAACTAAATGTATTAGAGAAGACGTTTTCTCATCAACCAATGAATAGTAAACAGGAGTGGATTGTAGAAGAAAAGAGATAAAAATATTATAAAAACAAATATTAATAAGAAATTTGTTTCTTATTAGAACATCTAATGAGGAAATTAAATAAATATTAGAACTTTGATTCTCAAATTAGTGATTTCAATTTATTAATTGCTCATTCTTTAATACTTGAATGTATTTCGTTGTTTGATTATCAATAATATTTAGAAGTCTTGTTTATGCTTATGTCATTTGCCCAAGTATGCGGATTTCGATTTCTGTGTTTATTATTCCCTCAAATATTTACTTTTATATTTATTTTAAAATTTTTTTAGAGAATATATAATGGATAGAATACACTTTCACTATTGTGCATATGTAATATACGTAATATATGATGTATATGTAACCATTTATTGAAAAACTAATTATAATGATTAAGGTATTACAACTTATTTTTAAAATACATCTGTTTAAAAAATTCATCGCATACAAATTTTTAACACACACACACACACACATACATACATACATACATACATATATATATATATATATATATATATATATATATATATATATATATATATATATATATATATATATATATATATATATATATATATATATATATATATATATATATATATATATATATATATTAATTTTTGCATTATATACTGAATCTATGATGCTTATTAGGTATATCTTAAGCCTTATTAGGTGTATTAATAAGTTATAAGCATGATTCGCTTATTCAGCATTAATGATAATGCAAATTTACAGAGTTATTATAAAAAAAATATTTGTATAAACAGGTTTAAATTTCCATAAAGGGATATAATCCATGTGTACAAAAGAATACTTTATATTACATGAATCATTTGCAATCATAAAAGAAAAATAAACTTATTGAAATCCTATTTAATTATATTGTTTCTTTCCTTTATCTTTGATAAAAGCATTTTTAAAATAATTAGTTTGGCAATGTAATGAACTCATTAAAATGTGTAGATCATTTATTCATTTTCTCCGTTATATTCTTAGGAAAATATTTTGTGGTTAGGATGCATAATTTGTGAGTAGAAGATTATTGGTAAAGCCTAAAAGAAATATTTTTCACATTTTAACCTTTCTTGCCATTTGTTTCCTTATTTGCAGATTATTTATAAATTTATACAATATGTTGAAGAAATACAGTTCGGATTAGAGTCATTTTTAAATACCATTATATTATTAAATAAAATGAGATTTTATTTTAATGAATTTCGTTTGTTTTTTAGCTATTATTTTATATCAGGAAATTTTCAAAATTAAATGAAAGCATATTATCTTTCTGTTGGTCTTATTTAGTATATAACACAATGAATAACATTTACTTTAACTCAGTATTATTTTGGAACTTGCATTAGTTTATAAAGCAAATAGTTAGCACACACAATAGCAAATCAGGTTATTTCCAGTTATTTTCCTTAGCTTGAATAGTTAGAAATAAATCTCTCACAAATCATTTAACTAAATAATAATAGTAAAATAAAGTGGTTTAAAATGTTACTTCAAAATATATTTGAAAGGCTTCATTCAAATATATAAGAAAGTAACATTCATTTGCCACATAAAATGTGACTAAAATTTTTAAAATCAATCGATGTATATCTTCTCTGAGTCTAATTGAGAAATTAAAAAAATGCATCGAAAAGATATTTTTAAACATTTTGCTTGCACATTATACATTTATTTCTTAAATATTACTTTTTAAAGAGGATAAAAGGATTAAATTAACTTCTTATATACATATCGTGGTTCAAATTTTAAAAAATATGATTTTTATACTTAAGAAAAAATATAAAATAATGTGCATATTATTAAAATGTTAACAGTTTTTTGGAAAACACTAAAGAATATATTTTTAATAAAAGCAAAACAGAGAACACTTTGTTTTAGTAATTAGAATAAGGTAAAAAAAATTCGAAACTTATTTTTTAATATAAAAAATGTTTCCACAAAAAAATTTTTATGTTAAAGGTTAATCGTTTTCATAATATTTTTAAAGACATTTTTATGAGAGTTTTATTTATGTACTTCTATTTTTTCTTTCACGCTTAACTCATTTTATCGCTGATTAATTGTCTATAAAAATTGTGTGTTATGTACAATACTTTACATTTTACAACTCATTCGGAATTTATTTAGTTAATAAATTTAATATAAATTTTTGTAATATTTGAAAAAAAATAATGATTGAGAATATTGCAAAATAAGCTTTGTAATGCTTAAGCATTTCTAAAGTATTGGAAGCACTTAAAATTATTTAAAATCTTTTAGTGTTAAATAAGTCTTAAATTATTGAGAAACATTTTCTAATAGCTGCTCAAGTAGCTAAATATAAGGTTTCTTCAATAAATGTAGAGTCTTTCACGTAATAAAAACAATAATTTTATTTTCCTTTAAAGGTAACAAATTTAATTTTCATTAATTTAGTTTAAATATATTCTTTTGTATTTTTAAAAAACAAATAAATTTATTTCATCATTTAGTATTTATTGTTATTTATGACTTTAAAAATTATTCAAGGATAATTGTAAAATCTGATAACAATCCATGTAGAATGTGTAAAGTTAAGTAAGGATTTTTATTTTAACCATCAAAATAATTTATTACGGAATTTCCATAATTTTCGGTGCAGAAATTTAATTATATCTCGATAAAGTTTGAGGAATGGATATGGAATTTTTTATGTAACTTTTTCATTTAAATTCATATTTTCATTGCGCGCGCGGATGAAATAAAACAATTAACTGCAGTATTTCAAAATCATTCATTCTTGTTAATTTTTATTCATTTTTAAATTAATAACATTAGTTCTGTCAAAAATGTAAAATAACTTACGAAGAATATATATACACTAGAGATATTGCTGAAGTTAGAACAGTACAAATCATTTTTAATTTTGTTTTTATATATTGAGCTTAATTTTTGTGTAAAAATGATATATTAGAAATATTACATTTTAAAAAATACTGCTGAAATTAAAATTAAATTACGGTGTATTTTTTAAAAATCAAGAAATGAAAAAAAATTTTTGATAGTTATTGTGAAAAATTATGCAGTAATTTCCACAATTTTAGGTCATTATATTTTATATTTTTTATTCCATTTATTGTATTTATGGGTTGTGAATGTGCAGATGATTTCATGTTTCCATTTGCTTTTAAAAATCCTGATTTACATAGTTTCAGAACTTATAAGTATTATATAACCCCAAATAATTAAGCAAGATCACGGGAAGGCACAGTTTTAGTAAATACTGTATATATTTTTATGTATATTATTGTTTAAAAAAATAAGAAAAGATAACTGCAATTTACAAAAAAATAAAAACCACGCTAAAAAATTTCTCTCTTTAAAGAAAAAAGTCTAGGAGAAAAGTGTATAGATTTTGATTGTATTTTTATCAACTCTGATCATATTATTTTGGTTTTCAATTTTAATTAGATTTCATAATATTTGTAGTTAATGATAATATATTTCGTCCCAGAAAGAAAATTAACGAAATGACGTAATCAAAATCTGAATGATTTTACAAAATTTCTAACCAATTAAAACTCTTTATTCATGAATTAATTTTCTTACTACATTTTCTTTGACTTGAAAACTAAAGCATTATTGAAGTAAATAATTTTCTTTATATATTTAAAATATGATTAACACAACACCTGGCACTATTAAACTCTGATTCTTTCTTGAGACAGTGCAACTTTATCTTAAAAAGAATGGATTATACTCTTTCATGTATTTTTAAAATAGTTACTTAGACAAAAAACATTAATTAGAACAACAACGCATTATTTGTAAAGCATAAAAATTTTCACTTCTCCTTTATATGGTTTTTGATGCAAACATTATTTTTTTAATTTTTAGCATAAAAGAAAACAATTCGTCTTTTTTTTAATTATTGTATTCTTTCTATTTCATTTAATTTAAATATAATTGAACAAAAATGTAGTCGGACATAAAATTCTTTAGCTTGAATATTCAAACATAGTTTATAAACTCAAACTGTTTTTTGATAGAGCTAGCTATACAAAATAAAATTATAAAAAACTACGTTGGATCTTCAATTGACACATAATTAAGTAACAAAGAGTGGGGGAAAAAAGATAACATTTGTGCAGATAAATGTGACAAATAATATAAATATATGTGATAAAATTAACTTTACTAAAGGTTTTTCGCAATATACTTTGAAACATTAACGTTTTTTTAAGGATAAGATATGATACACTTGTGATTAATATGACAATGAAAATATTAATTAGTTTGATTAAAAAACAAAAAATATACATATGGACGATGTTTATTATAATATTACAGATAAATGGATTTTTAAAGTATATTTTTAAAATTAAATTACAGCAAAAATGATGTTTGTTCTTAATACTATTTAATTCTATCGTATATAAATGTTTTCACTTGAGTTCATTAGTAAGAAGATTTTTAAGAATATTGTTAAGCTATCTTTTTTACTAACCATTTATTTACAGTCATAATTATGGTAAATTTACTTTTATATGAATGCAACATTTGAAAAATTATTTTCTGATATTTGGTAAAAAATATTCATTTTTTTAAAATTCAGAATTATTCCATGGATAAATATTAATTACATTCATCATGTAAATCAAACTTGTTGCTTCTTAAAATTATTTTTCAGTCTTTAGTAAAAATATGGGGATAGCAATGGACTACACTCTCTGTGAATCGTTTTTCTTTTAGTCACATTAAAAAGAGCAGCAGCATAATATACAGGGCGTCCCAAAACGACCGCATAAATACACAGCTAGATTAACCGTTGAGAATACATAAAATCTACCCAAATAAGCATTCCTTTACAATACATAGTTTGCTAGAAAAATACGAAAAAGTATGACGTCACTGCCGGTGCAAAAAAAAACTTTATTGAACATACCAACAACAGTGTATGCACAATCTAAAGCAGATGTTCACACTATCCACCGTGCATGCCAAGGCAGGCATGAGCTCGCCGTGAAATGGCTGTCATCACATTGGCTGTTGTAGCATTGAGGGGTCCGCCAAAGAACAAGCAGCATGCTGACCACTAACGGAGTCCATTGTTGTTGTCACTACGTCTCGATACAACAGTTCCTTGAGATGGCCCCATATTAAAAAATCCAACAGTGTAAAATCTTGCGGACATGGCGGCCATAGAACAGAAATCCCACGTCCGATCCATCGGCCGGGGTATTCCATATCCAGCCAACCACGTACAGGAGCACAGAAATGCGCCGAAACCCCATCATGCTGGAACCAAATTCCCTGTATTACCGCTAACTCGGTTAAAACCTCATTGAGAAACACACTGTCCTGAGAGCCAATCAGGCACAGATATGGTCCAAGCAGGTGATCCCCGAGTATGCCAGCCCACAACTTTAAGAGACCAACGATCCTGATGTTTCTACGGCCGTATTGACCTGGGAACACATACTATGACTGTTGTGATAATTGAATACCGCATCACGAGTGATACATGATTCATCAGTCCACATATGTGCAATGAAACCATAATTATCTGCGTTCTGTTGTTGCAACAGTCATTCACAGAAAGCTGAAAGTTTCTGAAAGTTAACTGGTTTTACACCTTGCACAGTTGTGTACTGAAATAGTTGTAGCCTCTCAGACCGTACAAGCCTGTGCACAGTACTTTTACTCGAAATTATCTCACGAGCTAATGCTTACTTCGAGCGTCCCTTCTACCCACTGCAGTATTGCATCCTCCTGTGCTATCGTCAGGCCACTCCGCGGTCTTCCAGTATCGTGAAGATTGGCAGTTGGCAAGACGCTTCCCGTATTTCGCAGTCTGTCGTCCACCCGATGGATGATGTTGACATTTGGAGGATGGAGGGACGGATATCGACGGCAAAATTCCCTACCAATTCGTAAGACATTTCCATTACATCGGCCATACATCAAGTATATGTCGCAGTAATCACGAACGGAATATATGCCACCATGCGAAGACTACCGGTAGCTGCAAGATGCAGCCATTTAAATACCAGTTCAACGTCTGCTTAACGTCATTCCATGGCACGCGAATGCCTGACGCGATAATGTTTTAAACATTATCGTCTGGAAGGGTATGCAAATACTGTTGATATGTCCAATAAAGTGTTTTTTCTTGCACCGGCAGTGATGTCATACTTTGAGTTAATTTTGTTTTTTACTATGAACATATTATTATTAAAGTCTCTATTCTCAATTATAAAGTTTAATTTTAAAGATAATAAAGTAGAAACTGTATATTTTAATACATTGTATATTTTTTAATATTTGTTTAATATAAACACGTTTTAACACAACCTTTAAAAGCAAATTTGTAAATATTTTAAGTTACAATTATTTAATCTTCAAATGACTATTTTGTAATCATTTTTTTAAAGTTTAATTGAACCGTAAATAATAATTAAAGTTTAGAAGAAACTTTGTAAAAATTAGATTTCTTTTTCACAAAATTTTTAAGAGCAGTAAACTGGCTTACATTCACACATAAATTGCTAAATTTAAAATTGAATGTGTAAAATCTCAAAAACTATATTTATTTTTTATCACTAGAAAAACCTTTACATACATATAGCAATTAGAAAACTGAATTTAAAATATTTTTATTTTCTCTAAATATAAAAAATATTCGTAATTTTAAAATCAATTCTCTACGTATTTTTTCGAGGTATAATATTTACTAAACAACGAAAATTATTATATTAAGGAAACGTATTTAGGAAGTCTTGAAGAAATGCAATATTTAACGGGCCTTTCACTGTATTGTGTTGAAACAAAATTTAATAAAAAATGGCAATTTTCTCTCATGATTTTACAATTAAAATTATAAGGAGAGTACGGATATAGTAAGGATAGAATGTGATGTGATTGCTTTTCATCATGGAAACATAGTTTGAAACTTTATGATGTATGGCAGGAAAAATGTAAAATATGAAATTAGAATCCTTGCACTAAGTCGATTTAACTGCTTCCAACAAATTTTTCAGAGCATCAGAAATACATTAAGACTATGCATTGAAATTCATTAAACGATACAATTTCCTGAGGAAAGATGAAAGTTATAATGAATATTTACCTGACGTGTCTGCGTGTGCATTTTATTTGGTTTTTCGAAGCAAAAGACAATAAATTAATAAATAAAAAATATAGAAAAAAGTTTTTGATGACATCCATTTTTTAATGTATCAATAAAATAAGTTCCCTTCGGGTTCAGGAATTAAATTTTGTACTTCAGTGTGGTAAGAAGATATTTTTATGCTATAAAATACTTTATCCTATTCAGTTTAAAATTCCACATTTACAATTTAATTATGGTGCAAATCAAGCTTTGGATTTTATCGGATGTACTTAGAAATGTCTCACACATACATAAATTAATGATTAAAACACATTTGGCAAGTACGCTTGCCTAAAAATAATATAATGAGAAGTTAATTCATATATATATATATATATATATATATATATATATATATATATATATATATATATATATATATATATATATATATATATATATATATATATATATATATATATATATATATATATATATATATATATATATATATATATTTATATATTTAGTTGGTTTATAGTTTATTTTAATAGAGCTCATTTCATAGAATTCTTAGAACTCTCATTCATAGAACTCATTATGACATTTTGATAGAACATTTTCAAATAAGTATCATTTTAATTGCAATAATAATTTAATATATGATTAAATTTTTTTATTTAAATGGTATTATCAGAACAGGACAAATATTTTCACAATTTTCATATTATATTATTTCTTGTAGCTGGGTCATACGAAAGAAATTTTTGAAAGGAACACAAAATACAACTTTCTGCACAACAAATTTCATATTAATTTTACAACTCACTTTTACTAAGATTTTATAACAGATAAAACAACTTAAAAGATTGAAACATTAATTTGGTTAAATTAATTTTAAGACTTATTTTATTCCATTAAAATGATCAATGTGTGTAATATTTTACTGAGTTAAAACTAATTCTTTTGGAAATAGATGATCTTTTCATCCATCCAAAGAAATTTCTTAAAATACATTAATAAATGTTTGAGTAAATGCTTAACATAAAATTTTTATTTTCAAGTCTGATTAAAGAAAAAAATTAAAGTGTTTAACTGTTTTGAAAACTATTTTGAAAATATAGACAACAATAAACAAAATTTCTTTCTTGTTCCTTATTTATTGTTCAGATTTTCCCTATATGAAGTCATGTACTCAGTGCAAGAGAAATAAATTTGATAAAAGAAATGCCAATTAATTTAAATAAATAAAGCTTATTTTGCTAATTATTGAATCAAATGTGGTAATTATCCTTGAATATTTGAATCCTAAGCAATAAAGGTAATAAAATACTTTATATATGAAGTACATATAAGTAATAGTATAAATATAATTTAACAAAATTAAGTTAAATAACGATATTAATTTATGAAAATATCTTTATATTAATTTGCGTAAAAACTATTTTTATGTAAATTACACTATTAAATATTTAAATTTTATGTTGCATTCAGTTTATTTTAAATTGTCATTATAACAATTGATATATTTGTTAGATTACAAATCGCACTCTATGCAAATAATTTTTTTTCAACGGCCGTTTTCCGCATCTCTGCTGTTAGTAGCTGAGGCACAAATTAAAGTGAAAATGATGCATTGAAAGAATTAAAATTAGCGTTCGTAGTGTTGCCTGTAGGTCAATGCCTCAAGTGGTCATCATCTATACCTCCCTCGGGGCACATAGAGTAACAAGACAACTCCTTGTCTGCAATATAATTTAAATGCTTCTACAAATAGGCATGTTCAGTAAGCAAATAGAAGCAATCAGCTCCAAAAAATTGGGGCAGGGAATCGGGGATTCTGCTACTTTTGTTGAGCAAGACACTCCACCTATTATCCACAGCTGCAACACTAAACAAGGAGACTATATTATTTTTAAATTTGCTGTAAATGATTCATTTGATGTTACACTGAGACAAAAGCGAGTCTGGTTTTGACATAATATATTCCGATGGAAGAGAATGTGACGCTTCTGATTGTTTCCAAAAATATCGCAATGGTTGGGAATCTAACGGAGGGCTAAACTTTTCTAGATAATTTAAGTTCAATTTACTTCATTGTATAGGAATGAACTAGTGCGTTTTCATTATACCTTAAATTTCTAAGTGACAAAATAGCAGCTTGAGATTGTATAAATTATCGCAATATTGTATTAATATATTTGAATATTGTATTTAATATATTTACTAAGAATATTGTGTTCAGAACCATTTTCCAATTTATTAAATGCAAAGGGTATATTGATATCATCTCAACTTCAAAATAGTCATATTATTTGATCTAAATTATGCTTCTAAATCTATTGCGGAGCATCATTTAAGAACTCATAGTCTTATTTTGTCTTGATGTACGTTCCATACTGATGTGTAGATTGAATTTCTTTAAGATTCTTTCCTTCACATTTTTCTATTTACACTTTGTAAATAAATATGGAACATTTTTTGTTTTTCCTAATAATATTGTTGTGTTCAGATATATAATATTTAGCTGAAATAGAGAAAAAACTGGTATGCATACATTTTAGTAGACCAATAAGAAACGTTGAATACAACTTTTAAGAAATTTATTTTACGTATGGGAAATGTTACTCGGTAGAAATTAATTTATTGTATATTCACATTCAATTTGTTAGTCTATTTCGTGATTTTTATGTTGAACAAATCAAATTACTCTTCCCATACTCTATAAAGCATTTTATATTAAAAATGTGAGAAAATGATGAAATTTTTAAACACAAGACACGATTGCTTGAAATAATGTTTTTTTAGTTTAAATTTGCATGTAATTTTATCTTTACACTTCATGATAATATTTTTTTACATCATTAAAATATTAATAGTTAATCATAATAAATTATTCATTGTTTGCTAAAATGTCCGCTGAATAGACCATGTTCCTCAAAGTAAAAATAAAGATTATCAAAATTATGTTTTTAATTTTTTGTATTTGTAAAAAAATGATAATAATTTTTAAAAAATGTAAGAAAAAGTTTTAAGTACTGGCTTTAATATTTTATGGTATAAAAAAAATAAACATAATTATCAATCATAAACAGAGATTTTTTTGTAAGCCTCATACTTAAATTGCTTGATATTAATGTCTGCAAAAAATATTACATATTTTTTCTAGCCTATCAACGTCTTTAAATTTCTAACAGCTTAAATAAGTCCAAATGATTGATTGTTGCTCAAAAATAATTATTTTCTTGATTAAAAAAATGAATGATCAAAATTAAAATAATTTTAGCTTAAGCAATCATTATAAGATATATAGTGTAGAATAATCACATTAGCACTAAATGTATATTATTTTTAAAATATACTTATTAAATATTTTAAATAAAACAAATTTGAAAATATTTTATAAATATCAATAACTTTATGAATGAGAAAATTTAATATATTTTTTATAATGTAACATGATAGATTTATTTTAGAGTAATAATAGTTTTTTTTTTAAATTCAATGCTTTGTTACGGTGTTAGAAACTTATTTGTTTAAATGCTTTCGACACATAATTATAAGTATTTTAAGATATCAATATTAGTCACCAAAATATATTAGGAATGTAATAATGAATATTTTAGAATTTTTTTAATAAATCATGTGTCATGGATTTCTCAGTAAATTTTATACAGTCAAATGAAATGAAAATAATGCCAAAACCTTAATATATTGAATTATTTTTCATTTAAATTTCTGATTCTTATTTCAATGAAAAAATATAATATATATTGTAATTTTTACTAAAATTTACATTTCAGTTTCATCGTTTTGTGAATTTTGAGTAAAGTTATTCAAACAGCCTTAATACTAAACCGCTTTATAAAACAAAACATCAAACAAATATTGCTTATATTTTTATTTAAAAAGTTTACAATTAAAAAATATTTACAAGATTTATTTTATAATAAATTATGCGAAGCCCAACTGAGATTGCTTGACTCAGAAATAGCTAAAGCTAATTGAAAATATTAAATTATTAAATTAGTTTTAAGAACAAAAATATGTAATAATGTTGTATTTGCTTATGAAATGAAGTCATTTTTTATGATTTTGCAAATATAGATAAATACATATACTGTTAATAAAATCATCCCATTTTAGCAGCATTATGTATTTTATCAGTAAAAAAGCTTTTATATTTCAGTAAATAAATGAATTAAAAATATAATTTCACTTTTTTTTAAATCATAAATAAAACCATGAAAATATTTTTCAGTTTTTTATTATATGTTATATAACTCATTAAACCTATTGGATTACCACTACAAATAAAACGATATTAATTTTTACATATTTTATAAATCGAAATATTAAAGTACAGAAAACATATTTCATTTAAATATAATTTATGAAATTTTGTTTTTCTGTATACATAAACATACAGCTATTAACGAATGAACAAACATTGTTCAAAATTTTTAGAAGCTCATCAGTTTTCACTCAAAAAAATATTTTAACGACACTTTTATGATATAAATAAATATGTCCTAAACATCTGAGTACAGAGTGTAATTTATTATTCTAATAAATGTTCATATTTCTATGCACCAAAGAAAATATCTATTTCATTACTAAAACTGTTTTTTTTAATTGATTTGCAATTTATTTGTTTAAGAGAGTTGAAGACTTGTAAATAAATAGGCATGAAAAAATATTCATTTAATAAAGTGTGATCCTGAGTTTTAAGTACGTTTATCGTGGTAAGCGTAAATTGTTTGAGATACTTTTCTAAATTCATCAAGTTTTAAAACAATAATAACATTTGGTTATTTAAGAAATTATTTTTCAAAATAAGTTGTTTCTCACTTATGTCAAATTTAATATGAAATTCACATGAATTCTTCAAGATTAATATTCCTATAGACCTTTACATTTGAATGAGACCTTTATATATGAATCGGAAAATAACCATGCGGTAAGTAAAACATAATTTTTCATTTAGTGCGTATTTAATAAAAGAGAAAAATCTTTATTTATACTTACAATTTGGATCGATGTAATAAATTTCTAAGAAAAGATAAAAAAAACTTAATTCAATATTTAATTTTATGAAATACATCATATAAATAATATTAACTTCAGCTAAACAAGTTTTGTCATTCCGCTACTGTTTAAACACTGTGTTAATAACACTTGAAGGAAATAATTGAAAAACGTTTCAATCGTGTACGTTTGCTAAATTTCATGTTATTAAATACACAGTTATAGATGCATAAAATATACAGCTATTTTTCTTAGAAACATTTAAAAGAGAGTTTGTTTAATTTTAATTCCAAAGATATAGAGCATATCTTTATCTTTGGAAATAAAATATAGAGGATTAAAATATAGAACAAAGATATATAGCATATCTTTATAATTAAAATTAAAAAAACTCACTTTAAAATGTTTCTAAGAAAAATAGCTGTATATTTTATGCATCTATAACTGTGTACTTAATAACTTGAAATTTAGCAAATGTACACGATAGAAACGTTTTTCAATTATTTCACTCACTTTTAAATCATTTTTAAATTAAAAATATTTTAATCTAATATTGAACATTTTAAATTCGTATTTTCCGGAGGAACAATATGTTCTGTATCGAAATGTCAAAAATGAATTAAAGTAAGTAATATTCGCAATCACTCTCTCTACCCCATGCCTAGGATAAAAGATAAAATTCAACAATCATTTCCTTTAGTTCAATTAAGGATTGGTTTGACCTCCTTCTATTTTCTGCTAAGAGCATGATCCGGCCATTTTTTGGACTGAATACAGTCTAGCACTTTTTATGTAACCATTCATGAAAATCTAAGCGTTGCATTCACATGCTGATAAACTGTGAAACATTTGGTCAATGGGTTTTATGTGAGAGAAATAAAAATTTGCTTACGTAAATCATCTTTATATTTGATGCATGAAAAAATATATAACTACTCTCAAATATTATCCATTCAAAGTGCATTACAATGTTTCACACTTTTTTGATAAAACAATTGGAAGTTTACTTGTTATTATTAAACTGTCACCATCACAACTGCAAATCTTTGCCAATTTTAATACTGACAAAAATGTCATAGATTAATCTTATGAATAATTTAGAATTTATATTTCCAGTATAATTACATTAATGTGATCCTTCGTAAAATAAAATAGAGCCGATTTCTTCGAGACGTACAGAAAGAAGGTCAATTAGGTTTATGATGGCGTTCACTGAAATGTCGTGCTATGCCGACTATAGTTCGTTGCCTGCTGCACTAGATTAAATGGGTAAGATTCCATGCCACCAACAACCCGACTGAGATGGTCCCTCAAATTTTCGATTGGGTTTACATTTAGTGAGTTTTCTGGCCAGAGGAGAAATGTAGTTTTATTCTGGTTCTCTCCCTCGCTCTCTCACACACACACACCTTTACTGTGTGTGTGAACGAAACATGCAAATACACTGCCATCTGAATAACATCTTGCAATGTGCTATTGATCGATACCATCATCCTGTAAAATTTAAAAATGCTCATATAGGGGTAGATATAGTGCACAAGTCCGTATGTGCTTTTAACAATCGGAGAGTGAACCCAGTGAAGACCAAGAAAATATTCCGAGACCTTGATGATCCCGCCATCTGGTTGGACCATTTTTAAAATGTTTGTATGGTGTTTACTTTTAGATGTTTCACGCCATATACAGCAACTTTCATATGTCTGATGAATCATAAATCATGATTCTTTAGAAACTGCTACCTATCACCACCCATATGACAACCAGTTGTGATACTTGAGGGTAAATAACAGCCTTCGTCGCCGATGTCATACATAGGTCAACATAGGTGCATGTAACAAACGTCTGCTTCAGAGACCCAAACTCAACATTGTTAGATCAAAAATTATTTTCGAGACACTCTGGGTATCTTCTGGGTTCATATGGATCATAAATTGCTCAATGGTTGCACGTCCATTCAACCGCTTCACGTCCATTCAACCGCATTGCTTCTACGAAGCCTTCATTCACCAATGCCACCTATGGCTCGTTTTGTACCACATTTGCCCTGTCACTGATTTTGCACGTTTCATTTTGCCATAAATGGTTCTTTTTTGTGTTTATAAACATATCATTAAATTCAAATATCCAAAGATATAATGCTAATATGCAATTATTATTCCATATAGCAACTCGTGGTGAGGTATTTGTCCAACATACACTAATAGAAATTGTTATAAAGTACAGTGCAATGTAATGGTGGCTCTACAGAGGTGTGGGTAGTTTTGTATTTAATTAACTAGGTAAAGTGTTCCAATAATTGTTGTTGTTGTTGCTGATCCCTGTTGTCTAGCAATTCGCTAGACCAAGTCTATGATATTTCCAATAATTCACAGACAATTTATTTGCCTTTTGTAAAAGGAAATTGACGTAAGGCATATTAATAAGGACTGAAACTAAGGTAAGATTGCAAAGTTTGATGCTGATTACTAACACTTATCAAATGACTTGTCAGAAGACTTATGGTACTAAGTCAGAAAACATAACAAATGACATTGTTTTAGTGATTAGTTAGTCTTAGACCAAACCTCTGTAGTAGTGAGTGTTTCAAAAGTAATTAAAAAACAAAGAAATTGAATATAAAAAACTATTAAGGGCAGAAAAGCATTTTTCTGCATGTATCAAAATTATCAATTTTATTTTGGCAAAACGCTCATATGGAGGAAAATAAAATAATCAAAAATAAAGATTTCCTTTTTTTTTTAAATAAAATGTGGATTTCAGAAGAAATATATAATAAATTGAGCTTCAGAGTAATTTTTAAATAGAACTCCAATTATTTGAATTAATTGGACAAAACCCCATCCGGATAATCAAAAAGTCGCAAAATCGGATTCTTTTGAAGAAATGATATATTTAAATTAAATTATTATACGTTGAAAATGCCAGAAAAACTACATAATTTTATAGATAGGGAATGTTTAATCAATTAATTTAAAATGCAAGACTAAAATGTTAAGGTACACTTGTGTCCATAAATTAAGAATAATGCAAGTTCAGGCAAAGAAAGAGACAGAATTAAAACAAATGTGACTATTTTGTAAAGTCTATTTATAAAATAAAAGGTAAAAATAAAAAAGATGCTATAAGTTTGACATCAATAGATTCATGCTCTATTGGATTCAAGTCCGGTGAGTATACTGGCCAGTCCATACGGGTGATATCCTCAAATTGAAGGCATTCGTCTACAATGTTTGCACGGTAAGGACGGGCGTTGTCATTCATAAACAGGAATTCTGCACCCGTTCCAGAATAACATTCCCACAGATGTGGCCTGTCATGGTTACATTCTGAACATGTTGGTTAGTTCTGGAACACAGAACAATTCCTCCCCATACGAACAATCCCGCACCACCTTAAGGTGTCAATCAATGATGTTCTCTTGGTGGTAACGAGTACCTGGCCCTCTCCATATGAATGTCCGGTGAGAATCAGACTGAAAGCTAAACCTGAACTCGTCGGAAAACACCACTGTTGCCGTGTCCATAATGCATGCTGTCTACTCCAGGTTAACCACAGGCGACAAGCAGTTGCGGTAAGTGGAACACATTTAACAGGCCTACGACATATATACCAATATGCACTAAGCGTTTTTACACGGTCTGCCTTGTAATTGTCATACCGGTAGCTAAAGAGAGCTGACGAGACTGGTCTGATGCTGTGTTCCATCTGTTTATTTTGGCAGTAACTGCCAAATATCGGTCCACATGCGGTGTTGCAAATCAGGGCGAACTTTGCTGTAATGTCTACTCACATTACTATCATCTAGGAACCTTTGCCAAAACCTGGAGATGGCACTCTGAGTGATTCCAATTCATCGGATACTTCCCGCTGGGTACATCCACATTCCAGAAGGCCGATAATTCTACCACATAAAACATAATCCAAATGCTTCCTTTGGGCCATAACAATGCGTTATGGCACTGGAAGGCTTTTAAAAAGCTTGTGAACAATTTTACTTCTTTACAACCATTCCTTATACAGCCCTCTCTTACACTTTCGTCATTGTGACTTTCTATCAGCGCCATCTGGTGGTTTCTTGTAATATGCATATTATTCTTCAATATGTGTGTGATAATTCTACATGTGAAATTTTTATTGTAGAGTTCAATTTCTGTGTGATTTTGAATTATCTGTAGTTTATAGACATGAATATATTCACAAGAGCTGTTTATTAAAACTGTATATACTTACAGTGTTATAAATGAAAGTTATTGCTTGCTGAACAACAGGGCAAGATGTTGCTTCATCCATTTTTGGGTAGCCAAATCACACATTCGCAACCATGGATATAGAACAATAAAATGAGTTAATTGGGTATACTATTCTCTATTATAGATAATTAAGCCAAACTGCTTGATTTTCTACTTGAAATAAGGTAATTTATGACTTCTTATAAATACTAGTCGCACTCGTTCAGCAACGCTGTTTTTAGACACCGGATGATTCTCGGAGAGCTGTTGCGAATGAGAGCGATTCAGACATATTCCATAAATTTGAAATCAGTATATCAGACTGGGAAATTTATATGATAAATATCTTCATTTTTTTAGAAATTCCGTGTCCAGAAGAGCTGTATAAGGATTCTCGTTATCTTCCCTTAAAATGAACTCAACACCAACTGCGTTCCTGAAAAAGGTGAACATAGAACACTAAGATATCAGCCCTATATTTCACAGTAAGTAGACTACCTCTGTAAAAAACATGGAGAATTGTGTTGTAATTTTACATGATGACTGACTATATCATTAAGCTTATGGCATCATAATGTTCGAATTTCGCAGACATAGGAAGTAGAGGGTACTTGATTCTCTCCATATGAGAAACCTGAATTCGTTTTTAGGTTGTACTAGAATTCATCACTGAAGAGAACAACCATCCCTTGATCCATACTTTAATATCCATAATCTCTGCACCATTCTAAGTGGGCTCTTCTGTGCTTAGAAGTGAGAGGGATACAAATCGCAGGTATTCCTGCAAACTACTCTCTCCCATTAAGTCTTCTTGAAAACTCCAGCCTTTAAATGACGGTTCCTAAGGCCCTATGCAAATCATGAGAGAGAGAGAGAGAGAAATGAGAAGCTATGTGTAAAATATCCCTATTAAGCCTCATTATAATAGACAAATGGCGATCATCTCTGGCCCTTGTGAGTCTTAGATGACTTTTTTCAGACTTTCTCTCTATAGATCCAGTCTCTGGCTGGCTGTTAAAGTGAACTCTCTACAAATATTGATTTGAGATTGAATTGGTTTGAACCTCTCCCCAATTCACTAACGCATTCCATCATCTAAACGTTTGTGTTTACTCATTGTTACTGTTACAACTTGAATTCAATCGATTGTAACACAAACCACCCAACAATTTGGAGAGATATCCTAGGGAATTAAAAGCGTGTTTTGTAACGCACACCTACAAAGCCAGTTCCTATCTCAATTCACAAATACGTTTACACTAAGGTATTCCATGCACATAATTTGCAGCTTTATCTCGACGTAGTAGTTTTACATTTTGTACAGTTCTTTCCAAGAAATTTGACAAAATATGCAGAATCTCTTAATTTTGAACACCAGTGTACTAAATGAAATAAGTAAAAATTTTGGAAGTTAACATGTTAATTATAGATTAATGTTATATTGTTTGAATATCAAACATTTTTACACATTGAATAGAATTTTGTTTCATTCCTTTTGAATGTTTTTAATTAAATTCTGTTTTAAATAAAAAATAATGTTTACCATATGTGTGTTTTTAAATATGAAATTGGCATTTTTTAATTATAATGATGCTCAAAACTTCATGTCATCTATTATTTATACTATGCAATTTTTCTTGATTAAATCATAAAAAAAGAAGTGCGTAGTTACCTAAATTTTGAGGTTTGCTATGTTGAAAAGAATTAGTAATTCCAGATTACTAAACCTATTTTTGTTAGTTAAGATCTCTTTATGTAATATGATTTGACGGAAATTAAATTACGAAAAAATTCTTGCAAAAAAATTGCGGTATTAAAAATTCTTTAAATTAACAATAAGAAACTATTTTAAATTATGAATTATTTTGATTAAAAAATATTGAGTAAAATCAAACTGCCAATCAGTGAAAAATAAAATTTAAATATTAATAATGATAAAATTTTGTAAACAATTAAAAGTCTAAGCCCTTTTGAAATTGCATTAAGATTTTTCATTTTTTTTTACAATTTTGAAATGAGTCACGATATACCTTAAAGAATCTAAAAAATGTTCAATCAATTCAGATTTTAATCGATAACATTTAAATTAATATAAGTCACATCTGAAACTAACTCTCTTATATTCCTTTCTTAACAATGGGATATTATAAATATTGATTCATCAGGATATATTTTCTCCAGATGATTACCAAGTAAATTAATAAGCTATTTAATTAAATAGATAAATTATTCGTCACATTATTCAATTACTAATTAGTTTACTCTCTTACACTGTGGAAGTGGCAAATGTAGATGATGGCAAATGAATTGGGCATAACGATTAAAGAACTAAAAATATGTTCAAGACTTGAGGCGCCTTAGTGAATAACTAATCAAGAAATAGAGTAGAATAATCTAATAAAGATATTGTTTTAATATTCTCACAACTTTATGATTATCAATAGAATTTATTGTTATTAAATGCAGAACCCCATTAAAACATAATTCTATATTAAAAATAAAGAAATCTCGAAATGTAAAAAGCAAATCAATCCAATTATATATATATATATATATATATATATATATATATATATATATATATATATATATATATATATATATATATATATATATATATATATATATATATATATATATATATATATATATATATATATATATATATATATATATATATATATATATATATATATATATATATATACAGACATATTTGATTGCAAGCCCAACATGAAGAATTATTTAGTATCGGCTTTAACATTTGTAGATATACTGTGTTCCAAAAAGGTTAAAGTATTTATTTATTTCATTGATTAATAATATAAAATGTTAAAGTTAATAACACAAAAAGGTTTAAAATTATGTCTATAAAACATTTTTGCACTTATTTTTTCAGAAAAGTTACTAAAGATAATTTTTTAAAAAATCAATGTTTGCTATTCAACGTTTATAATAATATTTGTTTATAATAATATTTAAACAGTAAGTACTCGTGTACAATTTCTTAGCTACTAAATGAATTTTGATAAATATAAAACATTATTTTGGAAATGCCTAGGACCAAAATATACTTACACACTGGTATTTTGATACTTATTTTGTTTATTAATAGAGTTGAATCTTATGAAATTTTAAATTGCAAAATAAATGAAATTTTTTGAACAAGCACATTTTCATACTACACTTTTTTAAATATTTATATTACAAGACTACGATAGGTACAATGTACACATTCTGATGCAAAGAGTGTTAGTATTATCAACAAGGTTTACAATTTTAATATATTTTGAGAGATAAATAAGATGTTAATTAAAAAAATAGTAAAGATGTAGATACTGTCTATTAAAAATATTTAAAATTTGCTTTTGATCAAAATATTGAAATTACTGTTATAAGTTGTTGTTGTTACTTATCTCAGATTGTCTAGCTAGGCCCTACAATCCCCATAAAACCAAAAATATCTAAAATGTCTAAAAAAGTGATTGGTCTCAAAGTATATCGTCTTTTTTTAAAAATTTAGGCAGGTTAAGATATGTCCAGAGGAGGCCATATTGAGAAGGAACACCAAGGACAGTCTAGAAATGTCCTTTGCCTCTGCTGAAAGGTGATTTCTTTCGTGTGCCTACTCAGATATCGGGAAAAGGCATTTTGATAAGATCTTGATCTGAGATTGAAGGTTTCACCCGGTCGTTTGGTGAAGTACCATGGATGGTTGGAAAGAATTTTCATAAGCTTATTGAATTCAGTTTTTGGCAGTAGGTTAAAAATGAACCAAAATAAGTAGATTATTAGTAGTAGGCTGTTATAAGTAGGTTAAAAAAGAACCAAAATTAACAATGTCCTTTATTTTATATTAAGGTTGCTTTGGCTTATGTACTTTACACTACATTTGGTAAATTGAACTCTATATGAGCAAGTAAAACAACATTTTGTAAAGAATTTGCTTAATTACGAATAAAGTTTGTAAGGAGAATTATGTTTACGTGAATCAATAAAAATGTTGTTTTAGATTAAAGAAAATGATTCAGAAAATGCAGATAAAAGAAAGGTGATTCGTAGATTAGTAGATACAAATTAGTTGGTCTACTTTGTGATTGAAATGAAATAACTTTTAAACTTGTAAGGTAGTATGGAATATTTAAACTTTGAAATTAAGGAAAATAATTTTACATTTTTTATTTAGTTTTTATCTGAGACAGCAATTTAATTTTTTTACTATAGCTAAAAGTATTCTTACAAAAGAATACATCTCTTTAACCCAACGTAAAATGCGAATTGCCCAATAGTTCCGCTTTATCCCATGAAATGTTTGTACAAAGACACAAATATTGCATATTTTATATATGTATTGCAACTCCTTGCAGAAACATTTGTCAGGCAAATCAATTTATTCAATACTTACTTTTAAAAATTTACAAGTGAGTTAAAGGAATTAATGTATATTTTAGGCTTTTCGGAACATGATACATACAATACAAATAGAAAATCCAATACATGGTACTGGGCTTTGCAAGAAGGTTTTGTTATATTACAGAAAATGAATTCATGCATTTTATCCGATTATAAGACATTAATCTGCTTTTTGAAAAAAATGATGTTAATAAGTGTGAAAATGAGGAAAATATTTTGGTTATCTTTGATACAAGGTAAAATAAAATTAGCAAAGTGTTCCAAATGAAGATCACTGTAATACTTCACATTATAAACTGACAATCTGGTAACCACATCATCAATATCATTCAGAATAGTGCTTGACTGAAATTTTTTGGAATTGATTAAGTAAACAATATCTTCTCTGTGAGAATAGGAAGTGCATTATTACAAATGATAAACTTGATCATCTGCTCCTCTGCTGAAAATTTTACTCACTCATTGTTAAATCATCTTCCAAGTTTTTTACAAAGCTTGAAAAACTATTCTCTACTTTAATATTTCGTATTTAATATCCATTTTTATCTTTCAAAATTTTATTTGGTTTTTTCGTTTTTAAAATCTAAAAATTAAAAAATCTGTAAAATATTTCAAAGCTTTTAAAATAGACTTTAATTGAATAAGTGAAACTTTAAAAACATTTTAATTAAACAAATATTTTTTTTAAATTTTAAATAGAATCACATGAGAGGAAAAAGCATATTCATTGGTTTAATAAACAAAATAAAGTTAAGTTTATTTATAATATAGTGAATATTTAATTAGTAACCTATAAAGCATCTAATAGTTTCCCAAATACTAATATAAAAATTTGAATTTTTTTAGTAATTATGAAGTAAGTATCCTCTTATAAACATTAATCTTGATACTTATGTAAAATAATCATTATCAATTGTATTATACATTTATAAACTGCACTTGTATGAGTGATTACATGTATGTGTTTGTACATTTTGTCATTTTTGTGCAGATATCATAATGATCTAACTACTTTCATACAATGATTATATTATTATATTACATAAATGTTTTAAACCTAACTATCATATTTTTAAATTCTAAAAGCGCAAATGCTCCACAGTTTCTTGTTACAATCATCTTCGCCATAGCCGGTGCACCGTGGACACGACCAGGTGTCTTTCGGCTGTGTTTTTTCGTAAGGGCCAACCTGCCCTTTTCAGTCTGATCAGCATACCCCTCGTAAACTTGCCTACCTGCTGGAACTTATCCGTTGAAGATGGCTTAGCATTTCTGGTAATTATAAGCTTCACTGGCGACAAGAACAAACTTTCAATGATTATTTTCCAAGTAGTTATAACGGCTCGAAAATTTTCCACTCAGCTGGTTACTCACCATATATCTTATCTATCCTACGTGCGCTGGTGACGCATTTAACATTATTTGCATAATGGAGTGTGGTGCGTTTATCCTGAAATTTGCATAAATTTTTGACCGCTTTTTCTGGGTGTTGCAGATTTAATGTCGGTGAGTGTTCATTTGTTTCATCCATTTGTTTTCGTATAAATGCACTTAATGTATTCCATGAGTGTTTTCGACATAAATATTACTTTTTTAATTCTGATTGATTTTTGTTGGATGGAAGTACAATATATTAAACTTTTGCATTATAAGTTACATCAATTTTTAAATATAGATCGTAACATTAAATTAATTAATTAAATATATAAATCTTCCCACCAACAGCACAAGTATTTAGAGTTGTTTAAATGCATCTTTAAATGAGTTTCAACATTTTTATTTGAGATAACGGTAAATTTGAATTTATCAGTATCTTTTCAATATAAGATAAAATAATTTATTTGAATGTACAAAAAGGTACTTCAAGAATTGGAATACTTGATTTTCTTATATCCTACCTTTTATAACCATAGATTACACCTTAAGAACGAATTATAATTGATTTGGTTAGTGAATTAATCTGTTTTTGTGGCATACCAACTATGCATTTGTCTGATTTATTTATGCATTTAACATTCAATTATTTGTTAAGTTATTTCTGCAATTCTCGTTTTATAATCTTTGTCTATCGTTCAATCTATGTGCATCACAAAAAATTATATGTGTTCAAAATAAAATTAAAAAAAATATTTTTTAAGAATTCTTCTCTCAAATGTATTTATTTAGCGATGAAATTCATTAAATTTAACTATTTCTTTGTAAGATTTAATAAACATAAAAAATAAGAAGGTTGTAAAATTTGTTGTCTTTTTAATAAAAATCATAATATAAAATTAGGTTGCTTCAAAACGAAACATGCTTCTACTGAAATTCTTTGAAGTAATTATTGGATCAATGATTTCTTAAATATACTAATTATGTTAAAATTATTTTCACCTTGTTTGTTTATTAAAAATGTTTCCTCATTATAAGCTTTTGAAAATTAAAAACAATATTTAATATAGAAGGAGTAATGAAATTACTTCATTAACGAAACAAGTAAAATCAAAAATTATTTATATATTAGAAAAGAAAAATAAAAATTTTCGATATAATGAGTAATACATTTTATCATTTATGCTTGATAATTTTTATTACTTTTAGCAGAGAAAAATATCTTTATCATGATAAAATGATTACAAATTTATACGAATACATTTTATAAGAAAAAAATTTAAGTAAAATAAATTCACTTACAAGAGTCACTTTTATAAATTACTAAACAATATTTCAATTTAAATAATTTCAAATATAATTTTTCAAACTTTTATGCTAATAAAAAATGCTTTAACAAAATGAACTGAAATAGAAATGTGGTAAACGTAAATTAAATAAGAAAATTTAAGAATTTCAAAGAATTGAAACAAAGTGAAGAAATTACATGAAATTTAAATGTGAGCACCATAATGAATGGAAAATAAAATTAAAAAATATCTTACTGAAACTGAAAGTATATTTTCTATATAAAATGCAAAATACATTTTATTAAAATTTATACTCAGACAAATGTTAAGCATAAAAATTTTATCTTATATCATATCTTAAGAGGTTTTGAATTAAATATTCTGTTTGAAAAATACAAAAGTAGGAGAGAAAAAGTGAATAAAAGTTGTTTTACAACTCTCATGAAACGTCATAAGTTGGAAAAGTCTTACATAATAACACAATGCTTAGAAATGTTAACACAAATATATATATGAAAATGTTGATTTCTCTGAATAGTAAACAGAACAAAAATCAAAAAATCAATGCTACATAGCAATATTTTTCTTCGGCTTAAATGATCACCGATATTTATATTTTTAAAACTTAATAACCATATTTATATTTTTAATAACAACAAACATCTCATATTTATTTCTTTAATTGGTAATGACATCTTCTTTATTTCATTTCTTTGCCTATATCACTTTAATAAATTAGGATTATAGATTATTTAATTTAGAATATGCCACTTTTTTAATGTATAATCTTTCTAATCAGAAAATTAATTTTAAATGTAAAATATATTAAATTAAAAATTTAATACATTTTTGATTTGATGTGAACAGGTATGTCTTCACTTATGCATTGTAAGAATATTAAAAACATTTGATAATAAGGAAAGGTATATTTAAAATACTAAATATTTAACGCAAAATTTGAATTTGTAATTTTTTCAGTGTTTAAAATAAATTCTTCCCTCTCATGAATGAAAATATAGTAAAAAAATCGATTTATAAGATATTAAAATAAATAAGAGTGACTATTGTTTATAAAAATATAAAAACCAAATCAAAATTAAATTATTCTGTCAATACAGAACTTCTGGAATACAACGCAAATAGCAAAGCAATTTATGCTGACAAGTAAAATTTAGTTATAGTTCTAGCTTGAATCTAGCAACAGGATAAAATTGCTTAAGGACTGGTTCTGGATCCAAGAATTGGGACAACTGATTTTACCCAGAGTTGATACTTAGACAGCTGTCCTTCAAAATTAAGAAAAATATTGTATTTAATTACTTCAATTTAAAAATAATATTTAGTTTTTTAATCTTAAAGACAAAAGACGAAAACTGGGAATGCTTTTCTTTTAAAAATATATGGAATAAAAATTGCATTTTGCAATTTTTGAATTTATAAGAAAATATTTTACTTTATAAAATTCTTCACAAAAGCTTATATAATATAATCCTGATTAGAAATAATATTTTAAATAGCAAACAAATATGTGATCAATATAAGAAGCTTATGTGAAACGAATTATAAAAGCCTTAAGAAAATTACGAGAAATGAAACATTGTTTTGACTGAATTTTTAAGCTATTTTTTTTTTGAGAAAAATAACTAATACCGAATTTCTACGTAAGTTGTTTATGTTAGTTTTCCAAAGAGAGAGATATTAAATGGATTTCCTTCAGTAGTATTACTGTTGGTGGTTTTCTTGTATAATAGAAAAGGACACATATAAAAATAATATTTGCAAAAGAGCAAAAGACAGCGCCGTTAAAAATGCTTAGCAACCAACAAATTATACTCTTCAAGTACATTACATGTTTTTGCCGCCTACCCTGGCTAGTAATCACGTGCTTGACTGCAGATAGGGATGCCCTGGGTTCGAATCCCGGTTCGGGGCATGGATGTACTCTCTCTCTCTCCTGTCTTTGTCCTTTTCTTGCACAAATGGGTTGTGAATGGTTGTCTACCTATAAACGAGTACAAATAGCATAAATATACTGAGGAAGTCGGACTCCACACCAAATTACTGTTCGGTACTAAAATGGAGGAAGTACATTTCATATACCCAGAATAGCTGGCACAATACAACTACAACAAACATATATCTTTTAAATTAAAAGATAATAAAACAATTGCATTACAATACGATAGAATTATTTAATATTTTTTCATCTCGATGAAAATATACAAGTTTGATTGTTTTAAAGAGTTTGAATGCTATATTTTTTAATAAAGATTGCAGATATAAATATATTTAAACTTGTTTACTTTTTTAAAACTACTCTCATGTGGATTACAATGTTTAAAATCCTAAAGCACATTATACCGCATTTTAAAACGCGTATTTCTCACCACTTTACTTGCAAAAATTATGTAATCTGCAATTTATGCACCTAATCTGCATATTGACTAAGATGATTTTTAGAATACGAAAGATTGTGTTTAGTTTCTAAGCATTTTTAGGTAATCTGCAAATTACCTATATAAGTTGCTCATTACCTTCTAAGAAATTCATTGAAGTAAATATAAAACCTATGCAACAGCAACTACGAGGTTTTTGTCCTCGTAAATTAAAAGAGTGTTATTTAAATTTTTTTTTGGGGGGGATGTAAAGAGACAAGTTAATATAGTCAAAAAATAAACAAATTATTTGATAAAATTAAAATAACAATTAAAAAGTAATAAATTGAAAAATCAAATTCTTATATTTTTAATTTGTATCAATTAATATATTGTTACGAATTTATTTTTCGAAATGTGATAAAATCAAATTAGTCCAATCAAAACCAAAAATTTATTTTCAACTTTGCAAAAATATAACGTTTGTTTTTTTAACGATAGTATGAACAGTTACTTGACACATTAATGAAATAAAATGTGAAAACAACTCTTTATTCTGACAATAATGGAGCAAATGAGTTAATATGCTAATTAGCTTGCTAATGTGTACATTAACAGTTATTGAGATATACTGATAACATGTACTCTCGAGATCATAAACTATTACCAGGAATAATATATAAATCTTCCCATCAACAGCACAAGTATTTAGAGTTGTTTAAATGCATCTTTTAATGAGTTTCAACATTTTTATTTGAGATAACGGTAAATTTGAATTTATCAGTATCTTTTCAATATAAGATAAAATAATAAAATGCAATAAAGCACTATTAAAATTATTTTATGAAGATTGCAAAATTTTGTAAATTCTAAACTATGAGTCTGACTTAAGAAATGATTCATTGTAGCCCAAATGATTTTCTTAATGTAAACTCACACAAAGCATAAGATATTAAGAATAATATAATAATTTCCAAATGGTTAAAATAATGTATTTAAAGTTCTTCTAATTCGAAATGAAATTGGGAAATAGGAACTGATTGAGCAATAGTTGTTCATTGAAATTTGTGTTAATGTTTAAAGAAGAAAGAGTATCTAACAACTGTTTTCTTTAAAATATTTATTTTAATTAAAAACAAGAAATATTTTTAAATATACCTCTGGTCTCAAAGCATTTAGAAAAGCAGAATTTAAAATAAGTACTTACATTACTGAATAGTTTTACTGTTGAAAACTAACATTTTAAAAGCAAGCTTTTATTTTAATTAGATATTTTTTCATAAGTAAAAAGTTTATACTTTGAATGTATTCATTAAACGTAATAACGATTCCCTCTTATTTTGAAATTCAGCATACGACTTTATTATCTTAATGTCTTAATTTTTTAAATGATATGAAGTTTAACAATGCATCTTTAGATATTGTTTGAAATACCAATATTTATTTAAATAGTTTATTATACTGTCACTCAGATGAGGAAATCGTTCATGAAGAAATTAGAGTCTGAAGGACTGAGAAATCTTAACTCCAATAATTTATTAATTAAATTGAACGTTAACTCAACTTATATATAGTTACCGGCACAGGTGCCGTATAATCCATGACGCCAAATTCTAAAATTGGCGGCTTTTTGGCGGATTTTCTTATGTATCTGGCAACCTCGTTTTTATTACGTCATACATATGGAGACCTATAAGAATTATGCAGAAAATTCTATTTTGGAAACCCTAGTATTTACTTCATCGCGTACGTCACGTTACGTCATCTTGGCAACATTTCTTCATCGCCAAAAAAATTCAGAATTTGGAATCATGGATTATACGGCACCTGTGCCTAGTTACCGAACATTCTCAATCGGTATTCTTGAATATTCTAACTTTAGAATTTCTTAGAAATGAAGTTACGTGGAACATAAGAACAATTTAAATATAACAAGGATTAATAATTGTGAAATATAAGATTGAAACCATTTTCATTTATATCGTTAGCTCGGTCGAGTTTCATCTACGGACCTATGGCTCGATTGGGCGATGCTATACCACACGAGCCGTATACAATGTAAGCAGTTTTCTCTATATTATCACTCTGATATATTTTCTTCTGTTTATGATATTAAAAAAGTAGAATAGAAGTAATAAATTAATATTTTTACAGAAATCAATGAATGTGTTTCAAATAGTAAACGAACATTAATGTCAATAAAATATTTTGTATTACTCTGAGGTTAAAATTTTATTTTACACCATTCTTAACTACTTACTTTTGCCATCACAGAAAAAACTAATTTTGAAAAATATAAATTTAGTTTATGAAATCACTGAAAACATACAGAAAAGTGAAATTTATTTTAGATAGATTAAATTAGATAGAAATATTTTAAGCTAAATTAAGTTTGCAAATAAATTAAAATACTTTTACACTCACTTAATCAAATCTACTTTTCCGTAAAGATCAATTCATAAATAACATTAAAACTCCAGTGTTTAGTATAAGTTTATTTAGTTTAACAAACAAAATTAAATAATACACAATTTAAGTGACAAGCTAAGAATTTTACAACTATTACAATTAAAAATATTTGAAAATTAAAATAAAATACTAATTTTATATGTTACTCTTGCACAAAATAACCTTCCTTATTACAAATAATCCTAATACAATACATGATTTATGCATTTTTAACTATATTCAATTGAAATTCCTTTGTTCATATTAATATGTATATGCTAAAATCAATTTCTGTGTTGGATGGAAACATTTTAATCAACTATTTTGCGCTTTCCTGAGAAAATATGCTTTTAAGAGCTCTCATTATTTGAAGTATTAGGTACTCCTGAATATGTCCAAAATGTTGTAAATAGCTTAATCACATCCAAACGGCGTGAAATATTTGAACTTCGCCGTAAAACGGAAGGTTAATTTCATTTCTTATTCATTTTAAAAGTTGTGACGTACATTGCAGTCTTTAACAGTGTTGCAGTTTTACTTCTAATTACGCGTTTACATAGTTTGATCAAAATTGAATAAAGTAATGTATGTTTCTAGGTATTATTTTAAAGTTTATAATAATAAAAGAGAAGTTGTTTTTTAACAGTAAAGTAATTTGACATTATTTTATTGACATTATATCAGTACACTAAATTTAAAATCTTTTGTTGTGTGTGTGTCTGAAAAATAATGGATTTTCTTACATTAGAAAAATAAATAAAATTACATTCGAATCGTAAAAAATTCATATTAAGTAAATATGAAATTACCACATTGCGAATATGCTACAATACAAATGCTTATATATATATATATATATATATATATATATATATATATATATATATATATATATATATATATATATATATATATATATATATATATATATATATATATAGATAGATAGATAGATAGATAGATAGATAGATATGGCTTTTTCAGGATCTTTTAATTAATTTTTTGTTTTTTTTTTACTACCTTATTCCACAGATTTGTTAATGAATACTTACAGAAAACCTTTTTAAATCATATAATAAAGAAACTGAGTAAGAAAGAATTGTTTTTTCTTAAGTTATATAGTAGATGCCTGTTCTTACGAACTCGTAGAGGCCGGTAAAATATTTTCGAAAATAGAAAAATGTTTTTTTATTCATTCCATCTATTCAATTAAATTATTTTCTTTATTAATAAAACACTAAAAATCATTTGGAATGCAATATAAGAAATGCTTCCAAAATTAATTTCATAAATAAAAAAAAACATTTAGATTTAATTTATTGATGAAAATCCTTTATTTTTTCTGTTAAAATGCTATGTTTGAATGTATATTCTAACTTTTTCAAAGTATTATTTTTTCTTCTAAAAATACTTTACCTCTAACAGTCATTCAGTTGCTTGTTTTGCAGACGGTATTTGCACTACATTATTTTCTAGATCAATATCTGAAAACTCTTAGGTTCTCATTCATTAAATACCTTATATATTTTCATCATCCCATATTTTTTACGGACATATTGCACGTGATTCTGCATTCAAAAATTCCTCTAAAGAAAATTCAGGCAGCAAAGGTGTTCTTTGTAGGAATTCAGGCATGTGTAACTTATCTTCGTTCAAATTATTAGGTAAACTGCCTTGAATTTCTTCAGTTACGATGATTTCTTATATGAATCCTGCATGTTGAAGTGCTCTTAATGTTGTCGTTTCTTCAGATTATTTTAAGCATTCATCAACAAATGCAGTACTCCAAGATTGTCAATTTTATAAACCTGCTCTGATTCCAATCCCATAATTACTCATAACAAATATGTATTACGATATTTGCTGTTGAAGCTGTTATATTAATGTCATGATCCATGGGTTGGTAAACAAGAATTACATTAGACGGGATAAAGTCCACGTCAATCGTTTTTAGATCAGCAATTTCAAAGTGAGCAGAGCAGTTTGAAAGAGAAAAATTTTACGATTATCCAATAAAGAAACATGGATCTGAATCACTCAATCAATTTCAGTAAAAACTCAAATTCATCCAATCTTTAATGTTAGCACTGTAGGTTGTTGTCAATTTTTGAACCTTCTTGAATTATCTAGACTTCAAATATTTTCCAATGAAAAGTAGAGGAAATATTTCTGTTCCATTCACTTAAGCTCTGAGCAACATAGTAATTATTTGCTTCACTTATTTACAAATATTTAAAATGCTAAGCGTTCCTTCCGATAAGAGCTTAAAAATATTCTTATTCAGGTTGAAATTATCCTTTAGTTCATACTCGTGTTGCAGCAATTTCAATGCTACTTCCCTCCATTATATTTATTCATTCAAATTTATTCTAAATTTTATTCACTGTTCCACTTTTTCTCCTATAATTTTCTAAAGTTGAAACCGTGTATGGTTTTAAATTTTTTTATACAACCGTCAGATCCTATGTTTTTTATGTTTAGTTTCACAAGAAATCAATTGGATTTATTTTAAATGACATTACCATCAAAAGGAATTTTCATTCCTTACTTTTTTTCAACCAAGTTATTAAATCATTTTCCAGTTTATGGTGCTTCGCTTCTCTGCAATATTTTCGAAAGGGAGCAATTTTTCGCTAACTGTTTCCTTTTTTAAGGAGTTTTTAAATTTGTCGAGAGGTTTTTATTTGGAACTCCATATTTTTGAAAAGTTTATCTTATTTATTTGTTCATCTTTATTGTAATAATATTTAGGAATTATATTTTTTATTCAACTGGTAAACAATTTTCTATCTTTAACTCGGAAAACCCTCAACGGAGTTGGCTAAATCTAACTCTCCACAAACCAAATTTATTAAATTGAGTTGTTCAAATGAAATGAAATAAACTGGAGAGCAACAGATAGAATTTTTAAGAAATTTTTCCACTTTCTCTGTTCTTACTTAAAGAAAGAGTTGAGAGTTTTTCCCCTTCTATGTTTAGCGAGGACATAGATGACAGGAGTCTAACTCGACGTTACAGTTCTTTCTCATTAAATTTCTGTTCCCAAAATATCGGGAATGCTTAAAATAGTCGCTTTATTATTCAAGAAGAATCAAAGTTTGAGATGTTATTTAAAGAATAAATGAAATAAAAACTGAAAAAAATATCAGCTTATAAAAAACAATAAAATCAATGAAGAAAAATATTTGTGTCAGAAACGATGTTTCATAAAAAAGAGATTTTCAAAATTTTAATTCTTAAATGGGAGATGAAATTATCATTGTATCTATGGTTTCAACGTAAGGAGTGGCAATGAGTCCATGAACATGTGAGAGTTCTCATATTAGTGGTTCGTAAAAATGGGCACCTGTGCCATATAATGCTCAGAAGATAATGATATTTATTAACTGAACAGAAGATAATCATGTTTCATTCAGCTATAACAAGTTTAAATAGGATAAAGTTAAAAACAATGAACTTGAGGGAAAACATTTCTGTGGGAGGAATCTAATATTATTTTTCTTTGAAAATTTCATGGAAGAAGATGAGAAAAAAGAAATTTTATTTTGAGAGTGAGAGGAAGTGAAAAAAAGATAATTTCGTAATTTTTATAAAACATGGTGAAAATTACATGAACATGTAATATATATATATATATATATATATATATATATATATTAATATTTTGTTTTAAAAATACTCATTTATACACAAAAAATATATTTTTAAGTTTATTAAAAATTTTATAGACATTATTTTCATACTTTTTTCAAAGAAAAAGGAGGATATACATTTTGAATAAATTAAATATAACTTATCAAAAATGACTTCTCTCTTAAAACAATTTTTATATTCAAAGAAAAAATATATAGAGAAACATTTATATGGTTAAATAACCTAAAACATATTTATAAAATTAAAATTTCAAAAAAATTTATAAAATTAATTATTATTAGGAGAGTGATAAATATTATTTTTCCATTAGTGCAATAGGCATGGAGTTAGATAATAGAAGAGTAATGGCGACAAAGTTTGCAAAAGTTTTATTTAAAAATTATTGAAATGATAAAAGTAAGTGTAAAAAGAAATGATCATAGATAAAAGTTATATATTATTTAAATTGTTGAGTGTGTAGGGATGTATTATTTTCCTCTTAAATATGTACGATATTGTAATCAATTATTATTATTATTTATTTTATATTTATTGTAATTATATTACTTATTATTTGCTGGTCATGGAAAAAATGACCAACCATAACTGTTTATATTAATAAAGACCTCACTTTATATATGATTTTATTTCTAAAAACTTTATCAAATGACAGTAAAAATGTATTATGATAAAATAATAGAAATTGCGACTTTTTTAAAAAGTTTATTGTAATGAAAACTCCATGGTGTGTGTTTCAAAAAAACATGAATTTTAAAGGAAATTTCATTTTAATATAAAATGCAATTATATTGCCTCTTAATACGTTTCAATGCCCATAACATTTTCTTATATAATTTTATGTAGAATAAATTTAAGGTTCAAGGCCTCTGCCATAGATGAGAAATATAATAAAGTTAACGAGCATGCATGATGTATTTTAATTTTTTGACAAAATCATGTGCAACTTCTAGAAATCTCAATTAGCACAATTCAGTTATAAAATAAAGTCAATAGACAATGCATACAGATTGCAGTGATTTAGATGTAAGAAGTCGGAAATATCATCACCGATGAAATTGGTAAAGAGAATATTACTCCATAAAATTGCACAAAATTTAATTAGTATTAGGAGGTGAAGTGCGTGCAACAGGAATACCTGTACACGTTACAAGATTATATAATCAGTTAGTTACAGTGCAGTTACAGTTTCCAAGAAAGTCTTAGGTAATTTACCTATGCGCATAAAGTTAGTTTTTCGTGCCACCAGGTCGCGAGGTTGGGAGTTGCGGTGGTGTATGGCATGGCCACCGCAGTACCCCCTTCCCAGTGTAATGGTTACTTTAGATGTGCTACAAAATGCACACGACGTACGGACCGGGTACCTCGATTTCTGTCCGATGCTTTTGTCTTAGGAGATAAATCTTTTGTGTTGTTCTCGTTGCTTGGTTGTGAAGGTGTCCGTTGGTTGCTGGAGAGGTCCGCTGGTTCCTGTTCGCACAGGATGTAGGCTGGCTTCACCCAGTCCTCTGAGATGAAAACCTCTTTGTTCTTCTTTAGTACCTTGAACACTTTGTCCGTTCTGTCAAGGACTGGGAACCGCCCATCGCAAGGTGGCTGTAGTGGAGGTTGTATGGCGTCATGCCGTATAAAGACGTCAGTGCATTTTTTCAGATCCTGTTTAATTAATATTTTGTCCTTACTACCACAGTTGGTGGTTTTTAGTGGCTAAAATGCTCTCATTATGTCTCTCAGGTGGTTAGCAAAATCTGCTGCGTTGAAATTCGTCTTCCTAGGCACAAAAAATTCACCCGGCAACCTCAAAGGACTGCCGTACACCAGCTCTACGGTCGAGGCTTTGATAGTTAAACGGAATGCAGAACGGAAACCCAGTAGTGCCGTTGGTAGGAATTTTGTCCAACGATTGGCGAGTCGAGGTTCAGATAGCTTTGACTTAAGAACAGATTTTAAGGAGCTATGCCAATTTTCAACTAAGCCATTAGACTTGGAATGGTAAGCAGTGGATATGCTTAATACCTAAAAGCTATGTGAGAGCTCTAAGCAAGTAAGATTCAAACTGTCTGCCCCAATCAGTAGTTTCTACACTGGGTAAACGAAAACGCGCTACCCAATTGGCTAGAAGTTTTTAGCAACTGTTTCAGCGATTATATTGGAAATAGGACCGGCTTTTACCCAAAGGGTATATCTGTCAATCATTGTTAAACAATATGTGTATCCTTCGGAAGGCGGGAGTGGTCCGATGAGATCTATGTGTATGTGATCGAATCTTTTATCCGGTACCTGTGTATTCTGTTTGTTGGGCTGATAGTATGCCAGTGAATCTTTGTTCTTTGACATGGGATGCACGCGCGTGTCCAAGTTGTAAAGTTTTTTCGTATGTTCCAGCCACACAACACGTGATGCCAAGAGTTTTACTGACGTTTTAACACCTGGTTAGCTAAGTTATGTAAAGTTTTAAATGCAGTTTTTCGAAATTCCCGTGGAAGATACGGGCGGATCTTTTTATCTGAAGTATCATGCAAAAGTTGCACCGATGAAATTGGTGAAAAGAACATTACTCCATAAAATTAAACAAACTTTAATTAACTTAGGAGGTGAACTGCGTGCAACCGGAATACCTGTACACGTTACAAGATCATATTATCAGTTGGTTACAGTGCAATTACAGTTTCCAAGCAAGTCTTAAGTATTTACATAAGTGCATAAAGTTAGAATTTCGTACCGCCAGGTTTTCACACTAGTTCGAGAGTTGCGGTGGTGTATGGCATGGCCACCGCAAGATTTATGATTGGTATTTCAAAGTAAAGGAGATGCACCAATACAGGATTCTATTAAAATAAATTTCAAGCAGACATTTTTCCTCAGGTCAACAGGTTTCAATTCATATATTTTTCACATTTTATCTGGTTACTTTTGCTAAACCAAGCTTTTAACCATTTCTACCTGGAACCAGGGGGTATGCGTACCCCTCTGGGGCTTGAGCTAGCCACCAGGCGCGTAGGCAGGTGGTGGATCGCCGAACGTCCTGTAGGAATGACAGGATAGCCTTGAATATAGAATAAGAGGCCGCGAACCAGCTCCCGTAAACCCTGGTGTTATGCGATCCGTGCCTAGGGCTAATTGGCACCGCGGTATTGGTGTCTTAACGGAGCCTCTAGTTGCCTGGCGAACTTCTAGAGTAAATTGCCTTGCCCAGTAACTCAGGCAATGCTGGGTGGACTGTCATATTACCTGAGCTTATTAACTGTTATTATATGGCTGAAAAGACATTAAAAATAACAAACATTTCTGCTTTTGCAGGAGAAACTTCTGAAGCAGACCTTTCTGAAAAAGACAAGGGAACTCAGAGACAATCTAATGAAGGGGTAGCAATGAAACCTTCACAGGAGGTAGAAATGACCTCCAAACCATCTTCTTCTGGTGAGAGTCAGGAAGCTATCTCTAGCATGACTGACTCTCTGACCAGAATCAAGCTTAAAAAGAGAATATCTGGTGCCCAGAAAAAGAAGCTGGTGAAGGAGCGCAAAATCGCTGAGGGGACTTGGGTTGAAAAACCCAAGGCAACCAAAGGCGAGAAGCGTCCTGCCAACCGGATTAACCAGGGCAAGGTCGGAAAGGCTGCCAAGAGAGAAGGACCTGAGGGATTTACTTACAGGGCGGCTCTCACGGCGATCAAGATGGCCGTGCTCTTAGAAGGTCATCCGAAAAAACGGTTAACAGAGAAACAGGCCTATGACCTGGAACTCTTGTTAACCAGGAAAATAGGAAGGAATGAGGAGGGTTTTGCCCCAACCTTCCTATCCTGTAAACTTGAGAACGGGGCTCTTATTATCAACTGTGCAGATCTGGAGAGCTCAAAGTGGCTGGAACAGAATGTCAGTGATATAAGCCCTTGGCAGGAACATAAACTCTTGGTGGGTGAGGCAAGGAAACTTGTCAGAACCACCAAGATAATTGCAAAACTGCCAAAAATATGTAGTGAACTGGAACCTAAAGAGCTCCTGAGAAAAATCGAGGCTCAGAACGGTGGGGTCACTCCAATGGAGTGGAACGTTCTTAACATTAAGAACGACCCATCTGGGCGGACCATCGTTCTTAGTGTGCCTGAATTAGATGCTGCCACACTTCGTGTAAGGGGATATAGGTTTCATATTGGACTTCACCAAGTGCAAGCTAAAGTACTTGACAAACCTGCTCCTGCTGATGGGGGTGAAGGTAGTTCAAGCCAACCTCCACCACAGTAGAAGTGGTACTACTAACCTCAGTAAGAAGTTTCTTGCTGGGGATATACACCTGGCCCTGATTCAGGAACCCTGGTTGGTTAAGGGGAGAATCAGTGGTCTCAAAGGAACTAAAGGTAAGCTTATCTATTGTACTAATGGTATCGCTAGAACTTGTATACTCTTACATAAAAACATTGAGGTTCTTCTCCTCTCTGAATTTATTCTTAGGGACCTGACAGCTGTGAAAGTGAGACTCAACATAGAGGGTAGGGACAGGGAAATTGTTTTTGGCTCTGGATACCTGCCCTATGAAGAGAAGGCTCCACCTGACCATTCTCTGCACAAGCTCATGAACTTTTGCAGAGATAACAACTTACAGGTAGTCCTAGGACTAGACTGTAATGCTCATCATGTTGTCTGGGGAAGTACGGACACAAATAAAAGAGGTGAGTACCTTTTGGAATTTATTCTAAATGAGGGCTAATCGAACCAACTTTTATTACTTCCAATCGATCTGAAGTAATTGACATTACTATAGCGACAACGCTGATTAGTAAAAATATCAAATACTGGAAAGTAGATGACAGACCTTCTGGTTCAGATCATCAAAACATCCATTTTGAAATTCACTCTAATGTGTGTCTGGATCGCATATTCAGAGACCCAGTTAGGACGGACTGGAAGAAATTCCAAGAAGAACTGACTGGGTTGATTGAGCTCGGGAACAGACCTATTAGAGACAACTACGATCTAGAAGTTACAGCAGATCTTCTGCAGAGAAGTATTCTAGATTCTTATCATAACAATTGCCCCATTCGCACTAGAAGAGCTAAACTCCAATGCCCTTGGTGGAATGACTCTCTAGCTGCCGAAAGAGCAAATGTTAGAAAACTTTTTAACAAAGCTAAGAAAAATGGTGAATGGGAAAACTATAAAATGGCCCTCACTATTTATAACAAACTTGTTAGAAAAAGCAAAATTAACTCCTGGAGGAAGTTCTGTGACGAGATAGATTCTATTTCTGAAGGAGCTAGACTCCAGAAACTCCTTAAAAGGGATGAACCTATTTTGGTTGGTACTCTAAAAGACGAGGAGGGTAATTTTGCTGCTTCCGGAAAAGGGGTTATGGAAATTATGACCAGGACCCACTTCCTGGGAGCTAGAGATATTTATAGCAACGAAGGGGAACATTGCATTGGCTCTTTGCAAAGAGTCAATAGCAATCAATGGACCATCGCTAAAAATATCATAAACTACAACATTGTTAAATGGGCAATTTTTGCCTTTAAACCTCTAAAATGCCCTGGGCCTGATGGAATTATGCCCATCATGATCCAGAAGGCAGAGAAGGTTGTCATACCAGTGCTAACTAGAATTTATAGAACTAGTTCGGCCCTGGGATATATACCAAAGACATGGCAAAAGACTAGGATTGTTTTCATTCCAAAACCTGGCAAGGACACTTATGACCAGGCCAAGTCATACAGACCAATCAGTCTTTCTTCATTCTTTCTTAAAATTATGGAGAAAATCATTGATCGGCATATTAGAGATTACTTGGGTAGAAATAGTCCCTTGCATGCTCTTCAATTTGCCTATCAACCCGGCAAATCTACTGAGACTGCTCTACATCAGCTAGTTTCCAAGATTGAAGCCACTCTGGATCAAAAGGATATTGCCTTGGCAACTTTCCTCGACATCCAGGGTGCTTTTGATAATACTTCCCATCCATCCATCCTCAATGCACTTAGAGGGGCAGGGATTAATCAGACCCTGTGTACTTGGATTGAGGCCTTAATTTCGGATAGATATATACAAATGAACATCTTCGGTGAATCATTTGAAAAAAAGTCTACTAGAGGTTGTCCTCAAGGAGGTGTTCTGTCACCATTACTTTGGAACCTAGTTGTAAATAGCCTTATAAAACATCTAAATGATAGGGGCTATTATACGCAGGGATATGCTGATGACATTGTCATCCTTATCCTTGGTAAAGATTTTGACATAACTTGTCATCTCATGCAGGATGCTCTAAGTTATGTAGGTCAATGGTGCATGGATAGGGACCTGATGGTTAATCCTCAGAAAACCTACCTTGTACCTTTTACACGCAAAAAGAAACGGAAAGGTTTTTTCATACCAAGACTTTTTGATGTTGAAATCAATGTGGCTTCAGAGGTGAAGTATCTGGGCATCTATTTAGACCAGAAACTCACCTGGAATAAGCACATTGATGATAGGATCAACCGAGCAAAGAAAAGCATTATGATTTGCAGGCGAATGCTTGGTAAAAACTGGGGTTTACATCCAAAACTGATGTTATGGATGTACACAGCTTTTGTCAGGCCCATTTTCACATATGCCTGTGTGATCTGGTGGCGTAAGGTGGAACAGAAGACTGTGATTGACAGACTGGGGGTCTACAAAGACTAGCCTGTCTCTGCATCACAGGAGCAATTTCCACCACGCCAACCAGAGCATTGGAGGTTGTGTTGTGATCTGACTCCCTTGGACATCTTCATCTGCAGCGTTGCAAGAGTGAATGCATACAGAATGAAGCTGCAAAACCACTGGTATGACCAGCCTGTTGCCAAAGGGCACAAGGGCATCACCAGGAAAATTCAAGACCCTACTTTCATGATGCCATCTGACATCATGGAAAAAACATACATGTTTGATAGGACATTTGATATAGTTTTTCCAACTAGAGACGAATGGGATAACAACATGTTTGAAACTAAAACAGGAGATCTAATCTGGTACACAGATGGATCACTGAAGAACAGCCTCTCAGGATTGGGAGTTTGTGGCGTGTCACCAAGAATCAGCTTGTCTGTAAGCCTTGGGCGATACGCTTCGGTCTTCCAGGCAGAAGTTTTGGCCATCAACCACTGTCTGCGACTGAATATGAAGAAGGGCTACTACGGTAAGCGGATTCTCATTTTCAGTGACAGTCAAGCCGCTTTAAAAGCGCTTAATTCCTTCGAAATCAAATCTAAAATGATTCTGGAGTGTAGAAACCTTCTTACAGAACTGGCAACTAGAAACAGGGTGATCCTTGTATGGGTGCCAGGGCACAAAGGTATCGAAGGTAATGAAAGGGCTGATGAGCTTGCTAAACAAGGATCGTCTTTTGTTCCCATTGGTCCAGAACCTTTTTGTGGGATCAATTTGAAGACCGCAAAAACCAATGTTCTTAGATGGGAAAAACGGAAGATGTATGAAGCTTGGCTCAAATCTCCTGGTCAAACCCATGCTAAAAGTATGATCTGTAGATCATCAGCGAGGATTTCCTATGAAATTCTAAGATGCTCTAGGCAGAAGATACGTTTAATCGTAGGCTTCATAACTGGGCACTACTATTTCAGAAAACATCTCCATAAAATGGGACTGTTTCAGCAAGACCCTATCTGCAGGAAATGTCATATGCAAGAGGAAACGGCCAAGCATATCATTTATGAATGCGAGGCTCTAGCCCTCCCTAGATTGACCTCTTTAGGCATCATCCATACTAGAGAGTTACACCTAGACTCCATTAAAGGGTTATCAGACTTTATTAATAAAGTGGGTGACCCGAGCAACTGGAACTAAGAAACATTGGGTTTGGAGTTAACAGTACAAAATGCTGATAAAAGCAGAGGTGCTCAATGACATACAAACCCAACTCTAAGAAGAAGAAGAAGAAGAACCATTTCTAAGAAAATGTGAAAAAAAGAACACTTATGTATGAGATTAAATTATATTACATCACAAATGTATATGATTATATTACCATATACAAATTATGTTGTGAAAGAATATCCTCCGACTCACACGTGTATGGGCTAATAAATTCACAAAATACTTTGATTAGATAGAAAACTTCCCATACTGTTACATAATTCTGAAAACTCTGGAAGCAAGTCATACAAGTTCATATTAATCATATGATACTTACAAGTTATAAATATATTTAATATATTATAATAATTTATAAATATATTATATTAACAAATGGTACTCAAAAAGATTAAATGTGAAGACTGACATATTTTTAATTAATAATTAAAACAAAAATAAAAATTATATATATATATATATATATATATATATATATATATATATATATATATATATATATATATACACAGGGTGATTATAAAAAACTTTGCCAACATCTACACTTCTAGCATCCATTCTATTTAACCGATCAAGATGATATTTCAAATATAGTTCTTTTGAGATATGCGCTCGAGATTCTGTGAATAGCAACACAGTGGCCCTCGCGGTTACAGTTATAGTGCCAGAAACTCATAATTTTCTAATGGCAACGTCTACTTTTTACCATCGCAAAATGTTCAGCACATGCGAAAACCCTAAATAGCGTTGAAACGGTACCGATATGTCTAAAAGCGGACGGGTTCTGCAAACACAAAAAAGAGTTCTGAAAACCGGCCAATAAAACACGATCTGGGCGCACGCAATAAATTTGCATGTGACAGAGTCAAGAAACCAATCACAGAACGCCGGTCGCCAGATATTCAGCGTAGGAAACCTATAAAATACCAAGCGGGTATGCGAAGTCGTCATTCGGGAACTCGCACATGCCGACGATATGAGTCTTCCTAGGAAAGTTCGCGGTGAATTGATCAAACTCTATTACCAAAATGGGATGAACGCTGCGGAAGCCTTGCGTGTGTATCGCCGCAATCATCGACAACGATTCGGCCCATGTACTATGCAAGGTCTGCGTGATTTAGTGCGGTAATTCGAAGATACAGGCTGCACCTGTGACAAACAGCGCTCCGGACGGCCAACTGTTTCTGAGGACGTTGTCATGGAAGTGCACCATACAGTGACTGCAGGACACACAGAAACCGCAAGAGGCATAGCGCGCGTGTTGGATATTCCGAACTCAACGGTCCGCAAGCTCTTGCGCTCGGTACTTCACATGTTTCCCTATCGGTTCCAGCGCGTCCAGATGTTGGAGCCGGGTGACCCACAACAACGTCTGGACTTCGCAAATGCATTTTTGTTACGATATGATGCGGATAACGACTGGCCACTTCGCATACTATGGACGGACGAGGCGCATTTCACCTTAAATGGCAGCATTAACACAAAGAATTGTGTGCACTGGGGAGAGACGAATCCTCATGCTGTGGCGCCAGTACCATTATTTGACGCCAAAGTGACTGCGTGGTGCGGCATTACAGCTACATTTGTTCTGGGCCCGTTCTTCTTTGAGGAAACGACCCCGACTGACCCTGCAACATGTTCTGTAACGGGTCCCTCGGTATGCAACCATGCTGAAAAGTTATGTCTTACCTGAGTTGCGTCGGCTGAATGCACTCAATGACATTGTTTGGATGCAAGATGGCGCACCTCCACATATAGCGAGGTCAGTTAAAAGGCTCCTGGATCAGCATTTTGGTGATCGCATCATCTCACGCTATTATCCTTTTCCGTGGCCTGCGCGATCCCCAAATCTGACGCCTATGGATTTCTGGTTTTGGGGCTATCTCAAATCCAGAGTTTATCTGTGCAATCCTCAAACATTGTCGGACTTAAAGGATTCTATACGGCGTGAGATTGGAAACATCCCTCGTGCCATGTTGCGTGCAGCGACATTGTCCACCGTCTCCCGCATGCAATGCCTAATTGCCTGTGATGGCACTCATGTGGAAAATGTTTGAAATTAATAAAGATTTTTTTCTCTATGTGTTCTCATCATTGAGCAGTGTCTTGTCTCTGTCGTATGCATTATTCCTTCGTGCGCCTTGAAGAACTGTTTGTATGTGTATAACACGTCGGTTTTCGGACATATCGGTACCGTTTCAACGCTATTTAGGGTTTTCGCATGTGCTGAACATTTTGCGATGGTAAAAAGTAGGCGTTGCCATTCGAAAATTTCGAGTTTCTGTCACTATAACTGTAACCGCGAGGGCCACTGTGTTGCCATTCACAGAATCTCGAGCGCATATCTCAAAAGAACTATATTTGAAGTATCATCTTGATCGGTTAAATAGAATGGACGCTAGAAGTGTAGATGTTGGCAAAGTTTTTTTATAATCACCCTGTATATATATATATATATATATATATATGTGTGTGTGTGTGTGTGTGTGTGTGTATATATATATATATATATATATATATATATATATATATATATATATATATATATATATATATATATATATATATATATATATATATAAGTAAAATCATGTATGTTTTAGACTTTTCATGTTTTAAACATTTTTAACTTTTATAATTTTTTTTAATAAATCACTTATTTCATTAAGTTAGTGAATATGTAGTTAATAATACATTTAAATTTAGTCAATATGTTCAGTATAAATAATAGGAATATTTTAAGAGATAATATTTATTTATTTAAATTTTATTGGTGTATATTTCTCCTTTTGCATTGCGCTTAAAAGAGTTAAATGAAACGTAACAGAATGGCAAAATTACACACACACAGTTAGTTCTTTTCTGCTATTTCATTTTCCTTCTACAAAATGTCAATGCATGGTTACATTTAATACTGCAATATTTTAAACAATGTCAAAGTCCTTATAATGGTCAGGAAATGGAATTAGCTTTCAGTTTCTAACCATTTCTGCTGATAACAATTGCGCCAACTAGATGGGATTATGATGGTCGCTATTTCTTGAATATTACATGGACATTTTGAAAACGCTCTGCCTGGGCACTTATACTTCAGCAAATAATGGAAATAATGGGAGTGTTTAATAGAAGTGTTTGCTGAAAAGTACAGAAAAGGATATTAAATTCCTTCTAAGTAAAGCTGAAATTGATTTCAACATATTTAATAACAGGAACAAAGTAGTTTTGGAAGCTGTACAGAAAGAAATTTAGGCTATGTATTATGAGAAATATTAGAGAACGAGCTACAGGAGATTTGCAGTGTAAAGTGAATATTTTCGCATTTAATTTTATACTTTTCTTTATTATCATAACATTTTGCAAATTCCTATTAAAATAATTTTTTATTATTTTTGAATGAATACATTTTATTTATTAAATTTCAGAAAAATACGTACAAAATGAATGCAAATAAAATTATCTTACAAATATGTCTTTATAAATTTTAATATAATTACACACAAATACAGGAAACATTACAACTTTTAAGACATTCATTGTATTTTGTAATAATTGCATTTACAAAATTAATTTATTATGCATATAATTAAAAATACCTATGAAAACAGAAATTGCTTTCTAACTAATATTTTGGCAAACATAAGTTTCCTTAAAATTTTAATATTTTCGAATTTATTTTAAATATGCATTTACCGTTAACATATCATTTTTACCATTCAAAAAATAAAGTGGTTTATGAAGTAAAAAGTAGAGTGACTAAAAATTTATGATCCAATTACTAATCAATTCATTCGAATTACAAATAATAAAATTTCTGAATATGAGTTGGTAACCAATCTATTTTACTATCCAGCATTAACATCTTTATTATGTACTCTTTATTCTCATTCGTATTTAAAGCTCTTCAAAACAATTCCTAAAATAAATAATAAATTTGAAACAGATATAAAAAATATAAAAAATAAAACAAATCAAATAAAAAAGCTATTCTTTATATTGTATTTCAATTATCACAATATTATAAGATATCTTTCTGACGGCATTATATTTTAATATCGATTTTTCAACTTCTTGCAACCCATAAAATTTATATACATACATACAGCCTGACATTGAACAATGCAACACCAAGAAAATTATACAAATTTCAGGGTAGATGCACCTTATATACATATATATATAGATAGATAGTCAAAACAACGTCTCTCCTACTATTCAACGTTAAGCATTAATGCAGTTAATACTTATTTTAAAACAGTTAATACTTATTTTAAATTTTTTTTGAAATTTCACTACAAATGTTTTAAAAAATAAATTTTAATTGATATACGTTTAGTATTTAACTTTTAATACTTCCATCATCTTAGCGGATTAACTTAGGTATTTTTATACTTACACAAAAATATTTTCTGGAAAATCTCTATAAAATTTTAAAAATTTTCTATAAAATGTATAAGAAACATAATTTTCATTCTTATATGGTGCAAATTTTTATTATTAATTTCAGAAAAGCTGCATGGTTAATAAAATACTTTAACTCTGATAAAGATATTATTAGTTACATTTAATATGTAATTTAAAAGCATCAGTATGATGTTTTAAATTCCAAACAAATGAAATGATATTAAACGAAACACATTGAATGTTAAAAAATATATTTTATTTAAAATTCCAAAAATGGAAAATTGAAATTTTTCTTCCAACTATTATAACTAGTATTATTTGTATTACTAGTTATTATAACTAATGTTATTTGCATTACTAGTTACAAATCTTATCCTCGATTTATTAAATATTATTTTAAGAAACTTTCCTGTAACTTTTATCATATTATTATAAGAAACATAAAATATAAAATATGAGGAAATGTTTCTCTTAATTACACCTTATATAAAGACAAAGGAAAACTTTTTATTTTTACTTTAGTCTTCAAATGATAAAAGTCATGAATTGAAATATTATACATATCCATAATAAAGTATTATATGGATACATGTGTGATTTCAGTTTGTGCATTTTACTAAATTGATTATAATATAATATCGAAAGAAATATTTCTAGAATCTGAACTTAATATAATGATTGATAAGTCACTGACTTTATTTATATATATATATATATATATATATATATATATATATATATATATATATATATATATATATATATATATATATATATATATATATATATATATATATATATATATATATATATATATATATATATATATATATATATATATATATATATATATATATATATATATATATATATATATATATATATATATATATATATATATATATATATATATATATATATATATATATATATATATATATATATATATTTTGATGATTAATGTGATTAAATATTATGAAGCATATAATATTTTTTGTACAGACAGATCTTGCATCAAAAGCATTTGGATAATTATTTTTTTGATGTATTTCGTAAATCTGAATAAGTTTAATAGATTTGAAATTATTCTTAAAATATTTTTTGGTTAAAGAAATGATTTTAGACTGAATTTTGTACACATTTTTTTAAAAAAATTATTTATGTAGTTTGGTCAAATGAAATTGTATTAAAAATTAAACTTATTCTCAAAATTAATTTAGTTCTCGAATTTTATAGTATTTTTCTACCTTGAATCAATAATTTCTGGACATAAATGCTTACTAAAGTTTTTCTTTATTATTATATATAAGTACAATTGATTGTATTATTAAAAAGAATATGAATAACATGTATATTATTATACTTTAGAATATTTCGATAAATGCATCAGCTTCATTAAATGTCATAAAATATTCCTTTTAATGTCCATTTTTTAATTTTTTAATCTTAACTTATTTCCAGATGAATATATTTTATATTAGTAGTTTCTAATATCATATTTATTTTATTTCATTTTTTAAAAGTAAATAAAGTATGTCTAGAGAAGCATGAAATATGCTTAATGATTTTGAAGTTTTCCTGTAAAAAGGATGGTTTATTAATGCTTCTCTTTATACGCCTGAAGTATTTTAGCAGAAACATGATGACATGTTGGTAACGATATTCCCCTAAACTTAAAAATATATTCTGTTATAATCGAAACTGCAAAAGCATATTTAATGTTTGAATTATTAAATCTATCAAGTATATATTGGTAGAAGCTTTCGATTTCTATTTTATTTAGATTGTTTTACTGAAATATATTTTGGAGCAACAAAGTTACATTATTTAAGTGCTTAATAAATTAACAGATTATTTACTTTCATACTATGATAAGAATTTAATCAAATTAATTAATGAATAAAGATTACTTTTACAGAACGGTGATTTTTGTCAAACTGTAGGTCATTCCAATTACTATCACCAACTATTGCGTTGAAAAAAAGTCCTCGAGATTATTTTTGTGAAATTTATATCAGATTATATGCTTAGGATTATGCCAATGCACACTGAATGTGTGAATATCCTAACATATCATTAAAAATAATTCAAAGCAAAGTTAAAATAAAATGATTTTTATCTTATATAAATGTATAGTTATTCCAGAAAAAGAAAGATTTTTTTTATTTCAAATATTTTCTCGAAAATTTGCTAACATTTATTTTTAAATATGTAAATTAGCATTAAAATAATGTACTAAATTTGATAAGCAATAGAAGCTAAAATACTTAAATGATTTAAATTTTAAAACTTTTATGGTTTTCTTCTGTTTATAAATGAAATTGTCGTTTAGTGAAAGGTGAATTTGTCCAAAATTTGAAGACGTTAAAATATTTATGAAAATACTGTTATGTTAAATACATGGACATAAATATTTGATGAATTTATTTCAAAATTAATGCTTATTAATTTAATATAAGATGCATTTAATTATCACTTACTAAAGTAGTTGAATTTGTTCAGGGGTATTCTTTCTGTTGTCATGGCGCATTCCCAATATCATTTGATTTATTAATTAACAATCTTGCGCCAGGAAGGAAAGTCTTTTCAAGCTTTGTTCGAAAACTTTACAAGCAATAATGCACAAATTCCCGCTGTTAAGTTTGTAATTCTTATTAAATGAAAGTTTGTAATTCTTCTCAGATGAAAGTTTCTTACTTTAATTGGTTTCCTTCTACAAGTAATTAAAGTCAAGGCAAGTTCATGGAATGGAGGTGGAAAAATTGTTAGAAGACATTCACTTCTGTATATTTTGAAATTACTAATCTCTATTCTCTCATTTGGAAAGAATTTTGTGTATGAAAGATAAGATATATGTATCCAGGATATAAGTATGCACCAAAATTTCTGGGAAATATTTGAAATTTGTAGTTACAGAGGAATCTTTAATTACGGCAACATTTCATACTTACGATTTATCTATCTTATAAATGGATTAGTGAATATCATCTCGTTAAATATTATACAACTTGTCTCAGTTGTAAAGTTTTCAGGTAAATATTATAAAGTATTGCTTTAAGCAACAATGTGTGATAAAAATTTATAAATTGTTATAAAGCAAAATCAGTTTAATCGTTCATTCTGCAATTTTACTGAGCAAAAGATAAGCCTACAGATAATAATTTCACAAAAATTTCGATGCATAATAGTTTTAAAAATTTAGTTTTTCAATAGAAATTTGTTTTTGATTTATACTAACATAAGAGAACTATTTTATCATGATTAGTAATAATATAAATGTTTTTTTCAGTATATTTCCTTTAAAATTATCTATCATTAAATTAATTACTTTCTGAATACTAGTAATGTAGAAATAATTTCAAAGCTTTCATCCAAGAATTCATTTAAAATTTGAACACAAACTGAGAATTTTAATGCCATATCTACTCCGGATTTTGTAAATCTAAATAAATTAGAATTTGCATATCATCTAGTTTTTATTCTTTTAATTTTAATTTGAGTTGCATTATAGAAGGTACTTAAATATTTCAAAACAAAATTCCATTATGTATTTCCATTTTCACACATAAACCACATTCTTAAAATTTTATTTTCAAATTAAATAGCAGTATGTAAATTTTTTGTCGTAGGTTTGAAAGCATTGCTTACAAATATTGAAAATTTGAAATATTATAAATTGTTGGATTAAATGAAATAATTATTTTAGCAATTTCTTTTTTATTACGTTTAATGATCTGGAAGATAAAAAGTAAGAATAATGAGTGATTCTAGGAAAACTTTAAGTCTCATAACTCTCAACAACAAGCAAATCTTTAATGAAAGAAATATTTGATACTGAATTTGTGCAAAACTTCCTTGTGATTTAAGCTGTATTTCAAACAATTAATTTTATTATGAAGTTTAACTGCACTATAAAAAATACAGCATATGCTTCAGACCTACAATTTTTATTTGTATTCAACTTGTGAACTTATAATTTGACCTTACCTAAGGTAGAGATTAGAAAAGTTAAAATAGGTTAATGTTTTGATGTTTATTTTCTCCTATTTCTAAATTCCTCATTATTTTGAAAATATACATTATAAAATGCAGTATTGTAGGGACGTAAGAAAATGGAAGTTAGAATTAGGCAAAATATTGCATTTATTACGACATTACACATGATAAAAAAATAGTTACAAAGAAAATACTTATTAATTATGAACAAGGTTACATAGTACCTGTACAGTACAAATTATATGCAAAGTTATTAATGAACCGGATGGTTCGATTTCCATTCCTCACATCTCTATACTATCTTCTCTATTGGATATAGAATTCTATTGATATAGAATATTTGTATGCCAGTAACGCCATCTATTGTCAGTATAGTTAATATGGATCTGTTACAGTATTATTATTTTAAAACAGCTATCTTTTATTGGTATATTGTTTAGCTTTTTGAAAGTAGATATAAATTCAACTTATGAACATTTAAAACACCATTTTAAAATGATATTTATCTATACAATTTTGTTTTATTCTTAAATATATTATCGAATTTTTATTATTATTCTCAACGAGGAAATTAAATAAAATAATGCTGAATTAAAAGATAACTAAAACTTTCCTGCACAATCAAATGCAATATTTGATTTTGAAATTTTATTTTATGAGCTATATTGAATTTAAGTGAATAAAGTTAATAAAAAAGGATAACTAAAATAATTTTCAATACCCAGTTAACAAGCAATAAAAAATTTCTTTATCATAGATATAAACATATATATATTATTAAACTGAATTTTACTATACTAAAACAATTTAATACTGATAAGTAATCAAAAAATTCACATACCAAAATATTAGTGTTTCATGGTAATATCATAATAAACTTTATTCATGATTGCTTACACATAATATGTATAAAAATAATAATGAAAAAATATTTAGCATCAATAAATAAACTAAACTAATTCTATGTTTTGAATCACTCAAAATAAAAAGCATTCAATTATATTGAGTAATCTTTACATCAAAGTAAGGAAAAGAGAACTTAACATTAAAAATGCATAATCAAAGAAAAAATAAAGAACATTAGATGAATGAATAAAAATTATTTTATTAAAATGAGTTGTTTATGAAAGCCTTTATATGTATTAGAGTATACATATAATCAGATAAAAAATTTCCTGCAATTAATTTTTTTCACAATATTTCTCATGACATTGCCATTAAAAGCAATATACCGCTATATTAAGCTTGTTTAGCTTTTAGCTAAAACATAAATGAAAATTAAAAAAAAAACATGAATATTAAACCCACTGATTTGTTTTTCGCTTAAAAAAAGTTGCAGCAAAAACGTTAAGAGAGAGAAAAATGAATAATTCTAATCAGTAATCATTATGATATTTTTATTTAAAAGGAAGTATTTCTGTCAATGTAATGCCTTCTCATTAAAACTATATTTCTTTGAAGATCGCATGCTTTAATTATTTTTTGGATTCTTATAATAATGTTGCTGAGTAAAAGGAAGGTGTTGTTAGATTTCTGAAGTAGTATTTCTTCATTATTTAAAATAAGGAATATAAGATAAAATAATTTTTTTGACAATCATCATAATGATTGCTTTTTTCTACCCAAGTACTAAAAGTTAAATATTGTTCTCTGAAATAACTCTTTGAACAATAAAGCTTTGAAGAATATTGAATTTCGTACATATTTGCAAATCAAAGTAAATTATAGGAGTAGGTGATTAACTTAAAATAAAATTTATCAAATTTAGTTACATAATGAATTTTCTAAATTATTTATCTTTGATTTTCTATATTATTTAAATCACAATTATGTACTATTTAAATATGCTTAGTTTCTAGAAAGTGTAAGATGTTTTTATTATATTAAGTGACTTTATATATTTTACTGTAAGATATAAGTAGATATTAAGAGATATGCATAGTTCATATTTTTTAACTTTAATTTAGCTATTTAAATGCGACTAATTTATACATGTGTTCAAAACTAATTTTCAGATTATTTTAACTATCTCCAAATCATAGGCAAGTTTGTATGAGATTTAGGTTAAAGCTTAAAATTGAAATAAGATAAGTCTTACTCAAATTTAATGATTGAATACTTTACTTCTAAATAACTTAATGTGATTTTGTTTCATAAAACTCTTCCAGCATGTATACATAGATATTTCTTTATCTCAAAGAATTATGTATTCTTTTAACATTAAATTAATATGAATAAATATTTTTAATACGTTCGCTTTATTAATATATTAAACTTAGAAAATAATTAAAAATACAAAACATTTATTGGATGATTAATTAATGGTTTTAAATTTTGAAGTTACTTAGAATCTTGATGAAGAAAGTAAGACAACAATAACTGAAATAATTTTGTTTGTGAGTACAAAAATTAATAATTTATAATTGTTGTCTTTACAATCATAATAATATATCTTAAAAATATAAAACTCTTATTATATAGTAAACATTAAGTGAACTAATTATTATAAATTAAATATTTTTACACTCATATTTTTAAAAACCTAATTTTAATTAATTTGTTGCAAGCAATTTGAAATGAGCCTTAATACTGTGTTTATTGTTATATTGATTTGCAAAATTCTTTTACAATTAGCTTCTCTCTTTACCAAATATTGCTTATAATATGCAATAAAAGCTAAAAGAAAATTCTGAAAAATCGAAAATTTTAGTCTGTTAGATTACTAAAAAGTCATTTGCTTATCTTTCAGTTTAATTAATTTATATCCATTATTTTCTGACTACGGAAGACTAGAATTAAAAAGCAATATTTACCAAAATACATTTAGTTATACACTCTGCAATGATTAATATTTCCTTACATTTAATCAATGATACCCTTTCATTTGACAATTTGATTGATAAAATTTTAATGTCACTTAAGTGAGTTTCAAAAAATATATTCAAGTAAGATTACTAACTATTAAAATAAAAAATAAATAAAATATATATTTTTATTTATTTATTATAATTACTTATATTTAATTATCACCAAAAAATGAAATTATCTTCAAGTTTGAAGTTTGTATCTTTTAAAATAAGAAAATAAATTGGATATATGTATGAAAATTGATTAGTGAAGAATGTATATTTTTAAAATAGTATTGTAATCATATAAATCTGCCCTAAAATTTGCAAAACTTTGATTGGTTAGAGTAAAATATTATTGTATATAGTGTCTTTCGTTTTAAAAATGAATTTTGTGGGTAATGCTAGTTAAACATTGATTCAGATGCTTTAAAATATTAAGTATTGAAATGAACTGGTAATAGTTAAAATAATGATGTATAAAACAGGGAAAAATAGCTATCTATATAAAGAATATATTACATGAAAATATATTACAAGAAAATGAGTTTAAATCATATAACACTTATACATGAATGGATTTTACAATCTAAATCTAAGAAAATTAAATGTCACCAAAGAGTAAATTTTAAAATTTTTTATACTTAAAATTTATAATATTCTTGTGTACATTTTAAAGACCTTATGATTATTATTTTTGATTATTTTTAATTATCGATATTTGATTTTCATATTTGTATTCTCAGACAAGCATGAGCATAAAATGAGAGCAAATCATTCTGTACTTTTTAATTTAACAAATGAAATATAAGACGTTATTATTATACTCTTGCAAATAATTATTTATAAAAAAGATAATACCTGATAAGTATTTCAAAAAATAGCATAATTAATTTAGTATTTTTGGTCAAAATAATATAAAATATATAAATGATGTAATTGTCACACACATAAAAATAGTTATCATTTTACTTGAAATTTTGATTAAACAATATTAATAAAGATGATGATATATTACAAAGCGAAACCCTCAATACAATTTATAGGTGATTATTCGCAATTAAATTTCAACTTTTATGCTCTCTATTGGAGCTTATAACAAATTATAATAAAACAGAAAAATTTTTTTTAATTTTAAGTACATAAAATTTCACCTGATTATAATTTCCTGTGTATTGTGTTACTGATTAACTGTAAATAATATTATTTCCCATATATATATAAATACTTTAATTGGACACTTCGGAGACAATATTATGATAAAATTTTTTCAAAATATTTTTACACAGTGTTGCTTCATATTATTCACCAATCTACGAAATGTTTTAAAAGAAAATATATTTTTCGCATTAGTAGTAAATTGTATTATATTTAAATGTTCTTTCAATACGCTTGATTACTTCAGTTTCTAAATTCAGCATTTTTTGCGAAAACATTTCTTTAAACACTCCACAAATCATGATAGCAAATTAACTGCGAATGGAAATCTTTTCTTCACACTTTCCTACCACAACTCACCACGCCTGGCTTTTAATCAGAGACTGGAAACAATTTCAAGATAATTATTCGAGGACATGTTTTTTGTCTGGCCTTCTTATTTCCAGACATTTACATTTCCGCTATCATTAGCTGCGACTGCGTTTCCCTCTCCGCTGTTTCTTTTTTATGCTGAAACAGATCTTACGCTTTTCGATCTTCACTAATTAGTGGTCTTTAATGGCACAGGGACTTCATCGATCTAATTAGTCAGATCCCCTTTGCATAGAATCTTTCAGAGACATCACTTCGATAAAGTTGGAAAGTATAACACTTTTAACTTTATTTATTTGTAAAAGAAATAATTTGGATATTGAGAAAAAGGCTTTTTTGAATTAGTACTTTTAAGTGAAAAAAATAATAGCTTATTCTACATAAGTATGTGATTTTTTACATTATTTGTAATTAATATTTATTATAAATTTGAAACTTCAAGGAATTGCTTTGTAATTATATATCAAAATGAGGACTTTTAAAACTTAAGACTGTATGAATAAATATATCTAATATAATGTAAACTGATTCCCTAATATTTTTTAAATCTGATCCTGAAATCTTGAATAATAAAAATTTTGAATAATAATCTTGAATAAATCAGGAATAATTTTACAAATGTAATCCTACAATCTTGACCAATTAAATCCTGAAATAAAAATTTCATTAAAGTATTTCATAGGATTATCATGTCATTAATTATTATTGAAATTGTAATTTCAAAAGAGAAAATTTATTATTTTTTATGAAATCAATATTAATTATTAAATTATCGCTAATATTAAATAATTTTAACCTAATTAGTTATGTTTCCTTTGATACTAAATTTAAAATGATTGTAAATAGAATTCTGCCAGCAATGAAAATCCGCTACAGTATTATTCTATACAGTATTTTAAGAATCTCATGCAGAAAATTAATCTGATTTGCAATTATTTGAAGGAAGTTGTAATTTATCCCATGATTGCTTAATATATCTGTTATTCTGTCTACTAAGAATTAATTGTGTGCACCGGTGATAGAAAAGATGAACACGCACACAATTATTCACATTCAGTAGTTGATATAATGTTGATATAATATAACCTCCAAATGAGGTAATTACATTTTTTACTCTCCTGGCCATGCTTTGAGCAAATGTTTAGTTGATACACAGTCAATGTACTGGGCTCATTTTATCAGGAGGCCAGCACATTAAGTTTCTCACTTGAAGACAGATATGTTAAGGAAAAGGCAAAGAATATTATCAATGGTTGTCGTAGTACAGATATTAGTAGCTCCCATCTATCATTGATATCTTCCTTTTAAGAACTACTTTCATTCATGAAATTCATGGGTGTGACTACTCCTCTGAGCCAGATGGAATACATGGCCAAATGATGGAAAACCCAAGCCTCATTGACAAACAAAGATTACTGGAATTAGTCAAACTTTCCTGGTCATGCGGAAAATCACCTATTGACTGGAAAAGAGCAACTGCTATCATCTTCGGAAAACCAGAAAATGAATTTGACATTGCAGATAGTTACAGACCTATTGCCCTTACCAGTAATACCTGTAAAGTAATGGAAAAAAAGTTTCACACTAAACTTCTTTACTTTTTGGGTATCAACCATTTAACACCACCCGAACAATACGGATTTAGAAAATGGCATAGCATAACGGACAAGGTCCATTTTTTGTCAATAGATAAGAGACGCCCAAAGCTTTCAACCAACTACACATACCGTAGCGGCCCTGCTTGACTTATCCAGAGAAGACAAGCTTATCACTAAATTACATGACTCCTTCAATATCAGGGGATCTGCATTGGTTCGGATTGCCGACTCCTGCACAATAGATCTATCAGAGTCACATTCAACAAGATCTTTTTCAGATACTTTTTATATCAGGACAGGGATTTCTTCAGTGATAAGTCTTGACCCCTACTCTCTTCTCTGTATTTTTGGCAGGAGCTGAGAAAAAGAAACCAACACTTGTTGACATTGCAATTTTCGCTGATGACATTGCACTCTGAGAGACAGGCTCTAATGTAAACAGCATCGAAATGGAACTCAACTGCGCTTTGGCTGCAATGTGTGAGAGTTTGCAGCAGAACACAAATTAGCTTTCAATTCCACCAAATCCTTAGTGACTTTTTCACTACTGATAAACACCTATATTACTGTAAATCAATGTTGTTTTTTTTGATTCCCAGCCTCTCACTTATAAAAAACATCCTAAATATCTCGGTTTTATTCTCGAACTTGAATTCAACTTTAAGAAGCATATCGACCATCTATCTTCGAAGGCAAGTAAGCACTTTAACATTCTCATATATCTGGCTGGCAGATGATGTAAACACCCTCAGAACCAAGTATATTTCACTTATAAGACTATTCTTGAATATGGTTATCGGATTTATTCCTGAGTATCTGAAAGGAATCTCCTGAAATTATGAAGAGTACAGCTAAGTGCCACTTGTATCATCTTAGGACTCAGAAATAGCTGCCTATCTGTTATTTCACGCCAGAAGAAGAGCTAACATAGTTAAATATTTTAACAAAATCTATAGATACGGCCCGAACCATCGAACCTCCTTGTATTTAGACAATTAGCACAATAATCAAAGATTAAAGAAATCCACACTTTTAGCCTGGCAGAATCTCAAAACCTAATTCCTCGCGAGGTTGAACCTCAATCTTTAAGATCTTGTTTTTATCCCTATGAGGGAATGGCAAGAGTCATCTTCCACTTTGATCTGAATTCCACTGCAAACAAGCAAACTCACATCAGAGATAATCTTAGACAATTAGTACTAAAAATTATTAATTGCATTCTCTGCGATGCAATTCAAATGTATACCAATGATAGTCGTACAAAAGACCGTACAGGAAGCGAAGTCTATATTAGAACCCCTAACTCTGAAATTATGCAAAAGCAACGTAACCCTGACATTTGTTCTGTCTTCAGAAGTGAGTTGATTGCGATTAAGGTGGGACTTGTTGCTATCATTTCCAGCACTTGTGATTTTAGAGAACTATGGATTTTGTCGGACAGTCGCAGTGCACTCGGTGACTGGTCCTCTATAAAGAATAAAATAAGTTTATCTATTCTGCTGAAATTCAAAATGATCTCTCAAGACCATGATGTACATCTCCAATGGATTTCATTCCGTGTAAATATTAGCGGCAATGAGACCACAGATTGATTGGCCAAAGAGGCAGTGAGGAAGATAGGCCCACTGGTTCATCACTTACATATCAGGAACTTTAATCTAATGAAAAATCTAGACTACAATCAATCAGGCAAATTTCACCACCACAACAATGGTACTCTGGAATATCTTCTGGAACTCTTCGGACAGTAGAATGTTACCATAAATCTCAAACTGCCTTGGCTAGATTCTCAAATGGACATCTAAAATGTTTATTATTTGAACTTGGTACAAAAAATTATCCCACTTGTAAAAAATGCTGTGATCGTCCAGCCTTACCGAAACATATTCGGGATTGCATCGGACTTTCCCGGGAGGATTTATCCTCAGATCCCCTGCTAGCCATAGACTTTCTAATAGGAGGAAAATAAATTGTTTATTTTGAAAAAATATATAACACAGAAAATTATTTAGTGCAACATTTATTTATACAATATTGAACAACAATACCATCTTTAGTGTTTGTTTGGAAAGCAAATAAAAAAATATGATTTAATCAGTATATATTTACGTAATTTTACTTATTAATCAATATGATTTAATCATTACAGTGCTGAATGTATATTAAATGTGGCTATCATAGAAAAAATCTAATGAAAACGCCTTTTCAAAGCACTTTCTAATAACTAATAAAGTATTCCTGTTGAAATTATAATTTAAATTTGAATCATGAAAAAAGTATAATCTTTCCAAAATGTCAGCCTTAAATAAGATCTTGACAAGAGTTGGTCATATGGTTTTGTACCCCTTAATATATTCCTCTAATATCTTTGCCGAGCTGGCAGCCGAATGGTTAGCGCTCTTGCCTTCGGTTCAACAGTTCATGGGTTCGAATCAAACCTTGGGCATGGATGTTTGTAGTGGTTCGGAATCCACTTTAAACCGTAGGTCCTGGTCTAATTAGCCCTCGTGTGCAAAAAATGACCGTTGAGCGACAAACCTAACGTTCCTCTAATATCTTTATTTATAGAAATCTTATTCAGGAAAAATGCCATTATCAATCCTAAAAATATATTTTTAAGGTTAATAATATACTAGATTATACATAGCTGTGTGTGTGTGCCTGGAATAAATAAGTGAAGAGTTACACTACAGTAAAAAAAAAAAATAAAAAAAAAAAAACAGAATATGTATCTTTTACTGTGGAAATTAGTAATTAGAGATTTAACTTTTTTGCCATTTAAAATAAAAATAATTAAAGTTTGCTTTGTTAATCACTCACGGACATTTTTTGCACAAGAGGACTGATTCGATCACGACTTATAAATTGACAATGATTCATATATCCATATTGAATGTTAGAATTTAGGATTGCATATTTTTCTAATAATATATGGTCTCAAACTTCATATTTTTTACCTACTAATTACCATATTTTTGATAAATATGAGCTATATAGCAACATTATCATGTCTGTAAATGATTCCTTATTAAATTTTATTATTTGTTTGATGGTGATAACTTAAATTAATATAAATTTAAGACTTCTTTTCATCACAAATAATTTATTCAAATTTGACTACTTGATTATTATTTTTATTCTAACATATGTGATTGAACAATTTATAATTTCATGCTCACGAAACATTATTATAATTAACTAATTAATTGCATTTTCTCGCGTTATAAATAAATATTTTTATATTAGTTCACTAAGAGTATGAATATATTTTTTCAAGAATGATATTTTTCTTCATTATTAATTTTAAAATATTTAAATCAGTATCTGTGTATGTAATTAATTAATATTTAAAATAAATTAAGATATGTATTTATACTATACATATTGTGTACATTTCACATTTTTTTCCTGTGATTTTATGGAAACATTTTACTGGAGAACAAAGGAAATAATATAAAGCGTATTTCTTATAACTTGTTTTTCATGATAAGTTAAAACATGTATTTTATCTATGTCATATACCTTTATTTGTATATGCTCAATCTGTAACAATCGCACCACTTATATATATATATATATATATATATATATATATATATATATATATATATATATATATATATATATATATATATATATATATATATATGTATATATTAATCAAACTATTTTCAGCTTTTTAGTCAAAAAGATTAATTGTCTGCAAATTTAAATTGAATTGTAAATTTTAATTAATTTCTGCATTACTGAATTTTTAATGCATCCCTATATTTTATATTTGATTTACATTTTTTGCTTTTTTTATAACTTAAATACTTTTTTTCACATGGAATTAAGTTTTTCTTTTTCTGATATTAATGAGATATACTTTACAAAAAAAATGATTTTATAAATGAAATTAAAATAATAAATTCAAAATGAATTTAGTAATTAATATTTTTTATTATTTATCAACATATAATTTTAATATTTATTAGCTTTTTTAATAATGATAATTTATTAATTTAATAATTATTTTTTTAATAATAAGCACTGGGGGACTAACCCATCACCACAACAAGGCAGAAAACTGCTATTTATTTACACAGAGAGCATCTATCAATCAAGCAGGGAGTTTAGTAGCATTTCTCACGCAATACCGACACAAACCCGTTTACAGGGTGGGCCACAATCATATATCATCTCAGAAGAAAAGACAGAGAAACACTGAGAGAAAGAAGCATCCATGCTGCATCCAGAATTTGAACTCGGGACCAACAGACTAGAAGTCAGGAATGCTAACTAATCAGCTATCCGTCGGCTTTATTAAAATGTGAACAAGCTTATTATGATCAGTACTTGGTTTGGTAACAATAATGTTTTTTGTTAATAGTAATAATTTAATAATATTTGAAAACAAAAGTGTTTTATTCCTTTACTTAAATAAATATGAATTTCAGTCTCGGAAATAATTGTTCTTGCTTTTAGATGTTTCTTTCATTTTTTCCATGATTGTATGTAAATAAATCTTAAAAAAATATTACATAGCTAACCTACAAAAGGAACAAATGTTTTTTATCTTCCTTTAAAGCACCATTTTCTTAATTAGTGTCGCTTGAGATAATGCTTTCTCTCTCTCTCTCTCTTTAAATAAGACAAATAGTTCTTCTAAGAAAACGTTTTTATTCAAGAATATTTAAGGATTTTGTTAGTAGTGGTCATTAGTTATTTTCCTCTTGAATCTTTTGTTTCACACACATCATTCGAATATCACGATAGTTCGAGCATGATTTCCTAAAATTGGCTGTTAGTATTTTAATGAGGTACTCTGATCCAAATGAGGTATCGTGTAAGACTAAAGAATTTTCGAAGAAGTATTTTTTTGTTTAATGTGGACTTAATTTTAATCAAAAGAAAAATAATATATTCTTATAGTGGAAACTTAAAATTTATTACTGAACAAATTAAAAAAGTATGCATCAGTATGAGTGTATGCGTGTATGTGTATGTCTGTCACCAATTTAAGATATAGGTTCTAAAATTAAAATCTAAATTTTATTTTGTCTGTAGAAAATAATGCTCTCTTTTAATTCGCAATACTATGTTTCTTAGATGTTTAGTTTACTTTAATTTTTACTTTTATAATTAAAACGCTTTTTGATCATAACATAACTAACTTTGCAATTAACAAGTGTTTTTTTTATTTCCATTGGCAAGTCAAATACACGGAATAACTCAAATAAAAAATTAGAATACGCTTTGCTATTGTGCAACACTTTGCATAAGGCAAATAAACCTGACATGATTGGTTTTATTATAAATACCATTGGCAATTAAATATTAATACTGCGCCAATTAGTAGTTTGGAAACCATATTATTCTATACAAAACTATATTCGTCTTCCCGGATATTTTTAAATGTTTTTTTTAAATTTAACTCACAAATGTCTCTAGGATTTATATTTCCAATATCAGGGCAAACACAAGAAATAACGCAAACAAAACACATGAAAAATCACAAAATAGACATGAGACGAAGGCAGGACAGGTGAATACCGTACATAAACGTAAACGAGATGACCGAAGACATTGCCCTAACAGTTCTCTGGCTTGCCAATAAAGCGATGATTCAGATCTGCCATGCAGTGCTGCACAGCGGTGGAGGTGGGTCCTACTCATAGGTGCTGCCAAGTTGCATAGCGGACAGTCGGGAGAAATTAAGATGCCAATGCGGTGCAAGTGTTCAGCCAGACAGTCGTGACCCGTCAGGACTCGAAACTGTGCCACAACTTGACGGCATGGATTATCAGACAATTAACAAATTATTCTATTAAACATTCAAATAAAAGCTGAAAATAATTTGAAAAAATTCCTTCAAAATTACTAGTAAAAAGTGAGGTTATTTTTAGTTTAATATTAAATTTATTTATCTATTAAAGCATATAATAATACTATTATTGTAATGCATTAGGCATCCAGTGTACTTTTAGATATCGCAGTAATAATTCTGTTTTTCTATAACAGCATGACTCAATCTTGAATTCAAATGAATAACAAAGTTTCTCAATTGAAGAACAAAGTACTTTTCTTTAAATAAAACTTTTTTCTTTAAATAAAACTAAAAATTGTTCTTTAAATAAAATTGAATTCTTTAAATAAAATTAAAAATTGAAAATCCAGCACTCTTGAATTTTGCCTAACTGTACAAAAGCTCAATTCTCCTCTTAAGCTGGAATGTTAGTAGTTAATTTAAATACATTTAAAATGACATGCTTTAATCTAATAAAAATAATTCATATTGAACAAGTGATTGAAGAGCAATAATTTACGCAGGCACTTAATCATGTCGAGTATGCTAAAAAAAGTTTTTTCTGGATCATTCTAAATTTAATACTCATAAGGAAAATTATTTATCTTTCTATTATTCTTTTGTGTGATTATTAAATATTATGGTTAAATATGCTATTTAAAACTAGTAAAAATACATATGATGTATATGTTACTTTAAGGGTGATTAATGCGTGATTAGACATAATAACTGAAAATTATTCATGATAATACTAAAGTTCATAAATGTGATATATAATTGAATATTTATAACTTTTACAGTAAGTTTATAAAATTCCAAAGTCGTAATTCGGAATGTAATAAATTCCATGTATGAATACGATACTTTAATTTTCAAAAATTAATATTTTTAAGTAATATTAAGTATTGTTTAAAAAGTATCGTGAAAAATTGGTGGAAAGGGCTTATGCAATATACTTGGATTTGAACATTGTGCATGAAAACCTGTGCAAACACAGAATCTAAGTTCGGCTCAACATGCAAACCAGGATGATGAAAGTATGTTAAATTTTATAGGAAACAAAAAAAAAGACAGTGAATGGTGCAAAAGATAACTTTTAGTCCAATTCATGAAACGCATGTCGTTTCACGAGGGTATCATTCGTACTCTTTATGAACCATGTTTGTATGAGAGTATCATGAGTATATCATGTGTATTGATATCCTCACACACACATGAGGTATCATAAGGGTATCAGGTATACTCCTTATGAATCATGTTTGTATGAAGGTATCATGAGTATATCATGTGTATTGATATCCTCACATGAGGTATCATGAGGGTATCATGCGTACTCCTTATGAACCATGTTTGTGTGAGAGTATCATGAGTATATCATGTGTATTGATATCCTCACACATGAGGTATCATTTACACTCCTTATGAATCAAGTGCCATGTTTGGGATGTTTTTTAGAGATAGGTTTGAAAACTGTTTCTTTCCCACATAATTCTATGAAATATCTTAGAGCCAAAGAAAAAAAAATCAAGCTTTCATAGATATATTTACTAAGCTTCATATGAAATCAATGGCAAAATACGAGAAGGATCAAATGCGAAATTTATTGATTCATTGCTAAATGACTATTTAACTGCAATTAACATTGGGATTTAGATTGAGAATGATGAAATAATCCATTTTAACCTTAAAGATATTTTAATTAGGTAAGAAAAAATAGAAAAAGTGTTAAAGAATATTCAGAATTATATAAGCGTCAATAAGGCGTTGGAAGTTCCTAACCTTAACTTTTCTTCCTGTAATACTGGTAACACAGCACACATTAAATACCAAAAGTAGACAAATGAAAAGTAATCCATTAAATTTATTAGCGATGATATTAGAAATTCAAAACGGAGGCATTTATCTTTCAGGAGCAAAACAAGAGAAATCGCCACACTGGTATACCAGAAATCAATTTAAATTTCGTGAAGAAAAATTTATCTTGCTTTGTGTTTGCAAGGAAGAGTGGAAATTTGATAACTGCAAAAATGAAACATTCCAGAAAACTGTGATTCTGAATTTTGTAATAGTCTCTCTATTAATAATAAATAATAAACTTAAAAGTAGGTACATGTGAATTCATTTAGTATATAGGTTTAGATTTTTTGGCATTTAACTGTTTTTTTTTATTTCTATTAATTTAAATTTTTTCCTTAATCTTTGTATTTCCGTTAACAAGACATAAAAATTATTTACAGATACTAGTTCTTCGTTAATTTAAAGCTCTTTTTTAAAATAAATTATTTAATGAAATAACAAGCTATGTAGTCTTTATTTTATTTTCCTTAATTTTGATGGTTTTGCATTTATCAATATCTTCTTTGACAGATATTTTATTGAGATTTTTTAAGACTGATGTATTAGATATATTATCTAAAACATCCGTCTTAAAATATCTACCAAGATTAAAATATGAGAGTACACTATTCACCCAAAAGTGGATTTTAAGACAAAAGTAAAAAAAATACATTATAAAATAAAAATGTATATTTTTAGAATTATTATTTTTGTAAAATTCATTTGTATAAATAAGAATATCAGTTTATTAATGTATTTTTTCTTTTATTATTTCTTTTTAGCAATTTACAGAAGAATGAAAATAATTTTTTACAGAAAACTTATGTATGAATCATCTTATTTTTAATGTATTAAAAAACTTGATTAGAATAGAAAAGAAAAAAATTTCACCAATCACATTTAATATAGTAATCGGAAATTTTACTGAAAAATGTTATGAGTTGCGAAATCGTTTGAATTTTAGAAGTCTTTATCTTTAATGCTTAAAATCAGAATAAAATCTTGGCTAAAAAAGAAATTAAACTCAACTTCTTTTAAATCAAACTCAAAAAACGAAAGGAAATAAAATCAATAACTTCTTGCAAAGTATTTCAACGATGGAAGGCATATTTGTAAAAGGACATGAAATTGTACTCTTAAACATTGAAAAGGTTTAAAATCTTTATAAAATTGTCAGCCTCAATGCGCATAAAATGAAATAACAAGTAAAAGTTGAAAATCGATGACTTAATTTAAACTAATGCATTGTTTGAGAAAAGTAACATTTTTCTGCATTCTTCAAGAAAATGCAAAAAATAAAAATTCTAAATCATCTTAATTATATACTATCGACATCCTTTAAAAGGTATGTCATATTGAAAAAAGAATAATATTTGTAATTGTACTCAGAATTCTGAATTTACAATGTGATAAAATTTTTAAAGTATGCTTTATAGTAATGTTATTATAAGAAAATATATTTTGGTACTGATTTTTCGATTTTATCTAACGTTACCATAATAATATTTTAAATTATCATACATATAAAAGTTTAATACAATTTATAACATTCATTATTGATTATTAAATTCAAAATTAAAAAGGAACATTCAGTAATGGTTCATATTTATCTTTCAAATAATACATATTTATGTTCAACCACCTTAGTAATTTTTACTATGAAACATCTTACTTTGTCATAGGAACAAATTTTTTCATTTGTTCATGACATAAATTTTTCATTTCATTATAGATAATTTTACTAAGAGTTTAAACTTGTTAATAAAACATAAATAATAATTTGCCGTTGCCTTTTTTGTTACTAAATGCAAATTAAAATATTATTCAACAAATATTATTCTTGTCAGTGAATCTTTAAATTTGGTTTTACGTAATTTATTGTGCGTCTTGTAGTATATTAGTAATATATATATATATATATATATATATATATATATATATATATATATATATATATATATATATATATATATATATATATATATATATATATATATAAATATATAAATATATATATATATATATATATATATTTATATGTATATATATATATATATATATATATATATATATATATATATATATATATATATATATATATATATATATATATATATATATATATATATATATATATATATATATATATATATATATATATATATATATATATATATATATATATATATATATATGTATTGCATGTATTGCAATACATTCATATGTCTGCATGAATGTATTGCATTCTTCAATTTTATTTTTGAATTTTCAAAATTGTAAATAATCTTATTAACTTTCTATTCTACCGTATAATTATAATGATAAAAAATGACATTTAGAATATTATTCGATATATTAAATTACAAGTGAATGAATTTTTTGTTAAAATCAAACAAAAAATGATTAATCTAAAATAGATATTAAAATTTCTTGGAGAAATGTTTACAACCATAATAAAAAGAAAACACTTTTCCTTTTTCAATGGATGTTTCTAAATGTTATTGTAATTTAATGGCGCATTCCTCAATCAACTTCACGCATCTTTGGAGAATACAATCGTTTAGAAGGTCCATTTATCTGTCTTAATTGGCATTACATCTGTTCAGAAACAGGAGGCAATATCTTCAGAAAAAAAGGGCTAAATGTCCTCGTCACTATGTAAAAAATACTGTTCTCATGAGACTTTCATTTTCTTCTAGCGAGTCAAGATAACGAGATTTCTGAAGCAATGCGATGAACATTATATCTCTTATACTTTAAAAGACATCCAAGTAAAAATATTTTCCAGAAAACATATGCTAACAGTTTTTAATGAAATAAATGTATGATTTAATGTAAATATATGTTTTTTTTTCCGCTAACATAATGGATGATGTAAAATATGTACTTAAGCATCTTATCATACCTCACATAGTTGAAATACATGAGGTACTGAATTATGATTTTTAACTTAGAATAAAAAAGTAGAATTTAGAGTTAGAATTCATTAAAATCATACTTTTGTAACTAGACAAACTGAAAACATGCCTATTACATAAAAAAAATGATTATATATAGTAAAATTTTTACACAGGATAACAGTTAAATATTTTAGTTACATATGAAATTTACTCATTAAAATGATATTTAAGGAACATTAAAATGTCCATGCATAACTTTCTTTTTCTGTCTAAAAAGCAGACAGTTTATATTAAATTGCACATTCTTTTGACTGTGTGTGGAAAAAAATTGTGCGGAGGTTGCGTTAATTAAATACAAAGAATTGTAAATAAAGCGTTTATTTTGCTGCGTGTTTTCGCAGCGCGGTTTTGCGTAAGAGTACAATATTAAGACTTACAAGAAAAAAGTTGCCGTAGATGACGTGATTACAGAATGCGCCAAGGAGGGTGCTCGTAGCCAAGGGTATACATAACAAATACGGAACATCCCGCCATACGTTGAAATATGCATATGTTTCAAAGAATTTATAAAGTTACATCACTAATTTTCATATAAACACAAAAGTAACACAACAGTTGTAACAATATGAATACAATTAACATATAGATTTAACAAATAAGATTAAGCATTTCCATTTGACTGAAAATTATCCACAATAGGCAAAATGCAAATTTTAGACATAGGTTTTCTAATATTTGACTTCGCCGTGTGTATATCTGCTACTCTGATATTGCCGTCTGGCCCTGAAATTACTTTGATGATTCGACCTAAAGGCCACTGATAAGTTGGAAGCTGAATTCTTTTATTAACACTAACATGCCAGGACTTAAATTTTGTTTTTTAAGTTGCCACTTTGAGCGCTGTTGTAAATGACTCAAATAACTGTTTTGTCAGTGTTTCCAAATAGTTTATACTAATTTTTGAGTACTTTTCCATCTAGTAAGTAGATTGTATCTTTGTCAATGAAGTTAGATTATGGGATAGAATTTATAGGTTTTCCTATTAGAAAGTGACCGGTAGTTAAAACTGAGAATTCGTCTGTATCTATGGGTAAAGGAACTAGGGGTCGTGAATTAAGGATCCCCTCAATTTGAGTGATTACTGTTAGAAACTCTTCTAGTGTTAGTCTTGCGGAGCCAACCACTCTTTTAAAATGATATTTAAAGGATTTAACTCCCGCCTCCCACAGACCGCCAAAGTTGGGAGCCCTTGGGGGCAAAAATTTCCAGCTTATACGTTCGGAGGAAAGCATATTCGAAACGTCTTCTCCTAGCATTAATTTGTATAAGCGTTTAATCTCTGTGGAAGCGCCTGTTAAATTAGTCGCATTATCGCTGAAAATAATGGAGCTTTTTCCACGACGTGTAAAAAACATTTTCAATGTAGCAATTAGAGCTTCAGAAGTAGTCGGAAACAAATTCTATGTGTACAGCCTTGGTTGCCATACATATAAATAAAGCGACATATAATTTTTGTAGAGTAAACTTTCTCTGTCCCTTATATTTTACTTCAAAGGGCCCACATAAGTCGATGCCTATGTTTAGAAATGCTGAACTAGGGGTAACTCTTTCAGCAGGAAGGTCTCCCATAATCTGATTTGCGACAACTGGCTTGTTTCTGAAGCATTATTCACATTCGTGAAATACTTTGCATGCTGCACTTCTGCCACCAATGGGCCAATACTAAACGAACAGTATTTAGAAGGGCTAGCGGGCCAACATGAAAATCTCGTTGGTGATAATATTGAAATACAAGTTTAACTAATTTATTTCCAGCTGGCAAAATGATAGGATGTTTTTGATTAAATTTTAAATCGAAATACGCAAGTCTGCCATCTACTCTAATCAATCCATCGGATGGATCTATGAATGGATTAAGAAATTTCAACTTATTTGATGGGATGGGCAATCCCTTTCCTAAAGCAGATATCTCCGGAGAAAAATATCTTACCTGAACCATATTTAAAAGTACATTTTCTGCGTTTTTGTATTCTTCTTGTTCAAGGAATCCCCTTTTCCTTTCAGAAAATTTACAATTTCGGAAAACCTTAAAATAAATGCTAGAATTCTGATTAATTTATGAAAATTATTAGTGATATTGAATAAATCATTTAAAAATTTAGAGTCATTAATTGAAATTAATTTTATTTTGGAAGTAGACTTGAGTTCATCCATGAAGAGTTTGTCGTTTGAGACACTAGAAATCTGTACAGTCTGAAAGGCCGGTAAATTTAATTTTGAAATGTCTGGTCCTTTAAACCACAATTTACTGACTGCAAGAGCTTTAACATCAAGTCCTCTGGAAAGTAAGTCAGCAGGATTGTGCTCTGATGGAATGTGCTGTCATTGAAAATTTTTTGCGAGTTGCTGAATTTGAGACACCCGGTTGCTAACAAATGTCTTGAGTAAGTGTGAAGGAGAGTTTATCCATGCGAGGGCTATAGTTGAGTCCGAATATAGTGTCACAGAATCTATTTGCAGTCTTATTGCAGCAATGACTTTCTGTGTGAGTTTTGAAAAAAGCATTCAGGAGCAAAGTTCCAGTCTTGGGATAGTCACGAATTTTGTTGGGGCCACCCGGGATTTACTGCACAAAAGCTGGCTAGTTGTTTCATTTGTATTGGATACAGTTTTTATGCAAATCACAGTACCATATGCCCTTGAAAACGTTGAAACCTTTTTCTTTACTTTTACAGATGTATCATTCAAGCCGGCAATTGAAATATTTGTTTTTTCCTTTTTCAGACCCAATAAATCTGCGGCGGTGGAGGAAAGGAAACATGACTCACTGGCAGAGTCAAGGACCTCTCTTAAGGGTTTGAATTCCACCAAGCGTCTCTGACATATACTATTCCAGTGTTTATTAGAATGTTGTTCTTTCCGTTGCAGAAAAACGAACGTCGAGGGTTTTCGGCCACTTGCTTATCGATGGATTCTGAACTGTTAATTTGTTGATTTCGCTCTTGATATTGCGTAGGCGTCAATTGCACGGGTTCATTCTCTTGGTAACTATTTGTCATAAGCTGTGTGGAATATTTATGAAGGAGTGTGTGATGATCGAATTTCTTTTTATAAACGAAACAAGAACTTTTAGATTTACATTTTGCTAATGAATGATATTTACTTAAGCAATTTTTACAAAGCATATTTTTTTAATTAAATCTAATCTTTCTGATAATTTCATTTCTTTAAATATGTTAGAGTGATACAGAGCGTGTGTTTGTGTTTTACAAGCAATACACAATTTAGGAGATTTGACAGAGTTAACAAAAAAAGATTTCGATTTCTCGGCATTAAATTTAGATGTAATGTTTGTTTGAATATTATTTAAAATTTGACATCTCCTTTCTAAGAATTATAGGAAATCATCGAATTCAGGTACATTGTTATCTTTCAATATTAATTCAAATTGTTTGCGAGATTCTCTATCTAATTTATCAAGTACAATACTTAATAACAAAGCATTAGTTAATTTATCTCTTGTGAAACCTAAAATTTTTAATGATCTAAGATTTTTCAAAATAGTATCTAGAATATTGCGTAAATCTTTGCTTGATTCTTGTTTTAAGGGATAAAGATTTAAAATGTTTTTGTTATGATAATTAATTATTCTTTTGTTTTCATATCACGTTGTTCTAAAGTTTTAGAAAGAGATGGAAAGTTATCATCAACAGTTTCTATGATTTTAGCTTCTCCCTTAAGTGATCCACGTAAATAATGTCATTTTTCATTTTCAGTAAGTTCAGAGTTTTCACTAATGAAGCTACTAATCTGAGTTTTGAATAAGTTCCAATCCTCATATTTTCCGCTGAAAAACGGAAGTGGGATTTTCGGAAGTTTTACAAAAGCTTTTTTAGGTTGATCACTGATAATACATTCAATACTTTTGTTTTGAACAGAGTCAATATTCATAATTGTTAATTTATTAATAGAGGTTTTGAGGCTTACCTCTAATTTTTGAATCTCATCGTCTACTTCAGTAAGAGAGTCCTCGATCTTTTGGAATTTTTCTTCTTTGGGAATTTTATAGTACTCATCTTTTAGCGTTTCGAATCTCTGTTGTATCGAAAGTAAAATATCCAATTGAGCCTGAAGCTCAGGAATGTCCATATCATCTTGCCCTTCTGTGAGGACATTATTGAATTTTCTCAGCTGGCTTTTGATGCCGCCGCGCTTTCTATTGAGCGGTGTAACGTCTGTCATCCTATAGCGATCTGAATTTATTATCTTAAATTCAATTATAAAGTATAAAATTGTTTATTCCATAGGATCTGATTCACCTCCGGGTCGCTAAAGGCCAAAATCTGCGGAGGTTGCGTTAATTAAATACAAAGAATTGTAAATAAAGCGTTTATTTTGCTGCGTGTTTTCGCAGCGTGGTTTTGCGTAAGAGTACAACATTAAGACTTACAAGAAAAAAGGTTGCCGTTGATGGCGTGATTACAGAATGCGCCAAGGAGGGTGCTCCGTAGCCAAGGGTATACATAACAAATACGGAACATATATATTTGCCTAAAGCCTATAATATTTCACTAAACAATACTTTGCATTAAAAGAAAACTTTACTATCGATGTATACATATAAAATAAATGTACAATATATTGTCGTTTATCATATATCATAATGTGTACGTTAATTAGCATTTTCGTCATTTGAACGTTACATGATAATATTTATTTTAACCCAATAAACTCTCACTTGATATTTTGAGATGAAAATCAAGTACATGTCTCGATAATAAAAATTAGAACGTTGTTAAATCATACACACACTCTTTCTCTCTCGTTCTCTCTCAATTTCGTTTTCACAATTTCTCATCCTCAAAGTTCCCTAATTTCACCTATCTACTTTTATTGAATTCCAATATATTCAATATTTTTCCCTAAATTAACTTTTTAAACGCCCTTTTTTCAAGTCAATCATCAAACAATACATATGTAAATGTTCTTGTAAAGTCATTTGCAAAGTTCTTTTTTGTTGTCCACCGCGATAAGAAAACACTATTCCAAATACATCGTTGCGATCTCTCCTGTCGCGTCTGGAAAACACGAACGTTAAAGCCACGGTGATTTATCAGGCGATTTACTTTCCAATCATGCAGAAGGCACGGAAAATGTTTTCTAGATATCATACTTGACATGAGGCCATTCAATTAATTACATGAAGGCTTTCATTGTATTAAAATAAATATCACCTGATTAAGTCGGGAGTTGTAGGGATGCCCTCTCTGAGAACGTCGACTGTCTGCGGAGATCTTGCTACATCTGAGGGGACTTTGAGGGTAGAGAACACACAACTGCTCATTTAAAGCGAATATATCTATGAATATTGGCACCTCCCTCATAACATACACATTCTCAATGAAAGGCCACTGTGACCTTGCTGATTAGGGTGACAGTCTTGTTGACGGAAGATAGTGGGTTCAATTCCGGCTTACTGAAGATCCGTCGTGTTCGCTAAATAAAGCTGGGGCACTTTAAAACAGGACGTGACCACAATGACCTCCAAGTGAAATGATATCTCTGGGCATGGTAGTCCAAGTATTTGGGGCCTTCTGCTTATTGATAAATATCAAAGTTTAATTTATATATCAATCGATACATTTGATAAGAAAAGATTACTAAAATTTCGTCATATCATCTCAAAAAAAGGTAACTATGAATGATACTTCTCTCATACTGGAATTAATGATAACATTAATTACCTATTACGATATTTAAATAAAATTAAATAGTGCCATTTAGTATTTGATCTATTCTGTCATGCAAGAAAGATGGTACTATTTGAGCATTCGATATAAATGATAAAGTGATATTCAATACCTCAAGAAATATTTCTTCTATATATATATATATATATATATATATATATATATATATATATATATATATATATATATATATATATATATATATATATATATATATATATATATATATATATATATATATATATATATATATATATATATATATATATATATATATATATGTGTGTGTGTGTGTGTACGCATTAATATAGACTCTCTAGCTCTGTGTGAGTGTCGATCCGTGTGTGTGTGTGTGTGTGTGTGTGTGTGTGTGTGTGTGTGTGTGTGTGTGTGGTTTCGGTAATTCAGTAAATTCATATTTTAAAGATATATAGATGAATGGGCATTTACATCTTGAAAATTATGTATTTTTTCATGTACATCGATTTTTATTCAGAAACTTATCTTTTTTATAAGAGCTTTCGAAAAGATGGCATTTTATTGAAGAGCTTGAAATTTATCTTCACTTATTTATAAGTTGTCCTTTTAGCATAATTTTATAGGAGGTAAAAGTCCCATGTTTGCTTATAAATTAAATTAATATCCGTTTATATTAAATCTTGCAATATTTCTGTTGTGATATTTCTCATAAAATTTTATTTGAATTTAAAATACCTACACATATACAATAATTGGCTTAAAATTTTGCTTTAAAGTATGACTATCATTCAACGGTAGTTTTGACTTACAATATATAATTAATATGGTACTAAGAATTTATTGAAGCATATAATAAACTTGTTCTTGTCTTCTTAAGTATGAAATACATTATTGTGCGTAAATAATATGTGCTTTTTATAAAGAGATTTAACCATTTAAAATTGTTATAAATTCACTATCAAGGACACAAATTAAGTAGTTATTTTTTGAATTACACACTCTTCTTTCTTATAAATGATGTTTTGCAGTAACACACAATTACCTCAATGTATTCATTTCATAGACGAGCAAATAAATATGAAAATCCACCACCTTAACAAAGAATATTTAAAAAATATTGAAGCAAAAATTTAGTTTTAAGTTTTACCAGAAATTTCAATCAGATTTTACTAAAGTAAAACCTATTTCTATAATTAGTTTAAGAGAAGCGCTCAGCTAACCAAAATATTAAGTTCACTTTGTTCAAACGTAAAGGACTAAAGTTGGATCATAGCTGTTGTTCAGCCAAAAGATATTAGATTTCTGCTAATTAATCGAGCATAACTTGGGAAGGGAACTGTTAACAGTTTTCTGTTTTCTCACATGCAGAATTTTCAATTTTTGATTTCTCTCTCTCTCTCTAGATAGATAGATTGGCAAAATGGGTGTTAAGCATTAATTCAGTAGTTTCATTTGCTTGGATTTTTTTCCACAGTCATTTTTACTCAAGAGGGAGTTTCAAATTCTACACCCCATATCACAATTAAAAAAGTCTAACAAAAATGTGCAGTTATGAATTGAAGACTTGAACATTAACCACATATTTGGCAACGCTTTATTAATAACATTCTCCATTGTATTAAACTATTAAATATTTACTAAAAAATATAGTATAATTTAATTTCTCTGTAACATAAATTAGCTAAAAAATAGACGAATTGGGTCAATAAAATGAAAATGATTGATAGTTTTGCTTGAAAATAAAAGATATCACAACAGAAAAATAATTTAACATATAGATCAATTAAAAATAATATTTGTTTTTATAGACCAGTAACTCTATATTTACTGATCTCTAAAAGCAATAAGGTAAATTTGGTAAGAACTAATGAAGTCTATTAAATATGGTATTTGAATGAATAAATAAAGTATGCTTAAATTCATTTTAATAAATAAAAAATGATTGCTCAGTTGCAAACAACATTTTTTACAGAATATGATGAATATTCCTCATATTTTTTGAGTAATTTCTGTAGCTTAAATTTTCGAAAAAAAATGGAAATAAAATTTTAAAAATTATTTTATTATAACTTTTAAGTTTATACTTTTAGTTATTCATAGCTTATTTATAATTAAACTATTACAATTAAATTACAATTAAAATTGAAAAAAATCTAAATGATTAAAATACTTCATTTAAAGCAACTTATCTTTAACGAAAGAGGTTAAATATTTCAAATATTTTTCTCTATTTTCTTTTAAACATTTTTGAAACTGAATTATTGAAAAAAAAGAAAAAAGGTTATTCACAGCTTTGTTTTATCATGATTTTATAGTTTTATTTAAATTAATTTTTTTATTAAAATGATCATTCTTAACCAAATTATAAAATAACAATATTTGTTAAGTAATATTAACAAATGAAAACATAATTTACAAAGATAATTCAAGAGATAAAGGTGTGAAACATGATTGGAAGACAAAACAAAGATATTTTTTCTTCCTCTTAATATTTTAATTTAGGCATGAATTTTTTGTTAAACTTTGCCATAATTATTATTTTTCAAGTGTTTGATTGAAAACTCCCTTTTTACCTTTGGTAAAATGCTTAAATATGCACTTTGTTTAAGTAATGTAATTTAATGACCAATTAATACAATTGATTTCAATATCATAGATATTCGGTAATGAGCTCTGATAACTACTTAAATCAAATATTTATTCTTTTTGTATTTTCCTTGAAATGATAATATTAATACTATCACATGCAAACAACCTTATTATAAACAATTATGGGAAAAAGAATTTTGGCATGACAACTATTATTATTTTGAATGCTTCATATAATTTTTAGGTGGCTTTATAAATTTTTGAATTGTAACTTTTTTAATTATCTCCAAAGTAACATCAATCTATATTTTCTATTTATGGAAACTATACTTGATAATACCAGGGTAATAACCATTATCAAACAAAGTGGTATAATTTCCAGGGAGATATTCAACGAAGTTTAGAGAGAATACTACAGATTGAACTTTCTTATGAATGGTCTCCTTGGGAAGTTAATTATGTATAATCAATTTCAGGTATTGAAACGATCCTAAATGATTGCATATTGTTCTCTTAATTTGGTTGCCTAACTATTCTGAAATGTATGGTAATACGCCATGCCAGTGTACAAAATTTTATCAACCTACAAAGCTAATCATTTTCATCTAGGATTTTCAACGATATTCAGATATTAGGTATACAGTTTTAGCTAATGTTTTCATACATTTCAAAATATCAAATTACATAAATTAAATAATGAATATGTAATCATGAACCTATGTATGTAAGCAATATCTTTTTAAGTTTATTAAAAAAAGTTTCTAATTTATATGAATATATAATTTGAATGTTTATTCTTCGGATTACATTTAAGAATCAGAAAACTTATGATTCCTGTAACAGGCAGCGATATCAATCCTTTTGTTTATAGCAAATGTCTGTTAATCAGATGTAACTAAAATAAGGAATTTTATTTTTTTACCCACTGCATTTCATCACATCCAGTAACAATATATAATGAATAACGGATTTCCTGTAATACATTCGGTTCTGAAATGTTGCAACAGCTTTTCTCCGTTGCTTAATTCATCACCATATAACAAACTGGTAATTTTCTTATAGATATAATTTTATACCATAATAAAATAATATAAATTGGAATAAGATCATAAACTAAGTAAGATTGAAAAATTAAGAAGAATTGTATTTCGATAAAAAAATTCTAAGTACCTGAAATTTTTTTAAAAAGAAATATTTCTTGAAAAATAAATTTTTTTTTGTTATCAGTTACCTAGTGGTGCATCTCGAGTTTAGCATTAATAAACAAAAAACAACATTTTTTTTCTTTTGTTCTATTTCTCTAAGCATTTTATAGCAGTAGAACGACAATAGATTCTACTTACTTAGGAACATTTTATTTTTTTCCATTTTCAGAAATGTGTTAAAAATGCAATATGCACAACACTTTACACAGAATTATGTTTCAGTGTCAATTAGAGAAATCATATTTTTATTTAAAATTACTTTCTTTCGAAATAAATATCAAAGCAGTTAATAAATTCTTACCACATTTATGATAACACTATGTTAGCCATTTTGTATCACTATACAGTTAAATAAGAAATAATGTATAGTATTATTTATAGAATAAATAAAGTTCTGAAGTAAAGGAATTCCATGATTAATTAGAATGAAAAGCTAAACTAAAGAAGTAAGACCAGTAACTTCTATTTGACTATAATATGTACGTTGTACCAATATTCTTATCATTATTTTACTCGGTATTGCTCTTTTTTACGATGTAACCAAAGTAAGGAAAGATAATAAATAAGAAAAAAAAAACTTAATAGATATGGTAGAAAACAAATGCCAATAAACAGTATTTTTGACTTCAGGTTAGAGGAAAAGAATGTTAGCAGAGTTGCCAAATACCTTTGGGGAAATTCGAAAGCGAAGCAAAATAGAAAGAATAAATATAGAGTGGAAATAGAGTGGTGATAGCATCAGGTACTTTGTACCAACTTCGAGATATCTGTGTTTTTCTTTGCTGAAAGAAAACCATTTTTGTATTTTCAGGTATTTGAAGAGAATTTGTGACTCATCCTTGATATATTACTTGGCTTTAAACTTAGAAATAAATGCCTTTGAAATCGAAATAAATGGACATCGTATCTTTTAAACGCATTAGGGTAAATGACGCAGGCAATATATTTTGAACACAATAAAGCAACTTAAGATTAACTTCTGTAACTTCTTTACATCCGTGTGGGGTTCAGATAGATTATTCCATGCTTCAAAGACAAACGTTTTTATTTGGTATTCATTTAACAAATTTTGTAAAATAATCTTCATAATACTTAAAATAAAACATATATGTTTAAAAATAATATCTGTCTAGAAATTAATTTTTCCTCGAATATTATGAGAAACAAACATTTTTAGATTACGTATCCTTCTGAAAGAATGAAAAAAATTTCAATCTTCATTTTCTGTTCCAAATCATTAATTTAAAGGGTCTTAAAAATTTTCAAGCTAACATTCCTTTGAATAAAAACCAGATAAATGAAATTTTCCAAGATATCAATCGGAAACACTATATATATATATATATATATATATATATATATATATATATATATATATATATATATATATATATATATATATATATATATATATATATATATATATATATATATATATATATATATATATATATATATATATATATATATATACATAAAATAAAAGCTATTATTTAATCTTTTCAACGGTGTCTGGTGCAGAAGATAGATACAATACAGAAATCTATCGAATGTACAAGGAGCCACACATTGTACATCACATTAATGTAAGCCGTCTCAATTGCGTTGGACATGTTATTAGAATGAAGGACATAGACATACGCAATGGAACACCTGGTCTGTACCTTAGGTTATCAGGTATTGCTCCATCACGTAATACATCTGGTGTGACAGAATTGTCACGAAATTTGATAACAAAATTGAATTTCAATAGGTCTCTAATATTTGAAATTAATAATTTGACAGAAACTTAACATCAACAACAAAACAATTACAAAATTTTCACTATGGGAGATGACATGAGTTAAATATTGCTATAAAATTGTGAAGATAGATTGTCCTAACACTCCAAGTAACCTTGGTAAAGATACAAATTAATTATCTTTATGATGGTCATAGCAGACGATATTTATGGAAACTATATTTGATAATACCAAGGTAATAACCATTATCAAAATTACTAATTGATAAACTTTGCTAGGATATTTAATATTGCACATTACATTGTGCAGAGTCAATCAATATTTTTCCTCCGAGTTTATAACACAAATATGCAAGCAATATAATTAAGTTTAAGTAGAAGAGTATAAAAAGAGCAAATAACTGGGACAGAGAGAGATTTTCAATAAGTACTAGTAACTCTCTCATGTTTTAACTGGGTCTTTTCATGTAACATTGCAGTTTTCGCAATACCAAAGGACTACATTGTCTACACGCAGATAGTTAAGATTACATATGCATGAATGGTATCCTATTGAACATTTAACATTTGCTATAGGTGATAAACTGTAGAATATTTAAAGTGTTACAGATTACAATCTGCTTATTCAGTTAATATTTTGCAGCAGTTCATTCTGTGAACTGTAGTTACCACGATTAAGGAAATTATTGAGCAAAATATAATTACAATACAATAAATAATAAAAAGGCTTAAACAGTGAATAAAAAATATAGCAAAATATTTTACAGACACTCTAACAATACTAGAAATAATAATGAACATATATTGCACTAAAATTGCTAAATAAAGTATTTCTGAAGACTCAAAGCAAGCTTCAATATAAAACCCCAGTTTTATATATAGTGGTTAGATAGAGGGAAGTGTTATATCACATGACGTATCATATGAAGATTGTATTAGAAAAAGAACAAATATATACTAATAGTTAAGTTTAAATATGAATGAATGGTATCCTGTTGAACATTTAACATCTGCTGTAGATGATAAACAGTAGAATATTTAAAGTATTACAGATTGCAATCTGCTGATTCAGTTAATATTTTGCAGCAGCTCAGTCTGTGCACTGTAGTTAGTGCGATTAAGAGAATTGTTGAACAAAATATAATTACAATACAATGAATAATAAAAAGGGCTTAAAAAGTGAATAAAAACACAGCAAAATATACAGTGAATAAATACACAGCAAAATATTTTATAGACATTCTAACAGTACTAGAAATAATAATGAAAATATATTGCACTAAAATTACTAAATAGGGTATTTCTGAAGACTAAAGGCCAACTTGAATATTAACCCCTAGTTTTATATATAGTGGTTAGATAGAGGAAAGTGTTATATCACTTGACGTACCATATGAAGATTGTATTAGAAAATGCGCAAATATATACAATAGATTGATAGAGTATATACATAAATAAAACATAATAATTGTGAAATATTACAATGCATTATTTTATCACAAAAAACCTGCATTGTCTGTTCACAGTTTATAATGGTTTACAATGTTTAGGAAATATAATGCAAAATTAGACATTAAAATTACTAATTGATAAACTTTGCTAGGATATTTAATATTGCACATTACATTGTGCAGAGTCAATCAATATTTTTCAGCACCTTAATCTGAATAATTATTATTATCAAAATTATAAAAAATAATTGCTAAACAAATACAATACCTAATAATATTTTATCACAAAAAGTGGAGAAATACCTTACAATGATTTTTACCCTATACCAAATTGTTCTTGTGATGAAATCCGCTGCTCAGTTATGGCATTATCCTTACAGAGTTTGGATCCTTTTTCAAAGATAAAGGGGATTAAGTTCTTTATCTTATGCAGAAGAGAAGGAGTTTTGCTAGCATAGCGGAGAAACGGAGTAAGTTCCTCCGAGTTTTTAGGCGCTTTTAGGTGCCATTGTTTTGTGAAATCACATTCAAACATGTAATGAACAATGGTCCCAACTTGACCGCATGAACAAACACTATTTGGAGCCAAACACCTTTTATTGAGATACTCCGGTGTTGGAGTATGTCCAGAAAGAAACTGTGCTTCTTTGTGGTCCTTGACAAGGAAATCAAGAGAGACAGAGGGTTTAAGGCTGTAAGTCCATCTACCTTGTTCTGCTTCATTCCATTCTTGTTGCCAGACCATTAGTAAATGGTTACGTAATTTAGAAATCAAGTATGATTTGGCCCATTTTAATTAAATTTTTTGCGTGTTTGAGCATGCTTTGGCAGATTGCTTTGCCAGTGTGTCAGCTCTTTCATTACCAGCATGTCCGGCATGAGCCTTGATCCAGTGAAGACAAATTTTCGTTCTATTGCTAAATGTCCTAAGGCGATTTTGGATGTCCTGAATCAGTGGGCTTCTGTGATATGGATTATATATTCCCAAAAGAGCTGATTGGCTGTCTGACCAAATCACTGCCTTGTATAAATTATTTTCGGCTATATATTTTAATGCTTTATCAATCGCAACCAATTCTGCTTGGAAAACACTGTTAGTTTCTCCTTATTGCCCCTGCCAATAACCACTCTCCTGTCCATTTTCAAAAATACAGAAAGCTGCTCCCACTTCGCCTTCTATCTTTGAGCCATCAGTGAAAAAGTGTTGGTGAATGCCTTGGCACTGTGTAGGATTCGAAGTGTGAACGATTATCCCTTCCATCTGTGTTGCTGGGTGGAATAATGCTTTGAAATGAATTTCAAAGTCGTCTGGGGTATAAATTGCATCCAGGAAAGTGATTTTTTCTTGATGTTGGAAAATGTTAGATTTAGCAGCTTCTAGTTGAATCATTAAATGTAATGGAAAGACTCCTGCCAAGATGTTTAATGTTGCCGTAGAAGTCGTGCGGAAACATCTAGTGATAGTTAAAGTGAAATGTCTCTGCAAACTAGATAGCTGTCTGATTTTTCTGCTTGTCATTGGTTCCGCCCAGACTGCTGATCCATAGCATATCATTCTTTCAATAATGGTTTTATACCAAATTTTAAGGATTCTGGCATTTACACCCCAGTTTCTATTCGTTGTTCATCTTAGGCTGTTTACAACAGCTATAGTCTTTATCTTTTGTTGCCTGATGTGAGGGAGCCATGATAGTTTGCAATCAAGAATTACTCCTAAATATTTCATTTCCTTAACTTTTTTAATGCTTCTTCCACAAATTTCAATCTTCGGATATGATTTTAAGCACATTTTGCTGCTGCCAAAAAAGATGGCTTGAGTCTTTTCATGGGCTATAATTAATTTATGTTCCTTACACAAATCTTCAAATTGTGAGAGTGCAATATTGGCTGTTAGCTTTAACTGTTCTTTTGTTTTTGCTGAAACAATGAGCAGTGCATCATCGGCAAATGCTTGCAATGATGTGTTAGTTGGCCATTTCTGGAGAAGAAAATCATTAAAGTATATGTTCCAAAGCAATGGTACCCCACAGGATCCCTGCGGACAGCCTCTGTTATGGTGGTGTAGTACAAAACCTCCATCGTGTTTAATTAAACTCTTTCTATCAGTGAGAAAGTGTGCCCACATCTTTAGAATGAAGGACAATAAAACACTAAGGGAAATTTTTTTGCAAAACCCATCAGCGTAAGAAGAAGAACCAGACCAAAGCTGAGATGGTTGGATGCAGTCGAAGAAGACTGTAGGGTCCTTGTATAAAAAAACTGGAGTTGTTTGGCTCCCCGTAGAGGTGGCTGGAAGAAACTTGTTCAGAAGGCTTTGGCCTATCCTGGGCTGGCGCGCCATGAATGACGATTTAACCTTTTCAATTTTGGAATAAATAATGTATATTACAGAATGAATGTTCTTATATTTATTAAATTCCCAGAATGGTTACTTGTCTTAACTGATATAATTCACTTAGACTTTTGAATATTATGTAAAAAATATCAATACAGAAAAATATTTCATTTATGGAGATTACAAATTATCATTAACTGTATAATGTCAAGTTATTCTTACTTAAAGTAAAACCCGATATTTATATTACAATTTCTATATTCCCATATATTATATTACAATTTCTATATTCCCATATATTATATTCCAACATTCTCATATTCCTCACATATTATTTTCATATGCCACCAGATTATTAAACCATATGGTCATTACAATCAAAAATTCATCTTTACCTTATAAGTGCTTGCCGCCTGGAAAACTTTTCAGCATAAATTAAACGAGGAAGCAGCTAGAAACAAAGCTTGAAGTAGTTCATACTGATCTATTAATATGATGCAAAATAACCTGATAATTATTCACTTTTATATGAAAAGTTCAGTGTGTGAGAGAGGAAGAACCAAAATTTAAATTGTCTCCCGCAGAAAGTGTTTTCCACTATTTCAGCAGGAAACATTTGCAATAATTTTTGAGGAATCTACAAGTGACTCTCTTAGAACCTCTTTAACAGTTTGTTTTTATTTTACAAAACCTTCTCACGAAAGATGTGACATTTTGTTACAGTCAATCCTTATGTAAAGAAACAAATCTTGAGCAAATAAACAATTATATGCAATTATTGCTTTATTTGGGCAGAAATAAAATTTTAGTATTGATTATAAAGTTATCCTTCTCATTTTCATGTTGATCTTTTGCAATATATAGCTTACAATTCCAAATACCATAAACGTATTTAAGACTAACTAGAAAAAGAAACATAAAATCAGGAGGACACTTTGCTCATATGTGTCCTCCTGAAATCAGGAGGACACTTTGTTCATATATATTATATTATGAATTTAGATTTTCTAATCACTTCACAAAACGTATTCTATATGACTATGCAACTGCCAATTGTTGCATACTCATATAGAAAAACTATTTACTAGCAACATATGTTTTGTTAAGTTAATGCAATATATATATATATATATATATATATATATATATATATATATATATATATATATATATATATATATATATATATATATATATATATATATATATATATATATATATATATGTATGTATGTATGTATTTAAATATATATATATATATATATATATATATATCTGTGTGTGTGTTGTGTTTATAGGAGCGTCAAGACGGAAACAGGAAGTAGAAGGTAATATCCAATAGCCACGTACTTATCGAAACTCCAAGTACAGCTAAGCAAATATAAGTTACCAGCATTACATAAATACTTATCTAAAACTAATTCAATTAATATTATTGACTTTAATTTATTCTGATATATCTTTCTTTTCTTTTGTTGAATAATTCAATTTTGTTTTCCGGAGCTATTCAAAATATTGTCATAAGGCATATTTAATTATATATATAGCATTGTATAATGTATATCATTGTTGTTGCATATTGTAGACAATTATTGTATATATATATATATATATATATATATATATATATATATATATATATATATATATATATATATATATATATATATATATATATATATATATATATATATATATATATATATATATATATATATATATATATATATCGCATATTACGAAATATTATAAAATATTTTGACAACTGAGATTTATCGAGATGTTATTATTAGATTCTGAAAGAGAATATTTTAAATAACGTGCCACGTGTACGATATCATGAGACCTATTATAAAACAAAATAATTGCACTACTTATGAATACTTTAAAATTGTCTTATTTTAGCTTAACAATTTATGTATTGAGAAATTATAAATTTAATTTTTGAAACGTCTTCTTAAATCATCCAAAATTATATATTAAAAGTTCGTATTGAAATCCAAAAAGCACAAGCACTGTTTAAGATTTAATATTCTTAACATAAATTAATCTATAATCCCCTTCAATAGACTAAAACACTTAAACTTTTATTATTAATTTCATGCAATTTCTGATTTTTTTTTATATTTATATATCGATATGAGCTACTATTTGAAAAAAAACTAATTGAAGAAATATTTTTACTAGAAGAATTAATTAAATGATTTATGAATTATCAAACAATATTTTTCTTTTTATAAAAATTGTTTCTTTCATTTATAAGATTTTGAATGTGCTGACAAACAAGATGATAAATGTAAGGGAAATATTTCTTGTAATTTCTTTAGGGTACCAAAATAAGGAATGCATATCTCAAATCTCCACAACAAAATATTGTAATATGGATTATATTTTGTGCTGTAAAAGCAAAGCATTCTATGTGTATGTGTATGTAAAAAATATTGGATAATATGTAGCTTGTTATTAGCATCAATATTAAGTAAATATTATTTTGAATTATGAGAAAGAATAAAATGAAACTATATAAATTTTACCACGTAACATACAATAGGTAATTGTATAATAAACACAGTATTACAACAATGTTAAAGTAATATATTTATTTTAAAATTACATGGAGTCAGTAATAGGAGTTGTGTTATTTTTCACACACACACACACACACACACACACACACACACACACACACACACACACACACACACACACACACACACACACACACACACACACACACACACACACACACACACACACACACACACACACACACACACACACACACACACACACACACACACACACACACACACACACGCACACACACACACACACACAGGGATTGGCACTCACACAGAGTTAGAGAGAGTCTATATTAGTGTGTATCAGAATTAAATCAAAAAGGAAGTCATAACTACTCTTATGTTGAATAATTGAGAACTCAAGCATTTACATTCAATTGCTTGTTAAAATTGACCTTATAATGTATGATTTTACCAGAATAACTGTACTTATTTTATGTATTTCATACGTTTGTGCATAAAATTTCACGTGTCTGACCACCTTTCAAAATAGAATGAATTGCTATTGGTGTCCTAGTTAGTAGAAAATACTGCCATTCCACAACAGAATAATCCTTCACTGGTACTACTGATGTTATTAAAATTTTTAAGGGAATGATAGAATAAAATGCTCAAGATTTTAATACGGCCAATATTTCAAGGAATTCATTAATCTATAGATATCTGATTTAAATATGAATCATCTAAGCAGTTTTAAAATCAAAATTTTTTCATCTTCAGTATACATTATTAAATGTGATAAAACTCTCTAATTATAATTATTGGCAACGAAACAAATCATTACAAGAAATTTATAAAATGTCAACCTGAATTCATTTTTGAAAGCATGATATCATCCAAATGTCAGCTTCAAATGCTAAAAAATAAATAGTTTAAAATTAATAAAAAGTTCTGTTTTCATGCCATTATAAACTTTGTTACAAATTTACGTACAATTTGATGCAAAAGCCAGAGGAAAATGAAATTAATGAGTTTTATATAATTTGACGTTATTGACAACTTTCGATTTTTTTATCGTATTCTAAATTAAAATTTCAATTTATGTAATTAAGTTCATTTAAAAAATTTAAATATAATTGAAACAGAGTTTTCTTCTAAATATATAATAAAAAATGATTTTTTTTTAATTTAAAGGGTAAGATATGTTTCGGTTCATCGTTTTTTTTATTTTATATAAAAATGACTTTGTAACTTTTTTTTTATTTTATATGAATAACATTTTCATAAATAAAAACATGGCCATGATAATAAAAAAGAAATAAAGAAAAAAATATATAAACATGTAAAGAACACAATTTAAATAATTAGAAATATTTATATATATGCATGTATTTTCAATAATATAATTTGAGATAAACTGAAAGTTGATATTTAGGAAAGAGTATTTTGAGGGCTCTGATCATTTACTTTACAAAAAACAAGGACAAATGTGCGAAGAATTAAGAGAGAAGAGCATATATTCAGCGTCACTAGAATATTCAACAAATTACATTCCCTAAAGTACTTATTGCGTTCTAAAACAACTACTCTTCTTGTCATAAAATTTCTACATGTGTAATTCATTCAACTGATGTTAAGTTTAATGGAAAGTGTTTTTACTTACCCTAGAGATAACGATTATTTATAAGAAAAGAGAATTAGCTGTAACGGGGAATAATAATCTGTTACCTAATACCCATTAAAATGTCTTACTAGAGGGTCTTACGCAAAATACATGATATTTATAAGGCAGAACAAATAACTGATAAGAAGTGATTCCCCGTGATTTATTGCTATATGGGCAGTGATAGTGATACCTACAGAATAAACGAAAGGGAATTTCACGGAAGTTGCTTATATGTAAATAGAGCTTCAACACTGATTAAGAAAATGAAAATTGTTGTTACGCCTTGGGTAATTATAGCCTCCCGTGAATACAAATATAATTGTAAAGGAAAGATAACTCTTTAAAATAATCAATAACTAAAGAAATACTTTTAAATTTAGTTTTTAATTATTTTTTAAATATCTTTTAAAATTATTCATTTTCAAAGAGCTACAAAAAATTACCTAATAAGTACATAAAAATGAATCAATATTTATATAAGTTGACCGCTAAATCTTTTGTCACCTTCTTAATTTCTGAACGGCTGCTGCTATTTTTATATACATGCTGTTTCGGTATGGTATATTAAATAAGAGCTGCTGAATGAGAGCAGTCACACCTCTACCTGGTGGAGAACTACAGAGTTAACTTCCGTATATCGAAAATGATACAAGATAAAGGAAGAAAATAAACTACTAATTTGTAGAGCATTATCGATTTAGTAAGAAAAGTCACCCTATTGACATGGATATAATGGATACAGTTTACTTCATTCCCTACTCTACGAAGGTGACAAATGATCAAAAAAGAAGAAAACAATAATTTATAACAATATAGCTTTGTTTAGCTATTGTCAAATATTATTAATAGTAAAATATTTGTTCTTAAACTATTAATTCCAGGTCTCCTCAATAATTTTTAACATTATCTTCCTAAAGAGAAAATGAAGAACATGTATTTCAATATTCGAACATGATAGGTTGATTGGCTTCAGAAAATACAGTTTGGACAATACACCATTCTAATTTTGTAAATATTGTCTTGCAGATAGTTGTGTACAGTTTGTCATCTAAATAAACTAATTGCTGTCAGTCTTGGAAAAACGAGAATAATTCTTCCGCATAATCCCTGATCTTCCATCCCATTCTCTTGTTGAGCTGGTATTTTAGTTTCATAACATGCACAATTAACTAAAATTACATAATATATATATATATATATATATATATATATATATATATATATATATATATATATATATATATATATATATATATATATATATATATATATATATATATATATATATATATATATATATATATATATATATATATATATATATATATATATATATATATATATATTTTATATATATATTTATATAAATGATTTAGGAAATAAATATATTTTTTATTTCTTTAAATGTGTAGAAGATAATTAAATTCCATTTTCAATCACATAATTTATTTACACCATTACTTAAATTTTTTTACATATTTTTTTCCATCAAAATAAAATTTTTATTATAATTATTAGGTTTGTTTTTCACAAAATATTTGGATTTAATTCTTAATAATTTCATAATTTGTAAATAAATGAATATGTTATATGATAATGATAATATGAATTTACTATAGTTATATAAATCATTAAATAGTTTACAAATATTTATAAATGACTGTTCACTGGATAGGATAACTATCCTATCCAGTGTAAACAAAGTATGAAAATACGAAAAAATCAAAATTATACATTTTTTCTTATTCATTATACAGAATAATTATTTTATGTTGCAAAATTACAAAATAAAGTAATTATTCTGAATAATGAATAAGAAAAAATTTATATAATTTTAATTTTTTCCTATATTCATACTTTTTTTATTTTAAAAGTATTAGGCATACTTTTTTTAATTTTAGTTGCAAACTTGAGTATCTCTTATTATATGTGATACTATGAACAAAAACAATGTTTTCCGAAGTAATATATTTATATAACGTGTCAAACTCTTTTCCTAGTAAATTTTAATATATTTCTTATCGATAAGGATTTCTTATATTTTTCCACAAATGTAGCTAAATACATATACTCCCACCATTATTTTTTAATCTTCTTGTTAAAGCAATGCATATTATTATGTAAGTATGATAATAATTTTTCGAAGAAAACAAAATAAATGTTATTAAATCCAGAATATTCAAACACATTATTAATGCATATGTAAAACTCAAAATTAAATATATATATATATATATATATATATATATATATATATATATATATATATATATATAGATTGAATTATATTTATGTTTTCTCTTTAAATATACCATTCAAGTTTACCTCTTCAGAATTTTATATTAAAATAATATATATAATTTTCCCTTACTATTCATTCGCAAATCAATAACAAAATTAATCAGGGATAAGTGAATACAATACATAAACTAAAATAAAGTTAATTGTACAAAGAAACACTAGCATAGTAGAAATTAAATAGTTTCATAACGTAAATTGTCACATTTTTTAGAACTTTAGCTTAAAGTATGATAAAAAAAAGGTATATTAAGTATGTTTTTAATGTGTTACTTGATTTATATTATAAATGACAAATGTATTCATGTCTTTCTAAATAATTTTAAATTATTGTGAATTTTTAGGTCAGCAGTATTTTGACAAACCATCCTTTTTTTGATTGTCTGCAATTTATTGCCCGAGGTCTCTAAGTAAGTCTTAGTGTGTAATAAATAAAGTGCAATAAATTGATTATTTTTTCATGTTTAAGGTTATAATAAAAAATTAAATATTTTAATAAAAATATAAATTTTTAAAAAAAATGTAAACAGAAAAGTTGATGGTAGCAAAATATCTTTCAAAAGGCAATTTAACTTCCATTTACTGTCAAGATCAAAGCGATTTTTTTAACATCTAGCCAAATTTGTAGCCATTGAAATTTTTGACATTGATAATTATTTACAGCAAATTAAGCATTCTATGCGGAGCGTTCTTTTTCTTCTTAATTACCTTTTTAGTATAAAAAGAAACATGCGTTAATGTTTTTAACTTCAAAATAGCCAAGCCCATGTGGTAAATAAGCATTATTGAAGTATAGCTTAGGGAAACTTGGCATTATGTATTCAACTTTTAAAATAAAAACATTTAATTAGCATTAATCATAACTAAGCAAACTTCATCAGGAGCCTTCCTTTTTTACAAGTCTGTCCACGAAACAAAAAAAATAAGTTTTTTTGCTACGCCTGCAAATTGATAAAAAAGGAAATCTAATAACAAAAATTAATAATAATACCATATTATACTTAATTCCAGATGAGTACTTAAATTCACATAATTAACTGGAGGTAAATTACACTCTATTTTATCTCATAAGAATTATGTTAAATATTTAAGTGGTAGTCATTTAAATTAAATTATTAATCATTTAAATCAGGATAATTCTTTTAGGCTACAATTTCTCACAGAAATTAGTATATATATGTTTTAATTTTACAAAAATCTTTTTTTGTTAAGTTAATTATTTGTCAATGTTTGATTACAAATCAAAGCAACTTTCGATGACTGATTCTCATATTCACCTTTAAATTAATACTTTATTTAAAATTGTATTGGCTTATAAATTTCCAAAATGTAAACTTATCAAAAGTTTTATTTTTGTATTTTATTTCACTTTTGTTTTTACATTTTTTAAATTTAAAATATTTCAAATTCTATAAGAATCATGGTATTTTTCTTAAGCAGAACTTAATTAGAAAGTGTCATCGAATTTTATTTTAACTATTTGATTTTCTAAAAATTTAATATTATTTTAGCTGATTCATTTAGATTTTACTATTTCATTTGCATCTAGATATCGATTTTTTAATGCGAATTTACTTCTCTTCCATTGAATTATTTGAAATGATTCGGATGGATACATAAAATTTGTATTATTTATAATCACTGTATTACATTTGCTGAAACTTTGAAGGAATAAAATAGACACATATTTTAAATAGAAGCATAAAACTTGTAGATTTTGTGAACAATACTGAAGTTTACACTACAAAAACTTGTTTCGAGTATTAAATAAAGTAAGCAAACGTGTTAAAAACGTGAGTATTTTATTAATTTTTGAAGCATATGGCCTATATATGTGCCAGAAAATAGTTGTCTTTTGCGTTTTTCCACTCTAAATGAAACTCTAGTATATGGATATTAAATACTATTATTCTTTTTCAGTTTTTTTAAAATTAGTGCTAATAGTTTGTATAACAAAACAACACTGATGATACATGGTTAAATAAATATTCATTTTATACGTTTATTTGTGACTCAGTTTTATATAAAGATTACCTAAATAAAATTGTTAATTATTATGAGTAAATAAATATATAAAATACTGTTTTAAGAAAAGTACCATATATTTTGATTACTATCTTCATATGTAATCATAAAATATTTTTGAATTTAGGATTTTTTTTACTTTTATACATAACTTGTCACAATTATTGTTAATGTTCTCCTTAAAGAGAATAATGGTTGTATTATAAATATATAAATCCATAATTAATTGCATCACTCCTTATATATAAAAACTACAATTTGTATTGAGAAATATATGATATTTGATAGAAGATAAAATGTCTAAAAATAATATTTTATAGGCAAATGTATTTAAAAGAGAACCTAAAAGGACAAAATGCCAGAAACAAATGAAGAGACGTATACCAGAGACAAATGTGACAAATTTTAATATTTTTGTGTATTTTTTTAAAAATAGTTCATTGTTTTCTATTTTTTTTTTTTGGAATATTCGGAAAGAAAATTATTTCCTGGAAACAGAGCGGTTGTTACTAATACTTTACTTCCCTTCTGAATAAACAATATACCACCACAAATGTATTTCATTAACAACCCTTATTATAACTTCGTCGGAATATATATATGTTTGATTTTATTCAAATACTGATTATAGCTACAAATAAAACATACCTAAATAAATAGTAATAAGAAACTGTTAATTTAAAACATAAACATCAGTGTTAAAAAATAGTGTTTAAATCAAATAATTTAACTGTGTACTCTTCTTTAACTGTAACTACTTCTCTCTTAAAATTTATAATAATAAATTTCTTATCTCTATATTGCTAGTCTACAATTATTCTCCAAATAATGCCTGAAAAAAGCTAAAAGCTTTTTTGTATTGAAATATATAATATTTGATGAACGAAAAGATTTATAATATGCTAGATTTAAGAATGTACTCTTTATTATATTCTATATATATAGAACAATAAGTTAAAGAATATTATTAATCTTATACTAGTCAGTAAAATGACAATAATCGGAAATACGAATCATATAATTGCGTGTATATGTTTTCATGGGAACATATTGCTTTCCAATATCAATATATCAAATCATCAAGGCACTTAAGGAGGAAACTAAGATTTCTCATCTGGTATTAATATTAGGAATCGTACGTTATTAGTTGCAGAAATTGACGCGCTTTGTTTGTAAATATATATATGTATATATATATATATATATACATATATATATATATATATATATATATATATATATATATATATATATATATATATATATATATATATATATATATATATACACACATACATACATCATATTATTTCTGATGAAACAAGTGGTTAACTTTCATTAAGCATTATAATTTTAAGAGCAATTAGAATTTTATTTTAATATTTTATGTAATTTTAGTACAAAAAATATATGTTTATTAAAAATTGTTTGTTTTAACACAAAATCTTATAAACAAATATTTGATTATTTAGTTTTGATGAATTCTATCGTATATAACTTTAAAGAAATTTGTGATTCAGGCTTATAAACCAGGAAACATTAGAGTGGAGTTTAATAATTTCTAGAAAGGTAATTTATTGCTTCTTTACAGCCAATTTTATAATGTGTATTAGTATTTTTTAAAAAAACATAATATAGAAATGATATTATTCCAAAAGACATTAAATATTGAAAGACATTATTATATATTCAATGTAATGAAAAAATTTAAAGTCATTGATTAACAAGCATCTTTATGATATTCACTAACAATTTACCATGGAAACGTTTATTCCAGGAAGCTAAAATGAAGAGAAATGCCTTTTATCAGCTGAAGTTTTCTTGATTTTTTAGAATTAAAAACAAAATTTTCTAATTATTTTTTTAATCAATTCTTATTTTCTAAGAAAATTATTAAAATGCAATACTTCTTTTTCCCTTTTCAATGCATTATTAGCAGTATGTTTAGAAATTTTTATTTTTGCAGAAATATTTCGAATTAACAAACCGAATGTTTAATATTTGTTTTAAAATTAATTTATTTTTGATCCTTTTAAAATAACCTTTTTAAACGAACGTTCAAACGAAAGAATTATTTTTAAAGTAAGATAAAGTAATATTTTAGAAAAAAGTAACTTTTTTTAATTGCTAATTATTTTTACAATTATTGAAAATCATTTATTAGGAACTTAATATTTAAGGTCTTAAATACATAAAAAATATAACAGATATTTTAAAACCAATTACATTTATGAGGTAAAAGACATATTCATTTTTAGTTGCTAAAATATAAATCAATTCAATATATAAACAATATCTTATCATTATATATATATATATATATATATATATATATATATATATATATATATATATATATATATATATATATATATATATATATATATATATATATATATATATATATATATATATATATATATATATATATATATATATATATATATATATATATATATATATATATATATATATATGTCGTAGAGTCACTCACAGAAATTATTAGGTTTTTGAGGGTGACCTTATGTAACGAAACTAATTTCGACACAACAACACATTCAGGAGCACAATTAAACAGCAAAGAATTAAAAATTATTGTAAATTTATGCCATTCAAAATTTTAAATCACTTTTTAAAAGTGTAAAATATATTTGTTTTAAATAATCTTGTCTTATTTTTTTAAGCTAAATTTTTAATTAAGTTCTCCTTAAATAAATAAAGTTGATTTTACCGATTCATTGTTTTATGAATAGATGGAATTTCGAGCTTGAAAATAACTTCTAGAACTCACACTTTTGACCAAAATCTATTTGGTTAAAAAAGACTGCGACATTTTTGTATCATGATTTTGCTTAAGTTATTCAGATAGACAGTTAATTTGATTGATAATTTAATAATAATAATTTATTTACATTTGTTCATACCTTTTTTTCTTAGAGGAATAGAAAGTTTCATCCATAAATCAATAAAGGTTGTAATTTTTGTCCATGATACAACCTCTATACTGACCAAACATGCATGGAAACATGTGCAATTCCTAATCTATGTATTTACTTGTTCAAATAGCTGTTGATATTGTTTTTGATGGAAAATATTGTAAGAGAGCTAAAGTAATTGTGTGATTTAAGACTTCATAATGTTAATGATTCTTTCACACGCAGAAGTTTCTGATGATAATTACTCCTCCTAAATACTCTCATTGTCCACCAAAATAAATTTCAATAAACTCATAAAAATGTACTAAATTTGAATTCTAGCTTAATTTCTATCTATTATGATCTTAACTTGTTTGCCAACATCAGAATCGTATGTAGATCACAAATTTTATATGGATGATAAAGTATTGCCTACAATTGTTAAAGCCTTCATTTAAATGATTCCAACTTATTAATTAGATATATTATAAAAATTGCAAAATATACAACAAATGAAAAGAAATGAGATTTTGAAGTATTGTCTCTTTATACACAATGCCTTCCTCCACAACTTGGAAAATCTTTATTCGATTATCTCGTTTATTTTTGAGACAGTAATATTAAGTCAGCAGTTTTCCACCAGGTGCCTCCTGGGTGGTTTTATTCACTTCCGTATGGGTGCTTTCAATTTCAGAAAAGCAATTGGTTTTCTGAAATTAGGAAGTTGACAAAAAATTTTTGTTTGTGTTCTATACACAGGATTCTAGTTAACTTATTAAATAAAAGATATTTAGAAATAGTTGAATTTCGTCAAGAAAATTTAATTTGATGGGTAAATTTTAAATTAGGTTAATATTTTAAGATACTACATTGCATTTTTGGACGATTTAATTTTTATTGATTTTATTTATTTATTTATTTTGAAACAGCTGTCAAACACTTACGCTGTTATTGAAATTTTAGAATATGCATTAGAATTTTATTTTCACTTTGACATTAAAGATAAAATTGCTGATTAATTTGATTACCTTTAAATATTATTTCCAAAATTATAGTTTCATTAAATTTCCTAAAATTTTATTCTTTAAAATTTTAAGGAAAACTTCTATGAACATGAAATTTGAAAATTGAATATGCAGTAAAATCAGCCGCTCTATTAAATTTCAAGTTTTACACTTTTAGTTTAAAATATGAAATATTATATTATAAAATCATTAATAATTTAATGAAAAACAATACTATGTAATATAATAAAAATTTAGTTGTAAATTATTTAATAGAAAAGTTCAATAACGTGCATTTAGGAAAATATAATTTAATTTTGCTACATAGTAATTTGTTATGTAATTTTTAATGAAATATTTGTCATATGTAACAAAGATATTGATTTTGTTTAAGTATGTAATATTTAATTGTTTTTTGATTATGGTGTATAAATACACACAATTGTAAATTTATTAGCGAATGTCAACAAATAATCGAATAAGCTTCATGAAGGTATACAAAGATATAGAATCAAAATATATTCTATAAAATATTTTAATGTAATAATATAGAACAATCTTCCCATGACATATTTATATATTTTAGAAATAAAATATTAAAAATAATTAATGCAAACATAATTTCAGTTTATTGCAAGGAAACCTTAAGCCTTATGGTGGTAAATCGAAAAACATTTACTTAGTAATACAGAGTATTTTAGTTTCCTATATATATAGCATGATATTCCATCAATTATTCTTTATTAAACTTGATATTAATTGTGATTGATACATTTATGTATGTAAATGTGCATATAATTAAATGATGGGTGCTAATGTAAAAAAAATTTGCAATTTATAAGAAAATACGATTTGTTTATCTGCATTGTAACTTGTCATCATTACTTTAATGTGTTATAAATATTTTTTCTTATTGTATGAGGATCCTATAAATAATTAAACACAGATCAGAAATTTTAAATATCTCTGAAAAATGATTTTTTAAATTAGGCATTTTCTTGACAAGTAATATTTTTTAGGATAAATTTGTCTTATTTTTCAGAATATTAATTTAAATATTAAAACAATAAATAAAATCATAAATACTGCAAAATATAAATAAATTTATGTATTAATATCTTTCACAATATCATAGGAAAGTAATGACATAATCAAATGACCATGACTATTTCAGTTAAAGACAAGAGAATAACGACACAGGTATCTTAATAATTAATAAAGTAATCTAGCAGGAATAAAGTTATAATAAAAGTTAATAATTATATCAAAGTAATCTTGCAAAATTAGTTTAAATTCAATATTGTTTATTAAAGTTAAGAAATTCTTCTAACATTATTAGATACCAAAAAAGTGATTCGATAAATTCAAAGTAAGTATTGAAGCTTATTTTCTTCAACAGATTTATTTAAAAACGTAAATTTCTTGTAACCAATGCAAACTTTTTCATTCAAATAAGTAGAATCATATTGCACATATCACTGATATATAAAATATTTGTCGTGTTATAAAATGTTATTTAAAATTCCTCTGAAAAAATGTTTTAATCACAAAAACAAAAAAATAAATTATCAATGAAATTTAAGATAATAAAAGTTATAATCACACACACACAATTGTATTTTTACTAAATTGCCTTCTTATTAAATGTAATTTAGTGCACTTGAATACTTTAATAATTTTTTTTCTTTTGTAAATTTTAAGAACACCTCACACAAATTGCAATAACAAATTACTTAGAACGAAAATCTCTTCTTTACACATTTGAATCACGGTTTACTACTCTTGGCTTTTAATCAAAAACTGAAAACAGTTTTACCACAATTATTAAAGATTTTTTTTCTCTGGATCCATCTTATTTCTATTCACTTACCTTTCCTTAATCATTTCTGGCGAAAGCTCATTCTCACTTCATAACGTTTTTAGGCTACAACAGATTTTACGTATTTCGACTTTTCATAATTAGTGATCTTCAAAGACGTAGGTAGTATCGATCTTATTAGCGAGCTCACTTTTGCATGCTATTTTATTATGATATCGATTCAACAAAGTGAATTTGAACTTAATTAATAGTAAAAAGAAATAATTGGACATTGAGAAAACTATTTTCATTTACTTAACGTAACATTTACTTCAATTATTTTTTTTTTTACATTATGAACTTTTATATTAAATTATTTTTGTTTAATATGTTCTAGAGTATTGGTACACACGGGAAATAATAAAATACATAAATATTTACACATGAAATGAAATATGAAAATATGCATAACATTTATTTTAATGAATAAGAAAATGATAAAAAACATGTTCCATTAATAGCTACTCTATTTGTATTAAAAAAAATAATGCTTACAAAAGTAGAAAAATATAAGAACTTTCTAATTCTTAAGAATTTTGTATTTGTTAATACTTATACTTATATAATTTTATCCCTTGAGCACACTTAGGTTAAATTAATATTTCATAATTTATGCTAAATATTTTTTTTCTATTGTGGAAATTTTAAGCAGAACTGTTTTCCCGATGCTGATATTAATCAATAATTGTTTATTTGAAATGGTAAAAAAACATTAAAGGCATTTTTTCTTGTATTCTTGTAAGCAATGTTCCTCAAGAGAGGAAAAAGTCTATCAAATCTGAGAGTAAGCAAGTTGGATTATACCTGAATTATCTAAATGCTTCATTAAATATGAATTAAAAAAATCATAATAACAGAAAATTACATAATGAAATGTGATGTTATTAAGAAAGACTGGAAATACTTGAAATTAAAATGTACGGTCTAAATGATTTATCAGAAATGGTTACTTTGATAATCGCAAATAGTTCTAATAACAAGCAAAACGCTTATTTTTGGCCTCCATTTTTAATTTGAACTAGAATCATAAAATAACTTAACTCTACAAATGATCATTTGATTTATCACAAATAGTTACTTTGATAATCATAAATAGTGACGTTAATGAGCAAAACGCATATTATAAGCCTCCCTCTTTATATTGATATCTTATCACAAAATAACTCCATTCTATCTACTAGTATACATATTAATAAATAAAATAAAGAAAGATTTTCAATAAAATCGGTGCATTCTTATTTGATCAAATTTAGAATTTCTGTTTATTTAAAAATATTCAATCGAAAACATATTTCTGGCCAATAATTGAGATGACTTAAAGACTAGATATCAAGCAATTTATTTTCTAGCTAAAACTAATTACAGTGAGTGTAAAAAGTATTCGTACAGTACGACATTTGATTTAAAAGAGATCCGTTCATGAAAATTATAAGCATAAATTCCATTTTAATTAATAATAAATGCATAATAGAATATATTTTCACTTGTTTCATGTGAAATTTACACAAAAATAATTTTATAATGAATAAATATTTACAAAGCTGTAACAATCCAACATCTTGTGGTGTAAAAAGTATTCGTACGCTAAAAGAAATGCAAATATTTTTTAGTTATATTTTGTGATTGGCTTAGTCATTAATATGTAGTTAATTGACGTCATATTGTAAGTAACTTAAAAGGTTCTTCAGAGGAAATTTTAATGTTGTGAGAAACTTGAAATTCTGTAATGAGTCGTAAAAATAAAGAGACAAGTGTTTCCAAAAGAGAACTGTGATTTTAAAGCTCCGTAAAAATGGTAAATCGTTCAACAAGATTTCTGATCGGGTTGGTAGACCCCGTTCAACTGTTCAGTCAATCATAAAAAAGTTAGCTCCCCCTCTAAAGGTTCAAAACAGTTCTCGTACTGGGCGACCATGTCTATTGACATCATTTGACAGACGGTTTCTGGTACGTTCATTAAAGAAGGATCCCAAAATAAGTGCTCCTACATTAACATCAGAACTGAAGAACATGGGAACAGCAGTCTCTGTAAGTACTGTTTGAAATGCATACAGAAATGAAGGATTCCCTGGCCATATTGCGAGACGAATATTCTTTGTTAGTGAGAAGAATTGGAAGCTGTGATTGTCTTTCGCCAAGCAATACGTTATGAAAGTCCAGATTTCTGGAAAAAGATTATCTTTACAGACGAAAGTAAATACAACATATTTGGATCGGATGGAAGACGAATGGTATGGAGAAAGCGCAGTACAGAAATACATCCTAAGAATTTAGTGCCAACAGTGAAACATGGGGTGGAAATCTGCTTGTTTAGGGGTATATGAGTGCTTCTGAAGTAGGCAAATTAGTCTTTATTAAAGGCATTATGAATCATCAACTTTATATTGACATTTTAAACAATAATTTAGGACCTAGTGCAACAAAAATGGGCTTGAATGGTGATTACGTTTTCATGCACGATAACGACCCCTAGTACACAGCCCTAAACACAAGGCTCTGGATACTATATAATAACCCAAAGTTCATGAAATTTCCTGCTGAATCGCCGGACCTCAACCCCATCAAGAATTTATGGAACGTTCTTGATAAAAATATTAGATCCAGACATATTTATAATAAAAATGATTTGGAATCAGCTCTTAATCAAGAATGGGACGCCATATCTAGCTAAATAACTGCAAAATTAGTGGAATCGATGCCAAAGAGACTCAAGGCAGTTATTCGAGCTAAAGGATATTCTACAAGCTATTAGCTGTAATATTATGATTGTGTTGGCCAATATATGCCTGATGTACGAATACTTTTTAACCCACAAGTTATTGGATTGTTTTACTTTTGTAAATATTTATTCATGCATAAAATTATTTTTATGTAAATTTCACATGAATCTAGTGAAAATATGTTCTATTGTATATTTCTAATTAATTAAAATAGAATTTATGTTTATAATTTTTATGAAAGGATCTCTTTTAAATTAATTGTCGTACTGTACGAAAACTTTTTACACTCATTGTATTTTTTGTTTTACTTTAATGTGTTTAAATTGTACTATCATTTCTTGGAATTGAGGGAACATTTGAAAGAGGTGATATTTTAAAGGAATTACCGAATTTGTAGAAATGAGTAGGCACGGGATTGAAATGTAAGTCACGAAATGTGTGTGTGAATTAGTTGTTTATTTTTTTATCATCAGTTTTTTTCGGTAATTCTAAATTTTATTCAGTTTCCAGGTTATTCTATCTGTTTTTTTTTTAAAGAGTAAAGGTTTCTAAGATTTCATAAACATTAATGTGAGTGGTTATATAAATTACCCAGTTTAAAACAAATATTTCTAAAAGATATCCTAATTATTTGGGATTACTTTAAATACTTGACAAAATTACTTAACATCAAATGCTCTTATATTTTAAACATTTATATATTTATTTTGGGAAGCATAATCATAATATTATAAATGAATGTTATGGACATTCTACAAAATATAAAACTTTTTCTACAACATTTGATTTAAGTGGACATAATAATAAATATTTGGTAACTTACCTATTTTTAAAGCTAAACCTCTCATAAATACTTTTTGTCAGGATAATTTTCAATAAAATATGCATATTTGTAATTATATTTTAATGTACACTTAAAAACTTTCCAAATTTAAGCTCAATTTGGTAGTTTCGATTTTTCACTTGAATCCAGTATTTGTTACACAGTGACTATTTTATTATTAGATTGTACAGGTTGACATTTTCCTTTTCCTTATTCAATGTAACTTATAGTGCTTTAATTACTGAACTTACTCTTTTTGTTATACTTGACTTAGAAATTGTAATTTAATAGTGTTATATGATTAAAAACAAATAAGTAGAGATTAATTAAAATACTAGGTGGGAAATAGATTTCTTTAACTTGAATCATTTACGATTTCGGTATTAGTTAAAGAGCACCATGGAACTATTTATAAAACTGTTTATTTTAAATTAGTAAATATTATATTGTTATAAACAATTTAGTTGTTAGAAAATAAGAAAAAAATTCAAAAATATGTGTAGTAAATATAAATTTTGTTCAATTACCAACAAATAATTAATCTCTGCATTTAAATAATCTAATGTAAATTTAATTAAAACTAAACTCTCTCTGTTACACGGCAGCCCATGTGGGTCAAGGCCAACAGTGTCCATCTAATTGTTTTCCTTAGCAAGAGGCCCTGGGGTGCGAAGCATATCTCTGGATTTGGTGGTCAGCCTAATAAAAAATCCCCAGTGTTTATTTCCCAAGCATGCTTGGTACTCAGTTTATCGACTCACTGAATGGATGAAAGGCCGGAACGAGTCGACCTTGCCCAGCCGGAGTATCAACCTGAATCTTGGAGCGTGAAACGCGCTCTCAATATAAGACCCCGGTCTTCAAATTTAATTAAATAATCTGGAATTTTACCAAATGTGGAAAAATTGGGTCTCGTGTTTTTTTTTTATTTTAAAATATTTAACATTAAAAAACTTTATTATGTTAAATCCTTATAAATGATTCATTAATATTAAGCTATTGGAATCATTGAAAAATTTTTGTTACTAAAATTATAAAATCTCACTAACCAATGAATATAACTCGTGATAACAGTTTTCTTCATTTAATTTCAATAGATATGAATTTTAAACTTCGATTTTATTTAATTTGCTTTCAGTTTATTAATTTGCTTCTTGCTTTTACTTTATTTTTTTACTACCTCATTTAAATGAATCCTTAGAAAAGTTTCTAATGGCAGATTTACAGAAAAAAAAAACATAAATTTTTATCATTATTTAAAGCAATCTTTTCTCAGTTAGGCTGGCATGAGACAATACAGCCTAAAACAAACAGTCTTCCGATGATAATAGCTATTGTTTAGAAAAGCTTAAGATTATTTCATGGCAGCAGTAATTAGTCTTTTCCCTTTCAATTCCATTGTTTCATAAGCAACGGCCAATTTTCGAAATGGCTCAAGCATGATTTTTAATTCTTATTATTAGTTTTTATTCAAATTTATTTGGATGTAATAAATTATCAGAAGTAACGCTTAAGAACATATAGAAAAATATTTCAACATGACCTAATAGTCATGGGAAGAGGTGTGGAAGTACTCTTAATAGATAGAATTAAATATTGAACATATAAATGAATTGAAAAATAAATGTGTGCAATGATTAGTTTACTATATATGTAATTAAAAATTCTTTATTAAATAAATCTCAAAATTACCACTTTAAATATTTTTTTTATCTTTTGTGGTAAGAAATATTTACTATATATATTAAAAAGTTACTTCATAATAATTTAAGTGTCTCGTATACACTGCTGGCCAAACAAATTGCAACACCAAGAAAGGAAGACATATCACAAGAAAATTTATTTTGTAGATAACATTAGACCAAGTGTTAAATGATTAAGTTTATAGACTTCTGTGAAGCGTGGTTCCTGCCAAACTCAGTAGCCAGAATAGCCGCCATTTTTGGAGATCACCGCCACCACATGCCTCGGCATTGATTCAAAGAGACTTTGAATTTGTTCTTCGGGTACAACAGACCAAGAAGGTTCTAAAAGTTCCCAAAATTGATCTGGTGTGACAGCTGGGGATGTAATCTGGGTCAATCGTTGAGCAACCATGGACCACATGCTTTCTATCGGTGAAAGATCCTGAGAGTGAGCCGGCCAGGAATGCAATTCAATCTGACGATTGAAAATGAACTCTTGAACAATGCGTGCCACGTGCGTTCGCGCATCATCCTGTTGCAATATGGCTGTGGACATGCCCTAAAGGTAAGAATAGACAACTGGCTCCAACACCACAGCGATGTAGTGTTGCCTATTTAAGGTATTTTCAATGCGTACTAGAGGAGTACGAGAGTGATATCTACTATCGTCCCATACCATAATACACTGTGAAAGACCAGTGTGGCATTGTGTAATACAACTGTTCAGCATTTTCTCCCCACGGTGTCTCCACACTCAATTGCTACCATCGTGGTGTTGCAGGCAGAAGCGTGACTTCTCAGTAAAGACAATTTCATTTGATTCTGCAGGCCGCATCCTTCTTTCATCACACCATTGGCGGCGGAGACGACAATGGTTCTGCAACAAATGTAGACAAAGCAATGGAAGTCTTAAGGACATAACACTCTTCTGCGAATGGCATCGAATGGTACATTCAGACACTAGATGAAGCGTTACAGGCTGAATGTGCTGTGCTATTGTTCGCTATGTGGGTGTGTAATCCATTACTGCCATGCGTACAATTTGCCTTTCATCACGTGAAGTGGTGCACTGAGGTGGATGTAATAGAACACGTCGGTTCGTCGTCCCTTCGGCATCCAACGATCACATATCATTAGAGTTGTTTGGTTTCATCCAACGTGGTGACCGATTTCCCAAAAAGATAATCCACAAGCTCGTAAGCCACAATCCTTCCTCTGTCGAACTCGAATACTTGATTAAAAATGATCGCTAGTTTATACGAGGCATAATTGATCGTTTTTTATTTGAAAAACCAGAAGAAAAACACAATTACCGAGCTTGAAATCGTCAAAATTTCCAAGCCTTAAATAGCGCTTTGAAGTGGCATCACAGGCAGGCGTAATGTGTGTCTGTGTTGAAATTCTTATCCTTTGAATATCACCTCCGCTAATTCCTGTTATTTGCATAATTCATACAGGGTGTTGCCTTTACGGTGGCCAGCAGTGTAATAACATTGATCTTGATATTACAAAAATAAAGTGTTTAATTTGAAAAATAAGAATAATATAATCACAAATCAGTAGTGGTATCTTGGTATAATTGAAGACATTTAATTTCATATATCGCAGCCAAATTGCATTTTAATTTTTAATATTTGATTTGTATTTCAGGTTTAAATGTCATTATGGTTCAAAAATTTGTTCTGTCACTTAGTACTGAAATGCAAAAAGAAATAGAATGACAAAAAACAGACAACCATTTTGTCTTCCAATAATGTCAATGTATTTGTTTGTCACTCGATAACTTTTTAAATAGTATAAAAAATTTATTATTTTCTTGCATGCAGAAAATATATTTTATTATAATTTCAATCACTTTCAGGAATGTTTATTTTTTCAGAAAATATAATAAAGCCCCCTTAAGTGAAAGTTTATTAAACTAAGTTAGTAAAATAATTTAGAATAAATTAAATCAGTAAAATTATTTAATTATCATTTTAATAAGCTACATCAAAGAGAGAACTGTATAAATATCTACACTATGTATCATTGGAAATATTTCTACAAGTATATTTATAAGCAGTACAAGCCTTTACTTGGTAAGCTATTTTTAAATAGGACGTGAAACGAAATAAAAGTCTATATTATATGTATATAAATTAGATACATGTTAAATGTATCGACTAATAATAAAGTGATGTTTTTTATCAGCAATATTGGATAAAAAGATGATTATAAATTTTGAAAGTTTTCTGTTCCAAAGAAACTTGGAAAACCTTCGAAATGAAATGTAATTTTGTGAATCAGAATGTGATATAAATGTTAAAAATGTTTTCTGATAAACCTTTATTGATTTATTAAATAAATTGTAATCATTTTTAAAGATTAAATTTAAAAATATCTTTTACTTCATTTGCATTAATTAAATTTAGCCTTTTTAATGTGTCCTATATTTTTTGCTTTTATTTCATTTCAATTTTCCTTTGTTCAATTTTCCTTGTAAAATAGTCGTATCGAATGAATTAACATATGAAGTGTAAGTGAATAATAAACGATAATAAAAATAAATATATAATAGTATCTGGAAAGATATTATTTTCAGGAGAATTGGTTTGTCCAAATGAAAATATTTTTTTTCAGACTAATGTTTTTCATTATCTCTTTTCTGAGAATTAGAGAAGGAAAAAAATATTATTTTAAAGAAGTTGTATGCCTGAGTTATCTATTCTTTTCTCTTCCCAGAAACTCTTTTTGGTGAAGAAAGAAATAAAATTAAAATCTGCAGATTTAAAGATTAGAACACTTTCTAATGAAATTACCAGGTTTAAAATTGTTTGCTTTTGGTAAGGTTTCATACCTAATAATTTCAATTCGGAAAAAAACACACTAGATTTTATTAAAGAGAAAAATTTGAATCTCTTAGCGACTTATCTAAAAGTGTAAAATCAATAGCTTCTTCCAAGTTTCCCAAACGACTAAATATATGGATTTCAAAAAAAGACAAAAAAATCATATTTCAGAATTCAATAGTGAAAATACCCTTAACATATTAAAGGTGTCGTTATCAATAGACGTAATATAAATTTACAAGTAAATTTACATAATATATATGAACATACATAAATTGTTTTATTGAATAAATTTAACAGAGTTTATTGAACGAAACAAAATTATGTAACAGCATTTAAAACAAATAAAAATAATTAACATTTTATTTAAAAATATCAGAATAAAAACACATAATTATCTCACACGGAATATTATTTTATATTTAATGCACATTTCTATACTCTTAGAAATATTAAGGCTAAATATTAATATTTTTAGGAATTTCCTTTAAAGTATTGCATTAACAAGAAACATTTTCAGTATTTTTCTATTAATATTATCTTAAGTCCACATAACAATATGTAAAACTATTTTTAAATATTAATTTGTGAAATATTCATAATATTATAATATAGGACACAAAAATCTGTAAACATCTGATTAGTGATATGAACCATTGTTAAATACCTTATAATAATGCTATATAAGGGAACATTTCAATATTAATTACATTAATTCCTTTCAATATCATTTATTTAAATTGAAATTTTAAAACTTGTTCCATTAAAATGTTTTGACGGTTTGATTTAAAATTATACATATACTTTTGAGTTTCGTTTTAGGAATAATAAGTTGGGCATAAAAACTTTTAAAAAATGGGTTCTATTGGAATGTCTAGAGAGTTTATACTTTGGTATGAAGTTTCTACAACTGGCTCTTGAGTTCATAAATAGTGTCCCGATTGATGCTACTCTTATATATATACATAGATAGTAGTAAAGACGAGTCAAATCACACTGGGAGTTGCATCGATATTGTGAACCCTGCGGTACGACTCTCTCGACGCAACCTAGATAACTGCTCGGTCTTTAGGAGCGAATTAATTGCTATTAAGGAGGGTTTAAGCACCATTCTCTACTCCACAGTCTCTAGTGACATTTGAATTTTTACAGATAGCCGCTGCTCAATCCAACATCTACAGGACTGGAGGCGTATAAATGACCTCGTTAGTATCAAAATATTCAATATGCTTAAACTTCTTTCAAAGCGCAGGGAGGTCCACCTCCAGTGGATCCGACTCCCACGTCAACATTCCTGGAAATGAAGTTGCGGATACCTTAGCAAAAAGAGGCTGCTCTGCGACGGCCACTACTGATTATGACCTAACTTTGGAAGAGCTTTTCTCCGTGGCGAAAAATAGAGGCTGGAAAGTCTGGCTTTCTCCTCCAACCCATCCCTGGTATAGTAGGTCAAAACCTTTTTGAGGCTGGCAGGCATGACCAAACGGCTGTCACAAGACTTTTCAGTGGGCACCTGAAATACTTGTCATTTGAATCCGGCCGTAAAGTCTTTCCAACGTGTCCCAAGTGCCATCTGATGCCGGCTTCCCCGCAACATATTTTCTATTGCTTGGGGCTCACTTTAGAGGATGTTCGCAACAGCCCTTTCCTGGTGCTTGACTTTGCTGGGGTGCATGGAATTATGGATTTGATCTAGCTGCCGCTAGATCCTGAAGGATTGGACACAACAACAACGACTCCTGTAATCAAGAAAGAGAAAAGTAGGCAGACTCAGTAAATTTATTGAAAAACTTAATCATGTATTTTTCAATCTAACTGTATAGATTTAGCATATTATATATAAATATATATATATATATATATATATATATATATATATATATATATATATATATATGTATATATATATATATATATATATATATATATATATATATTTCATGAAGGGTGAGGATTAATCTAAATTGCTTTAACAGACAGCATAAATTGAAGTTAATTGGTGTTAATAATACATTTTCTTGTAGATAATTAAAGTTTATTTTTACGAATTCAAATAATTGTCAACATACTTAATTATATTTAATGTCTATAAGCGCATAGTTATCAATTAGGGTAAGTTAATTCTACTAATTAAACAAAACTGCCTATGAATAGTATGCATTTGAACTTCATTGTGATAGTAAGTCCTTTTAAAAATCATTTCGTCATGAATGTCATTAAAATTATTCTTTAATTTTATTACTCTCAATATATTGATGTTTATTTTATGAAATGTGAAATTTTTTCAAATATTAGGTAGTTGAAACTACAAATTAATGGTAAGGGAAATGTAATAGAGTATTTATATTAACATAACGTATATATAAGAAATATTGAAATATGAAGTTATGGAGAAAAAAGTAATGAATATTGTATGTAAATGAAAAAATGGGATTTCATGATTAAATTATGATTTATCTAAGGAATTTTATAAGCTAAAAATAATTGTAGTTTTTAGATCAATATATAATTTGACAGAATGGTTTAATTTATTTTTGAGTTGCAATTTTACATTTTCATTTGCATAACATTTCATCTCATTATCTTTCGGAAATTTTATGAAAAAACATAATGATTAAATCTACAAGCGTTATCATACTTAATGGAATGTATCTTCCTTTTTTTTTTTTTTTTTTTTTTTTTTTTTTTTTTTAAAAAAAAGTAACATTTTTAAATACTAAAATGTTGATAGTAAAATCGTAGAAAAGTTTGAATATAAATAAAAAAAAAATTCTCTTGCTTTTCTGAAATACATTTTCTTATTTAATGACATTATCTTGGATCAAGTTCCCGCATCTTTGAAGAATACTATCATTTGGGAGGGCCCATTTATCTGTCTTAATTGACATTACATCTGTTCTGAAACAGGAGACAATATCTCCAAGAAGAAAAAGCAGATATATTTCCTCGCTTACGTATAAAAAGCACTATTCTCAAGGGATTTTAATTTTCTCTTAGAGAGTAAAGATACAGAGATTTCTAAAATAAAGAACTAAAATCCCTAATATCTTAATACTGTAAAATGTATTGAAGTGAAAACTATTTTCAAGGAAAGCTTAAAATCTTTATTGCTTTTGTTTTTAATGGAATAAATGAATAGATAAAAATAAAAATTTAAAAATAACATTAGTGATTAAAGTAATGATTGGGTGTGTAAACATTTTCATAAAAATATTTATTATCAGTTACATATATTTCATTAAAATATTATCATTCACTTCAATTAATGAAAATAACGTAAGATCTTCTTAATTTTGGTCATAATATGTGAAATAAACTTTTCTTTCACATCACAATTTATTGAAATTTCATTTAAATTTAAATAAAGAAAATGAATATATTTCAAAAGCAGTTCTACTTACATAATTATGTATAAAGAAAATGATGCAATTAAATACATATATGACTATTGCATTATGCATCTCAATCAATTAATGCAGTTTTTAAATAGTTATAACAAATTTATGTATAGATGAAAGAAATGCTTGTTTCATACTTTTTTTTTCTAATTTACATACCTGAAAAGATTATTATTATTTTATTCAAATGTATAGCATTAAGTAATTTTTTACGGAATAATATTGTTTATTGTAGTGTTTGATTTGTATAAGAAATGAAGATAGTATTTCAACGCATGCATTAAGCATTGGATACAGTCTTATTAAATAATTTAATATTGATTTAAACATGAGAAAACATTTTTATGGCATTAAATTACTAAGAAATGGAGAATTAAGATGATATATAAGATGTAATAAAATAAAAATAAAAATTATTATATTTTAACGAGATAAAAGTTTTGTTTCTTTTCCTCTCCACAAATATTACATTGAGTCTACAATCACATTTAAAGCGATTTAGAATTATTAAAGCATACTTCATTATCCCATTACCTTTACTTCAAAATAATATTTTTATCCTGGTAAAATTTTTGTGAACTGTATGTGATAAACAGAGATAGATAAGTTTTGTAAAGTAAACTATGTACAATGAAATTATTTTCTTTTTAAAATCTTAAAACTCAATCAGTTGATTACATTAGCAGAAATATTATAAGCGATTAGTTTACCAATTACTTACAATGTTAGCTTATTAATGACTATCAATAAGATTGATTAGTAAACTAATATAAGTTTGTTTATTAATTAATATTAATTTACTAGTTAATTTTCACATATAAAAAATATGAATCTCACATAAATGTTTTATACGAAGAAATAATTAATAAGAAAATCGCAAATTGCTTAAGAGTCAGTAAAATTTATTTTAAACTCTTATAAAAGATAATATATCTAGTAATTTTATCATAACAAATTCAATTAGAGTGCTAATCTTGTAACTTAAAGTACTTGGCATTGCGATTATTTTACTTAATTTTAATTTTATGAAATCAACTTTTTTCTTTAAGTAAATGAGTTAACTAAAATCAGAAAAAAACTTCTTAAAATAAAGTAGATTTCAAAATTAAATTTTTGAAATATGTTATGATTATGATGTTTATTAATTAAAATTAGTTATTTTATTTTTCTATAGATAAATTCAAAGAAATAAAATTTGCAATGATTTTTTAAGAAACTATAGAATACAGATGGCTAAAACTTTAAGCAGTAATTACAAAGACAAAATATATTAAAACTGTGTTTATATGCAGTCAAAGGATAAGCCTTACTTTTCAGTCAAAATACAACTTAAAATATGTAATAAGAATGATGTTTTTATGTAAAAAGTTACTAATGATTAATTTTTATTACAAATCTCATTAATAAATTAGATATAATCTTCAATTTTATGAGGACCATTATATTTCACAAGAAGATCAAAAATGTCTTATGTTTTTCAAATACAAAAAATATTGAAATTAGACAACATAGAATCATTGTTAGAAACTATCTTAAGAATCTTGCTATAACTAGTAATTTCACATAAAGAAAATATAAATTTATTCATAATACAGAGTAAAGTGAGATAAGATTATAATGTTCTGATAAATAATTATGAATTCAGTTAACAAGGATTTCTACAATAGAGTTATTCAATAGGTGAAAAAATCTATTCTTTACTAATATAATATTAAATGTTTAGATTATAATATTGGATATTTCTATTTCTCTATGCTTACGCGGGAGGAAAATCTGAAATTTTAATTATGAAAAAGACTGAAAAAAATAAATAATTATCAATCACTATAAAAAGCTAGTAATTTAAGTTAAACAATAATTTGAATAAAGTAACATAGAACTTACTTTAAACACATTGCATATTACATTCGCATTACATACTACATTAATAACATATTACATTGATAAAAATGTTTTTCTAAATTCCTAATGTTGAAGTTCCTACTAATTCCTAAAGTTCTAAATTCCTACTGTTATTTAAAAGTACCTTATTGAGTTACTTTTTCTAAAAAAATATCTAACAACTTTTGAAAATAATGTAGTAATTTTCTTAAATATAAAATGATATTTATTTATTCATTGGTATTCTTATTGCATAATTTTGTGTAACGAAATATAAATTTTTATAATAAGTTATAAAAAAGTGCGGATACAAATAAACTGATGAAATAATTTTATTTTTAATTAAATAAATAATTTAAGTTTCTGTTTAGAATGCTTGAATTTGAAAAAAGCACGTTTCATTAGAAAATCTGACCCTTAAGTTTATGTCATTATTAAACACTCATTCATGTAAATAAATAAAGCACATCTCCCCCCAAAAATAATAATTTTTAAATTCTGTTACATATTTTTTTCATTTTATCAGAAATAATATAAAATATATATTATTCGTAGTTATAGTTTAAAAATATATACATTATCAATTTTTTATGATGTTATATTGTGGTTTTCCAAGCAATTTTTATGATATAAATTCAATTAAAATGTTTTCTGGTATTTCACTGGCTATTATTTGAATAATAAGTGATTTATAAAATTGCATTTTCAGTATATTAAACAAAAATTCATAAACATTCAGAAATATGCTACATTAATTCTTAAAATTCATTACCGATTCCATTATATAAAAAACAATATTACTTAAAATAATATTGGGCATTTTGATATTATTTGTGCAAAAAAACTAAATATAAATTTTTAATTTTTCTATGTGAAAATATTTTTGAATATTAATGACTTCCTGTACTTATTAATTTAAAAAACTCTTACCAATTTAATGTTGAAACTGAGATTTTTAATTTTATTTTAATCGTCATATATAAAATGTCTTAGAATATATTTTTAAATTACAATTTGTCTAAAGTAATAAAAACAATGCAATTAGAAAAACATAATTCAACTATAACATCAATGAACTAAGTATTTCGCTCCAAATGAAGGACTTACATATGGTTTTATCCAAGAAAATTCTTGAACACTTTACTGAATTGAAATTAAGTGTAATTTTCAAATGTAAGATATTCGGATCAGAAAATTGTGCCTTTTTTAAATATTATAATTTAGATATTTGAAAAAAGCTAGAAAATAATTATCATTGAAGAAATTTTAAGTTTAATGAAATTTTTTCCTAGCTAAAAATATCTTGATTTTGTATTTGATCTTCTTAGTTTCTTATTTTTTTTATTTTTATTGCTACCGTTAACAATGTAAGAATGGGTAGAAAATGCAGGAAAAATTAAACAAGAGGATTAACGAATATTACATTTGTTATTATAAAACATGTTGATTTTATTCATCCTGAAATGCTTCTAAATGAAATAAAATAAAGTTTTATAGAATTTTTTTCCAAATATTTATTTCAATGTTTTGAAATCCCAAGAAACAATGTAATAAAGCATTAAAATTTTTCATTTATTTTTCTGATCTTCATTCAAAATCATGCATTAATAAAAATAATATTAAGCTTTGAAAATTATTTTAGTTAGTTACATAATAAATAAGGAAAATTGTTCATCGTATAATACCATAAGCTTTGAATCTCTCATAGCATTATCCCTTAGCAATTTCAACAGTTTTTTATGGACGTATTTATTATTGTGAATGTCCAGATCGCAGAGCATAAAATGCAGACAGTTTCATTGCCAATAAACTGTACGAACATAATATTTTATTGCTTTTCATTTTATTTTCTGTCCAGCAAAACGTTTTCTATCCTCCAGGAATTTATGTGTACCCAAAGAGAAATCATTTCGGTAAAACTATTGATACATAAAACAATAATGTGAAACAGTTGGAATCTGATGAAATCTATTAAATGTATATACCTGGAAAAACGGACGTAAAAACTTACATAAGCTCCTAGGCATTTACGAAATGGAATTTTGGCTTCAAGCATGTTTTTAGAATAAAAAATATTTCAAAGATATATTTGTTTTTTATTATTCAAAAGTTGAAATATAATTGCTTTTAATTTTAAATGCAGAATATAAAACAATAATGAAACTGAAATCAAATATTAAGATTTAAAAAAATTTATAAAAATGTCTATTTTTGAGAAACAAATCTATTAATATTGATTTCAAAACATATGATTTTAGTAAATACTGTAGTAAGTACTGTAAAACACAGTGTATATAGTGTAATAAGTACTATAAAAGCTTGAAGTAATTTAAAAATAATGGCAGAAATGAAGAATTCTAATATAAATTAATACAGAAATTTTCAACATATTAAAAATACTTTTTACAAGTTTTTATAACCATTTATCTCAGTTGAATTTAGGATATTTTTTCAAGGAATTTCATTTTCTCCTTTAATAGTTCTCAGTCTCCTTTTTAATGATTGTAATGTAAAATGAGAAATTAATATGATGAGTTTGACAACACAATATAAATTTCAATAAAAATTTTGTATAATTTGTTTGATGATATGTTATTTTTATATTTAATAATGATTGATTGTAACTGAGTGTGTTCTGTTTGATAATTATTGGTTTTAAATACTTTTTCAAACTTACAGTTGTATTTTAAATAGCTTTAAATGTTAATTTCCATGATCTTTGTAATCAAAATTAATAATGACAACAGTGCTTAAGCACATGAACAAGCTTATTTCACAGATTGAGCACACACAGCAAATAAAAAATTGTTAGAAATTGCAACAAGTATATAAGTAGTGAAAAATATTATGTTTGTATTAGAAAAAATAGTGTTTATATCATGTATAAAATTACAAAAATACAGAAATAGTATGATGATGACTACTTTAAAATAATTGATAGAAAAGCACACACAACAATTCAAAATAAAACAAAAAATATCCTTTACATTTGCTATCAAATTAAAATTAAACATTATCTTACATTTTTAAGGTTGAACTTACATGTTCTGCATATTCTAAAAGGATAATTTTGTTTTTAATGCAGTATTACTTTAATGTTATTGAAATAAATTATTTATTAATTTATAATCAAGAAAATGACTTGGTATTAAAATCAAAAACAGTAGTACCAAGCAGCAGCTTTATTTACACACCTTGACCAATTTATTGATTAAAAAAAATTATTAATCTTATTTAGCTAAAAATTATATACCCCATGTAAATATTCCTACACTTAAAACATAATTTGAAATTGTTATCTATTTACAATAATGTCTAAAAATAGGGAAAAATGTATGCAAAACAAATGTAATTAAAATGCATTTTCAGTATCATATATACTAAAGATTCTAAAGCATTAGAAATATCATCTTTAAGAAAAAAAATCTGGAAAGTATTAGCATAACAGAAGTAAAACCATTTTAACAATAACATTGTGCAATTATTTTTACATTACTTCCTATTGCTGCATTACTATACATTACTGCCTATATCGATAAGGAGAATAAACTTGCCATATTCCATATGACAAGTTATTCTTACATCACTGCCTATAGGTGCATTACTATATATTACTACATCTATAAAAAGAATAAACTTGATATATTCCATTTGAAATAAATTCTCAAATAAGAATATCTCATAACTAATCAAAATAAAAAAGCAAACCTAAACCCAAAGATAAAAGCAACAATTTCCATCTTTACATTAACATATACATTCCGTTTGAACTCAAATTGTTATTTTTCCTTTTATTGTTATTTGTTTTTAGTATTACAAAAGTAAAAAAACGTTACTACTATACCAAAAGCATTAAATAAATAGATGGGACATGGTTAAAAAATAAAGGCCAATAAATAATTTCTTGACTTCAGGTTAGAGAAGAAAATGCCAGCAAAGTTGGCAAATACCTTTGGGGAAATTCGAAAAAACGAAAATGGGAAGAATAAATATGGAGTAGAACTAGAGTGCCGATAGCGTCATTTACTTTGTATCAACTGCAAGATATCTGTTTTTCTCTGCTAAAATAGAACTGTTTTCGTTCTTAAAGCATTTGAAAAGAGTTTGTGAAACATCCCTGATCCATCATTTAGTTTTATCCTTAGAAAGAAATCTGCTTGAACATGAAATAAATGGCTATTGTATCTGCTTCAAACACATTATAGTAAACGATGACGACAATATATTTTTAACATAAGAAAACAACTGAGTATTAAATTTCTTATGTTTTCAACAGCTTTTCTTACCCATATAGAGCATTTCACACTATTCTAAAAGAAACGTTTTCCCAAATACCACATTAGTAGAAAGAGCTCGTGAAAATTTGTAGTAATTTGTTAAACAGATAAAGCAAAATACGAATACATAAATTTATACAATCGATATATAGTTAGAAATTACTATTTATAACATAGATAGCTAAATCATGCAACTAAGCATTAGATGATATTATCTAATCATATAATGCGCAGTAAAAAATCCTGGAAATTCTTAAGCTTTTTTTTTTTTTTAGAAAATTTAAATTTTAGAAATACCGATTTTGATGATTTGAATAATTTTACTTATTCCATTTTAAAATGATTTTAATTTTTTTCACAACCATAATAATTTTATCTTACCTAAATGAGTTTACAAGGGGTTTTACTAACATGTAGTCCTGTCAAATTTGAAATCTTCCATTTTGTACAAAAATACATCTGCGGCAATTTTTTTTAGATTTATTTCACAGTTTTATGGAGAATATTTTTTAATGTAAATATCTTTAATTTTGAAGTAAATATTACGTTTAACTAAAATGAAAATTTTGCATTATTTATAGTGTGTTCAGTAATTTTATATGATTGTTTGTTTTAACAGTCAAGCTCCAATGTAGCATTTTCTTAATCTGTATAAAGGAAAATTTCATCCCAAAAATGAACTTTTAATTTCTAAACGTTCAGATATTTATCAATAAAAATTCCAAATTATTCCGGCACTTTGATTTAGTTGGGACATGAAAGGAAGGTGATATTTACCATAATTTTTTTAAAGAAAATTCAAGTCATTATGTGACTTATATCATACATATAGAATAAAACTTTGATGCTCAATTGATAAGAATTTTAAATGAAATGTACTAGAGGGGATTAAGCTTTGAGTCACAATAACGAAAATTAAGTGAATGGATATTAAAAGGAATTTATTCTTATCTAGCCAAAAAAACTTGTAGAATACTCAAATTAAGAAAATAAATATTACCTTAAAACTATGTAGGCTTAGGTATATATATATATATATATATATATATATATATATATATATATATATATATATATATATATATATATATATATATATATATATATATATATATATATATATATATATATATATATATATATATATATATATATATATATATATATATATATATATATATATATATATATATATATATATATATAGATAGATAGATAGATAGATAGATAGATAGATAGATAGATAGAGGTACAGCAATGAACTCATTCCTTTGTAGATAATTGAAAACTCGTTGATGAATCTTTGATTAATATGTTTTTTATGAGAAAAGAAATATGACAACAGCAATTATTCAATTACTCAATATTTGGAAATGCCGTGTCAAAGATCAATTCAAGCATCCAATACTTTATATAGGGATGACCGTTGATCGAAAACCAAACCAAACTTGCTAAAATAAGTTTTACGTTTAATTATCTTAAGTGATTTTAGATGTTACATAAGTTAAAGTTGGAAAGTAATATTTTAAGCACATCTTTATAAATGATTTTTGAAAATTAATTTAAAGTTTTAATCAAGATATAACTTAATTAATGAATCGTATGTAAGTTAAGCTTTAGATTATTTTTATTCATTTAGTAATATTAAGAGAAAAGGATCTTTAAACATTGACAAATTAAAAATAATTTATGTTAAAATAACATTATATAAAACAGAAATTTAGTACCAAAAAATAAATTAGAAAGAAATTATACTTTAAAATTTAAATTCAGGATTACTATAATTATTTTAGTTAAATTAGTATGTATCAAGTCAAAGTAATTAGAGTGCTTTCCAGAAATTAGTTAAAGTGAATCTCCTGTAACAAATAGTTAATTACTGTTTACATCACAAAATTTTAATTATGAAAATTATAATAGATAGGTCATATTTCTTAATAATTTTTTGTTATTTATTGAAAAGTAAACCTAGAATTGATAATAATAAATATTGTTTGCAAATATATAAATCTTACATTTCTGATATAAAGAACATTAATTTCATATAAATGCAATAAAAGAAGAAAATTGAACAAAAATTAAACCAATTTAAAATTTTGCAATAATTTAAAAATATAGACTGTCTGTAAATAATTTGAATATTTTTTCTATGAACTGTACTTTTAACAATCCATGTCTACAAAATGATACATTTTCAAAGGGCTGTAACTACAAAGCGAATTTTAAATAAAAATTTTATGTCACACACACACATGTACAGACATAATATAAATGGATAATATTTTATACATAATATTAAAGAAATATAATATTTTTACATTTTCATCTCAAATTATTCAAACTTTCTACAACAAAGGGAGGAATTCACGAAATTTATAAATTTATTGTACCAGATGATTAATATCAATTTAAAGGAATAAGGAAATTAACAAAGCTGATATTTTCGGCTCCAAAGTATTTTTACTGTAGGATTGGTGGAATGTATTTCAATAAAAAAAATATATTCACCCTTTTTTCTTTTGTATTTTGTCTGTCAAACAATAGGTAAGATTAGGATTTCAGCCTATTTCAGGAAGTCTAAGAATTGCATATTTGTGTTATGATCGATGTGTGATATAATCTAAGAAATGAGTCTGACAACCCCGGCACATCATTTGATTGATGAGAGACCTAAAAAGAAATAGAGGAGAAACAACATCATATTAAAATTTAGAAGCTTTAGTATAAGATGGGATTAAAAAAATGAATTGCCACAACGATGTGCATTTAAGTTCAATGACTGGCCACACATATGTAAAGTAAAAAGCTGACAACCAAACCATTTAGGAAGAAAGGTAATAAATAAAAAAGAAGCAAAGGAAAATGGATAGTAGATCTATAAACAGGAGAAGAGCTGAATTAGAATTGAAGAAGGATCAAATAAGAAGTATGAAGCATTTCTCTGATGATGAGGATCGACTATTGAGATCAAAGCGCAAATGAAACCACATAATGACCAGACAAAATGCATGACCATTTAGAATTCAGCATTTTGTGAAAGAGGCAGTTTTTTTTCTTCTCTTCATCTTATTTCTTGCCAAAAATATAAGTATAAAATTGTAAATTATGTTAATGCAACTAGCAACTAGTTTTATTAAATTATATTGTTTTATCTTTGTTTCACCGAATATGTTCTTATCTTTAGTCAAATAATATAAAAATTAGGTTTTCTGTGAAACACTCTTCTGTTGTAAAGATTTTAATACGATATTGATGATTCAGATAAACTTGTAGCCTGTATTTTTTGAACAAAATGTTTTAATTATATATAGTTTCAAATGATTTTCCATTAAATATTAAACTAATAATTTAAGTTTCTTACAAAATCATTTTCTATATGATCGAGAAAAAGTAGTTGCATCTATAATTAAAAAAAACTTAAGATAATTATTGTAACTATACAGATAACAGTACTATGGAAAATTTTACTATACATTGATAATTATTTTCCTTGTTATATGTTTCTTGACATTCTGTATGGTAATCATATTTCAATATATCAGCATTTGAATGCATGAAGATAAATTCAGAAAAAAATATTTGAAGAGTTCAAGGATTTGTTTTTAAAAAGTTCATTTGTACTCCAAACATTATTTTAACACCATTGTCAGACAACCTTATTGGCTTTAAAATATAAACTACTTTTATAATTTCTGATAATTTAGAGATTTTTAAACTAATAATTTAGTGGAAAAAAATCATTCCTGTATTTTTTGTTATATACTACCTGAGGTCTTGAAGTAAATCATAGATAGAGAAGTAGAAAATTAGAAAAGTTTTATCCCTATAAGTATAATAAAAAATACAAAATATTTTAACAAAAAGAAGGAATTCAAAAATTCTTGTATGCAAATAACCATTTGATTCGTAATTATGATTCTATTTACTGTTAAGATCAAAGAATTTTTTTAAAATTATTTTGGTAGATTTATATTATTCTTCTATCTACCATTGATAATATTCTGATGTTTGGCATTGACTATGTTCAGTAAATAAGCAAGCTCATGAAAGACACCTATTTAATTTTGTGAATACGTTAAGATTCTCAGTGCCGTTTATGAGTCCTTATTGTTGTGCAGGTTATCTAAGTCAAGTTATATTACTAAAAAAAAGTCATAATAATACTAACAAAACAAATAAGTTTGCTTTACTCAAAATAAAAAAGCGTTCAATGTGAATATATTATTTCCTCTGGCCCCATCTAGATGTTATATAGTTATTCAAAAGTTATTTTTTTGTTTCCATACGAAAAATAATCAAATTATACTAAAAGTTATTTTTCTGTTTCCATACAAAAAATAATCATACTTTCCATACAAAAAATCCAACATGTGCTCAGAGGCGTAGTGACGGGGGAGGCAAGGGGGGCTATCATGCCCCGGTCGCAGCTTGCAGAGGGGCGCCAAATCATTTCAAAGATAAACAAAATTTTTCAGAAAATTTCAATCTTAGTTTTATTATAATATTTATTTTATTCGGTGAAATAAACTTTGCATTTTATAATTATAGTGTCATGTCCACGGAAAAATAAAAAAATGCTCCAGGAAAGAATCAAATTTGGAAATAAGAAGTTGTTGATAAAAAAATATATGAGGAAGAGCTGCAGGAGCTTGCCATAAGCAAAACTATTACTCTTATATTTCAATAATTTTGAATAGCTTAGTTCCCTTTAAAAAGTATGTTTATTTAACCATGCTTTCGAATTGTATTTCTTAATCAATTTTCTGTTTTCATATGAGATGTTTTTACATATGAGATGTTTTTATTTTAGATTATCGGTTTTCATTCTTTTAATCCTTTCCTTTTTAAGTTTCATACTTTGCAAAAGGTTTGTGATACTATTGCTTTGTACAACAAATCTTGTAAATGTGTAAATAACGAAAATATCTTAATTTTTCTTATGAACTTTCTGGAATATTAGATTGGTCAGTTCCATTTTAATACATATGAGATGTTTTTATTTTAGTATAAAGTTATTTACCAAATTATTTGTATTAATGTTATATTATTTTTTGATCTATTAACGTAGGGAGATTACAGAAGAGTAAGCTCATGAAAGACACCTATTTAATTTTGTGAATACGTTAAGATTCTCAGTGCCGTTTATGAGTCCTTATTGTTGTGCAGGTTATCTAAGTCAAGTTATATTACTAAAAAAAAGTCATAATAATACTAACAAAACAAATAAGTTTGCTTTACTCAAAATAAAAAAGCGTTCAATGTGAATATATTATTTCCTCTGGCCCCATCTAGATGTTATATAGTTATTCAAAAATTTAAAAATTTTTGTCGAAATTTCAGTATTTTGAAATATTATTTGACGTGATATTTTTAATTTCTCATAAGAAATTAACTCCTTTTGTTGAACAAGCAGTATTTCATTAATATTTTTTATTTCTTTTTATGATGAAAAATTTGTATTTTATTTTGATTACAATAACGTAATTAAAAATTATTCGCAGAAAAAGAAAATTTCATATGACTGAAATATCATTAATGAAAACTTGTAAGAATTTAAATGTGCTAATAGCATCAGAAAAATCAAATTTTACTTAAGTTATCAAGAAGCGATATAGAAAGATTAAATTCAGTTGTTATTGAAACTTTGGGAAATTATATTATCCATTGTCCCAAAATATAAAAAAAATTCTTGTATTTTTTATCTCAGAATGTATTGTAGCTATTTAGCCTAGTGTCACGTTATAGTCGTGAGAAAATCCTCCTGAAATGTGTTTCTTATTAGCGGTCCCCTTTGTCCAAAATATTGTGTCCGGCAAGGAGGAATATATCCTTGGTGTTCGGCACCACGTTGACCTTCAAAGAAAGGGGGGAAATTTTACATAATATAGGAATACAGTATGCCGCGCAGGGAATTGTCTGCCTGGAATCGAAATGGAGGGGATCGAGAACTAATTATCTCCAAATTCTAGGAAAACACAAACTTTCTTTCATTTTTTTAGTTCACACGTTTAGTATTTCGTTTGTTCCCAAACATAGCTTCATTGGAAACAAAAATGTAGACTTTTGAAAACCTAGAGTTTAGACATTTAAAATATTATTGCCGTAAGTTGTGTGTTATCTGTCTAATATGTATTCTTTCAATTTCAATATTCATTTCATATTTTAGCTGGTATAAATATTTACTAACATATGCTTGCAGAGTTTTGAAAATTAAATATTAAATTACTTATTTGTTAAAACTATTAATTTAAAAGTAATTTATTTAATGTTTAAATGTTTTTGCTTGGGGAAATAATTTTGATTTGAATCGTAATTTTCTCGGCTTTACATTAGCACCTAAAATTTAAAAATTCTTTTTTCAAATGATAGAAGTTAAAAATCTGTAAAATATTTTTCTTTTTGTAAATGTATTTTTCCTTTTAAATGTTTTTTTATCTTTTTTTGTATGCTTAAATATACAGAATATATTCCTTAATTAATTAGTTCAATTTATATATAAAAAAATTTTTTAACTTGAAAAATTCGTTCCAGAAATTTACAAAGAAATCGTACATATTTCTCATTCTACATTGTAAAAATTTAAAAATAAGATTGTCTTTAAATGATATAAATTTATTGAAAAAAAAACCTTTATGACATTGCATGAACAGCACTTCCAAAATGGTTCTTAATATAACTAAATTTTTATTTCAATAAAAATTAGCACTCATTTTAATAATAAAATATATTTTAATAACTTAAAAACAGTTATATTAAATGCCTTAAAAATACGAAGAAAATTTTTACTACTATGATAACTGATTGAGAAAATTTCTTTAAATAAAATTAGGCGTTTAACAGTTAAAATTTATTTTCATCTCAGCACTTGTAATTCTTGATAATAATTCGAATCAATCAAAAGCTTGAAAGAACAATATAGAGTGCATCAGTTTAAAGAAAAATATAATTTGTAATAACATAATATATATTGTTTGGTTGAAAATATCTGATTATATTAAATATACATAATTTTACTTGAATTTGTGTGTTTTGATTTAAAAAATTTGCAAATTATTTTTGTTGTCTGCATTAGCGTTTCGTTGCATATCTGAAATTTGCATTGATAATGCCATGGCAGGATTTAGTTATCTAAATTGAAATCAGATGAAACTTATTAACAAAGATCTTCTAATTTTAGAATCAGAAAAATTGGTTTTATGGTTTAAAAATGAAATATTATAAATTATCAATATTACGTTTTGTGATTTAAATTTTTTACATTAAAAATAATTTTTGTTTTCATTAATGGTCTGAATGATATAATTTTAAAAGCTATTTTAAATGCGAAATTTCCTATAAAGTTGTTGTTTTTCACTGGAATTTTTCTGAAATAAAAAAAATGAAATAAAATTTTCAGTTTAATCAGTGATAAATGAAATGTTTAAAAAAATATCATTGTGAATAATCAGGTGAGTTGATCCTAAATTTGGGGTGTAATTTCTTACTCAACTATTATTTTTCAATAAATAGCTAAAGTTTCTAAAGTTAGTAATATTATAGAATTTTTGAAAATTTGTTAGAATAAGCTATAGCATATGTTCAACACCTAATGATCAACCATTCGTAGAGTCTTTCATAACTAAGATAATGCATAATTAATAGGGAATAAAAATGTTTAATTGCTTCATTTGGTTAACAAGCTAGAAAAATACATTTAAAATTTTTAAGACATTGTTATGGAAATGATAAATTATTAAAATCAATTTTCTTAAAAGTTAAAAATTAATTGATAAATAAATATCCCGACTTCAAAATTGTAATATCCGGATCAAGGCCTACAGTGCCCATATCCGTTTTCTTTACCGAGGGTCCTGAGGTACGAAGCATATGTCCCGGTTTGGTAGTCAGCCCAAAGTGAAATCCCCAGTGTGTAGCTCCCAAGGATGATTGGTCTTCAGTTTATCGACCCACTGAAAGGTGGAATTGACCTAGCTTGAGAATCGAACCTTTGCCTTGGGAGCACTAAGTCACCGTGATTAACAAATAGGAAAGTTTGGGGTAAATTTTATCATACAGATTTCCATAGAACAGAAGTTTATAAAGAAATGTGGGACTGAATGATGTTACTCAGCATTAGAAGAGAAATTAAACCTAAAACTCCATTAGAAATTCCAACATGCTTTACCTCATACGGTGAAGATAGAGAGAAAAAGAGGTTGCCATTCAAATATTTTTAACTACTTCTTCATCAATTGCAAGCTGTGAACGTTCATTCAGCAAAATAAAATTAATTTTGACTTATTTATGATCCACCATGAGTCAAAACCGTCTACGTTTTTATCTTAAATATAGAGGATTTAACAATCTTAAGTATAGAAAAATAAAATTTTTAAATGATCAACTTTGATAACGTAATTTATCAATTCTTTTCAGCAAAGGCAAGAAAAATGTGAATAGTGTAGTATATATTAGATTGCAAATAATTACACATCTGCTTATATCTATGATACGTAACAAATTATTTAATGTTTAAAAAAATTTTATGTTTTTTAAAATAATTGTATTAATATATAAAATCAATAATACCTTTTCATAATTAATTCTAAAACACATAAGTCCGATTATTCTAATGACACTTTTCCGAATCCAATATAAGTGTTTTTTGTAAATTAGAATTGAATTTTGTTTAAATTTAAAGCTTTGTTTGAGACTTTAAATTAATATATTTTTGCTTATTTTATAGCAGGTACAATATTTATATTATATTCTTTATAACAATTATACTCCATTTATTATAATGTATTATATATCGTTATATTATTATATATCTCTTGTTACTTAATACATTTTATTCCCATATTTATATTGTATTACTATTTTTTTTTCAATAAAGCGCCAAAAAAGGTATTCTACCCGGGCGCCGATTTTGCTCACTACGCCACTGCATGTGTTTACAAATTTAACCTCAAAAGACAAAAATCCGTATGTTAACTGTGTATTCTGGAAATAAAGTATAATAAATTCTCCCATTATGAACACAACATAAAAAAATTAGATTAGTTGTAACTAATCATATATAACTAATCTAAAGAGAGCTTTGTCAAAACTATATATTTTCTATCGTCAGTTTTATTTAAACAAATGAAACGTTTTGAAAATTATAAAAATGTATTTGCATGCTTAAAATAAATAACAATCATGAGGCTAATTTGTTATTTTAATATAAATATTTACACTTTTACTAGGTTTTCTGTATAGTCATAACACCATTTTTGTATTTAATGTTTAAACAAACATTAAAAGCATTTCAAATTACATTTCTATTTTGCAGAATTATATCAAAATAATTTGATATGAATATGTTTTATAAGAATACGTAAATATTAATTTTAAGCAATTTATAACATGTTAAAATCCAATGTTAAAATTTCTAAAATGATATCTAACATATAACTTGATATTAAATCGCATGACCAATATTTTTGTATTTAATAAAAGCTTTCACATAAAAACTAGTTATTATTAAATTTAAATTAGATTTTTTTTTTGATAAATTAAAAAAAAAATTGTTCTATAAAGAAACTAAATACATAATGCTAAGAAAAATATAAAATTGAAAATTTTAAATCAAAATAGCCGTTTATTAATTAAAAATCTGAAAACTTAGAAATTAAATCAAAAACGTACTTGATAAATTTTTATTCATAACACCAATCAGATAAAACTTAAATTTTCATTGCATACATTTCGTAACATTACACATAAGGGATTTCATTGAAAAGATTATAAAATTAGTTTTAAAAAAACCAAACACTTCTAGAAAGTCTACAAAGTTAAAAGGAACAATTGTAAAATCTATAAACTTTGTCGTTTTATCCTATAAAACTAAATTATCTGCTTAAAAACACACATTTCCCCTCGAGGTGACAAGAATTGGAAATTTCATTTGTTCTTACTAAAAGAAATAATTCCTGAAGATTGTTTCTGTTATTGCTTTGAAATAAATAATGATTGTATATGTAACTAAGAAATTAATAAATACATTTCTACAAATGTATGTAAAATTCAAAAAAAAAAAAAAAGAAAAAAACAATAAGAGATAGTGGCGATAATTTTGTGTTCAATTTTGATAAAAACTATTTCAAAGATTCTAATATGGGAATATCCTAATGTTTTAGAATTTAATTATAAAAAGAAATATTGTTATAGAAATTTAAAATTGCAATTTAATTTTTTCTTCTTACCTGAAGCAGGGAGAAAAAGCGTGGTCACTTTATAAACAAAACATGCATATATATATATATATATATATATATATATATATATATATATATATATATATATAGATAGATATAGATATATATATATAAAACTTAAAAGTCTAAGTGCAGTATTACAAAAACACCTTCTGTAACAAACTTTAAGTGTAATCAATAATATTACATGCAAGATAATATATATAAAAAAAGAACTTAACGCCAAAAGAGAAAAGAAGCTAGGAAAGGTTTCAACTCTTACACATTTCAAGGTGTGGGCTGCTGAAAACCATCTATCAATTTCCCTGGAGAAAACTTAATTCATGCTCGTTGCGAAACTCAAGTGTGGCCCGCAGATACTTTGGGGGAACCACAGACTGAAAAAAGCTAACCATATCAAGCTGCTAAGAGTGATCCTTGATAAAAAAAAACTTAGCTTTAAACATTACATCATCTCCCAAGGCAATAAATCACCACTTCTGCAAGGAAAACTACGCAGAATTGCAGGCAATGAATTTGGCATTAACCAAAATTATACCGGATAATGTTCTACAAGACAGTAATTGAACGCGTGATCTACCATGGTGCTGCCGTTTGGCGAACTTCACTCACAACTAAGACATCTCAAAAGCTCTCATCCATTCAAAGAAGTTTCCTTCTCAGCATCACTGGTGCCTTCAGAACTACCCCAACCTCAGCCTTATAACTCATTACTGGTCTTCTCCCCTTTATCTGAAAGTCGAAGCAGAGGCAAAGCTCATCAACCTCACTAGGACTGGAGTTCAGTGCCTAGAACCTCTTCTCCCCTTAGCATCTGATGTTGAGGCGAAACTAAGTCTGTATACAAATCATTCTGGTCTTTTTAATATCAACACGTTCATCACAATAGACGAAGAGGCAACCCCTCTGCAGTTTTTGCCGGACACTCTACACATATTTACGGATGGATCAAAACTTGAAGAAGAAGTAGGCACAGCTTTTGTTGCCTACCTAAATAACTCTAAAATCCACACATGGAAGCAGAAACTCCGCAACGTGAACTCTGTTTTCCAGGCTAAGGTAATTGCAATCAAAGAAGCTGTTAATTTGCAAAGAGGCAACAATTTCCTGTAACTATTTGGTCAGATAGCCAGGCAGCACTTAAATCTATCAGCAACCCAGCATCAACAAGTCCTATAGATCGCTTTGTCCAAGGTGAATTAGTTAATTTCTTGTTCATCCAACTAAAATGGATTAGGGCCCATGCTGGAACAGAAGGCAACGAGGAAGCTGATAAGGACGCGAAGAGTGCAGCCTCATCCTCACTCCAGCCTCTCATTGTTCCACTCCCACGCTGCCATCTCAAACAAGAATGTCAGAAATGGATTCTTGCTAACTGGCAACAAAGCTGGAAGGATGTCAATATAGGGCGATATATTCATGAGATGGAACCTTCTGTCAGAATGAAACCATTAAGCTGGACAAGAAATGAAATTCCATTTATGTCCGGCCATGGCCCTTTTCCTACGTACTTTCACCGAGTGAACCTGGCAGTCTCACCTAATTGCACTTGTGGAGATATTGGCGATCCTCTCCTTATCATCACGGCTTGCCCATTAACAGCATCTTGGCACCTCTCAGGCATCTTGGCACCTGGTGTGGAAGAAATCAATCCTGAATAACAAGACTTACAGGAGAAAGTTGAACCAACTCGTGGATTTTCTAATTATTCAGGAAGGCCTTTTCACTTGGTTCCATGACGACACCAGCTAGTAACTACTCCTCCAATCCTGTGTCGTATCAATCTTCTTTGTGTGCCTCACCCATTTACCTAAAACTCTGCCTTACTTTGTATAGCTCTTCTTCATATCTTACATAAATTTTATAATTTATCCCCTATTTCTTACTTAGTTTGTAGCACAATCACTATTTGTTAATATTCATGTAATTCACCAACCAGTTTTTTTTTTTTACTTAGTATAATATTGTTTTATTACACCAAAAATTTTTGTACATACTTGTTGATTTTTCCTAATTATTTGTAATGAATAGCTAGCTTAATTTGTATTGTCCATAGTGTGGTAGTATTTGAGAGCTCGGGGTCGCAAAATTGGGGTTCTTCTGTAGTGGCTCCGTTTTTTTTTTTTTTTTTCTCCAGAGGCTTCCATCATACTGGTATAGCTCATTTGAGCTGGGTACAGGAAAGTTCACCGGCGTAAACTAAACATTACTTCTGATTAGTTAAAAATTGTTTTCAAACTATTATTTTCTGTGCATATACTGCAAAAGAAATAAATATATACTTTTGATAGTTTCCTGTATCTACTGTTTACTATTCAATGTTTGTATTTATTTTCGATTTTTAGGTAATGAAATTTTACCATTAAATACTATGCTTAAATTTTAAGTTTAGAAATTAAAAATGGAGAGTTTGAAAGGCAATATGTGAAAATATGTATCAGTTTGAACATTTCTTTGAGAAACTTCCCCTGCTTATTGCGTATAGGGTTATATAGAAAGTTCATTATTATTTTTTTATTATAACACTTTCAATTCCTTAAAATTTACACTTATTTTTTTTAAATAATCGGTAAACATTTTATTATTTTGTCTGGCTTAAGCTACTTAGAAATAATTTATCTAAAGCTACACATTATTTTCTGGAAATTATATTGTATCCTCAATGAAAAAAAGAAATCTGGAAAAATAAAATTTATGCGTATTTATACTTAAAAATTTGTGTGTCTGGTTAATAATGCGTAATTCTTTTGTAATATATTTTGTAATATTTTTTTTGTAATATATTTTGTAATATACCTTATGTGATTAAAAAAATTTCAATTTTTTCAAAGACTTCTAATTGCATTTCCTAGAAAATGTTATAAAATTACAGATGGATTCTGAAATGCAACATACATCTACGTCTTAGAGGAAAATCGAACTCATGAACTATGGAACCGAAGAACAAAGTGGCTTCAATTTTCAGCTAAAAAATGTGTAAGAAATCCATGGAAATCGAACTCATGAACTATGGAACCGAAGAACAAAGTGGCTTCAATTTTCAGCTAAAAACTGTGTAAGAAATCCATTGAAATCTCATTCATATAGGGAATAATTCAAATCTATTTCATTTGATTATAAGCTTACTTGTTTATCAAGCATATAAACTTAAAAAATAGCAATATTTAAATATAAAGATATCAATTGATTTACAACTTCTAATTAAAGATTTTAAAATATTTATCATGTTAGATTTAAAGATTAAGACATTCCTCCTTTCCTTCAGAATTATTTATAATGTCTTCCTTATTGTATATAAATACTTATGAAAACTTTTGTTAACTATAGCGTTCTAAGAAATCATAGAGCATTATTTTCTATTTTCTTTTCTTTTATAAAATATATAAATAAATTGTAAATTTAATTTGCAAATTTGACTTTAAATATGTAATTTTTTATAAAATTATAAAATACCTTCATTATAAGCAAGATAAAATAGAATACATTACAAGTTAAATATTTTATTTTTAAAAATCTCTTTTTCTCCGAAAATATAATGACAAAAATAAATTGTATTATAGTATTTTAAATGAAATTTTCCTTTCTTACCTTAAACAAATATAAGCTCTTCAATTAATAATTTTATAAAAGGAAAAAGTTGACAAATGATGGAAAATTAAAGAAATATAAAATGTTGTGTCCGACAGAACACATTTTTTGATAAGTCTCCAGAATTTCAAGGTAAATTAATCCATAAAGCAAACTTCAATATCAAATTAACTGTCTCATAATTAAAATGGAAACATACTTAAAAATCCATCTCTGTAAGTATTTAATACGTAAAAACGGAAAAAGAATTGAAATAAGATTTTTTTTTAATAAACAGTTATTTAAAAATTTAAATAAAACTTCCAAAAAGCAAAAGTAATTTAGTTAAAGAATTACCTAATATACAATTCGAGAGTCATTTTTAATAACTATGAATTTTTGGCATTCTAATGATTAGTATCTTAGGCATGGGGTCTTTTTGGTCATAACTGTATTCTATTGTATAATTCACTATATTATAGTAATGATTATATTATATATTTTATTAAGAATATGAGAGGACAAAAAATTTTCTTTGCACATTTTACTCAAAACGTTTATTATTTTTTCTAAAATTCAGATATTTTCAGTATAATATGAATGAATGAGAAAATGTCAGGATATTTAATGAAAGCATTGCCACAAAAATTCTAATATTTTACAAATATTCATAGATAAGTCGAATGTAATTAACGATCACAAATGAGCAAATGGATACGAGAAAAATATTCTACTCAGAATAAGTAATGCTTTAAGAATAGCTAAAAATTATTGATCTGCATCACTATATTAATAATGTTATAACTTACTTACTAATATACATTTAAGTTAATTACGATTACATTTTGCAGTTAAACTTTGGGTCAATAAAATGAAACTTATTAAAGAAAACAGTAAAAATTTCTAGTTATATATACTTCTTTCTTGTAATGTGTCTAAAGTATTAATAAGAATACTGTGATATATATTTATTCTGTTTATCTAATACGGCCATTTATTCAATTGTTTATCAAATTTCCTTATTATTCAATCTCTGTTCTTCATTTGCATAATTTGATTTCATAAATGAAACTGTTCTATGACTCCATAAAGTAAACACAGGACTTTTCTTCGATGTATACTTAGGTGATGTTACGTTTTCTTTCATTATAAATACCTTGAAGCTATTACGTTGCTTCAATTGCAGTGCTTTTCTATTGAATTTAAGCAAGTTTCTTGGAAAAGATCGTTAGTAAATGTGTAGTGAAAAGGAAAGTATTGTTTTACTTTGCCTGAGTTTTGCTTAATGGCAAGCAATAGCAAAAATAAGTTTGGTTCAAGAATGTTATTATTAAATTATAAACTTTTCAAGTTTCTTTTAATTTACAATTATCCATGCAAATTTTATCTAAGCCAAAACTATACAGAATATTCTTTTTAGATAAAATTAATATTTATTTTGATGGGAAGTTGAATTTGCTTAATGTAAAAAAAATGCTTACATGAGATTTCTAAAATATTTCAAATGAACTGAAATAGTTTTTATACTTTTAAAATGAACTATTTAAGGCTATGTAAACAATCTTACCTAAATCATTTCTTCAGAACTTATAATTATTAACGATATATCCATTGTGTGTTATTGTGAAATTGTTGATAGCTATGCAAATTTATTTCAAGAGAGTCTCTCTTTGTGGTTTTAAAATATAAATATTTGAATATTTTTCTGTAATAAATATTGCATAAATGGTTAATCTTTAATTTATTTATTTATCATAAGAAACGATTTGAAATCTTATATTTTAGGCTTCAACTTAGTAAATTTGTAGTGTCTGTTGGAGTAATAATTTATTTCTTCTTAGTTGTATCAGAAATAGCAGCATCGGGAATAAAACTGGAACACACTTTTTTGTTTTAAATTTGAAATTTATTTTAAAAAATTCCCATAATTTAAAATTTATTATATTAATATCTTATATAAATTACAAAAAGGTTCTAGTTCATGAACACAAAGTTTAATGTATTTTTAGGCGCGTAATTAATATTTTATCCTTATGTATATAGAGGTATATCTTATTTGATAATAATATAAGAATGCTGCATTAAAAGAGAGAAATAATAAAAGAGAAAAACTATTTTATAAATTCTATACTAAATGAATGCATAATAAAATATTTAAGCAAATAAACTGTGGGAGAGTTCACTGGTTCAAACAAATGAATTTTTAGTAAATACTTAAGCGCAAAATGTGTAGATATTAATTAAATTTTTCATGAACTTAGTAAAATTCAAATTATATGCACAATCATATCAAATTCTATATTTTTTATAATGACGTCAAGATTGAAATAATTTTATTAGTTTAGAAAATATTACGATTTCAGATAATTAAAAATATATTTCTCTGAATTTAAGCACATTCAAGTTTACGCTGTCTTTTTACTTACACTGGTAAAACTTACGTAGTTTTTCTTCTCTGCATAAATTATTATTACAAAATGACCCAAATAATATGCATTAGCAAATCCTAAAGTCCCAATTTTTTAATACAATTCAAGTATATAATCTTAAAAAAAGCAAAATTTCATGCTAAACAGTTTCTTAAATATTGACGTAAACATTGTCTTAAATATAAATTTATATATTAAAGTTATATTTTAAGAGTCCTAAACTAATTTTTCTTACAAAACATACTTATTTACGAAATATTGATTGCAATAATTATTTATATTTTTATAAAATAACTCCCTGAAATAAATACAAAAATACTTTTCTGAAGTATTTCAGAACTCGTACTTGAAATGATCGATTATAAATTATTATAGATTCCTCTATAATTCTGTATATGGTTATTATTTAATTCTGCTAAAAAATAATTACAAATGATATTATATTCTATGTAATCGCAAAATTATTTATTTAGTTTCATGTTAATCTGAAAAGACACATAAAATGTAGAAATATTTATTTTTTATGATGATTTCATAATTTTTAATAAATATATTTCATTATTACCAACGTATTTTTTAATTTCCTAAAAACTGCAGTGCATTATTAGACGCTTAATAATTTTAAATCTAAAATTTTTAAATGACTAACCAAGTTATCGGTGACACATTATTTCATTTTGAAAAGGAATTGGAAATTTTTATGTTACGTACATTTATATGATCACAACCTCAGTTAAAGATTTATTCCCAGATATTTAAGGTATTATCTTAAAGTTTCGCTTAATGCTTAAAGCTAAAAGCTATTAGCTTAAAGTTTCGTCTTAAAAAATTCTTATTTGTTTATTTGTTTGTATTATTTTATTATTTATTTGTTTTATAATATCAAATGTGTTTCAGAGACACTGAAATTTCGGTAATAAATTGTGAGTTACTTACGCAGTATTATTATTACACATTTCATTTTGATATTAACTACTGAATTTAATTCTATATTTTTCAATTATGATGCATTTTCAGACACAAAAATTTCTATAAATAAGTGTAATAATGAAATTCGTTAAGATTTGACAAATCACATTAATAATCATGGCTTATTAGCAGTTGCAATTATGATTAGTTTATTATGTAATGAATACAAATATTACGTTCGATAAAATCACGTCAAGGTATTTTTTTCGTTTTTATCATTTTAATATTCTAATTACAGTATTATCAAAAATTGTTGTTTACAGAAGTAGAAAATTTTTTATGATGTATTAGTTAAAAGATATGAATTTTTAGAAGAAATTATAATCTTTATATTATTTTAATTCATTATAAGTTTAATGATTTTTCTTACTATACAAAGTATTTTAGGTAATGAAGCAAATAGTTACTTTAAATAATTTAGAATATAAAAATTAATATTCCTCTTATAAAGCAAATTTATTTAAATAGTTAACTAAATCATCAATGCAATATTGTTTAGTTTAGAAAATAGATTGAACAATTTCTGCTTCATACACATTTATACGACGCATACAAACTTCAAGATTTATTTTCTTCATGATTAATATTTAAATTACTTTTTAAAAATTGGAAATATTATCTTTTGCATGGAATGACATATTTGCATGTGACATAATATTTCACTTTATCTACTTCTGTAATCTCTGTAGTGCGCAAAGAAATTTTTTGTTCAAAACATAAATCAAATGTTTTTCTATGTGAAAGATGTTTAATACTGACGCTTTCATTAAAGTGAAGCAAATTAAGTATTTATGCTGTTTCTAGTACTGCTATTAAAATTTTTCGTATATGCGTTCAGAGATATTATTGTGACTGTGAAAAAGCTATGCTTTCATCAAAGTTCATTTTCTTATAAGATTACGTAACAAAAAGAATTGTGTCTAGCAAAATTTATTGCATAGTACAAAAAATTCCTGAAGCTAATGTGACAAGAGCTGTTTCATATTTCAAAAGAAATTTGTTTTTACAATGATGAGTTTGCTATAAGACTCTACTGATCTTAGTAACCTGAAAGCTAATTTTGTGGATTGTTTCAGTTCATTTCTTTTAATGTAACAGTTTCGGTAAAGGTGTGTTGGAATGTTTTAGTATATTTCCGAAGTACCGGCTTTTTATATAAATTTATATTTTCATTACTATTATTTTCTTTTAATCAGTAAACCTGTCAGAACATAATTCATATCTCCTTCTAAATATTTGAATCTATATAAACTTATAAATAACTTAACTCAGTTTTGCAAAAATGAATTTTGAAAGTAATGGTCAATATTTATTTAAAAAACCATTTTAGACATCATTAATGGTTATGAGCACATAAAGAGAACATCTCTAGAATCAATAGTGTTAGTTTAATTCCTTATTAAAAGCACGAATTAATATAAAAACTAAATACATTAGAGAGACAGAGAAAGAGAGTCTCTCAATTCTCTAAATATTTTTCTTACTTAATACTTATGACATGTTTTAGAGACAAACACAGTTTTCGCTGTTTTGTACTGATTACAATTCGCCAAATTTACTAAAAATACAACTTTGAAAGAAATGCTGAAAATTTTCAAAACAGATTAATGCTATCAAATATCAATGAAAATAATTGTAAACTATAAAATTCTAATTAAAACACAATAATTCTTTTTGAATCATCTAGAAATTTAATAGTTTTACTTAAATAAGAGAAATAAAGCAAATTTCATTATTAAATAATATTTGGTTATCACTTATGAAATAAAATTTACTGATAACGAATTTCATTAGTTATTCGTTGCAAAGTTTTCTCATAAAATATGGAAGTAATATTATATAAGATACAAAACATTCTCAAGAAATTTCTTATAAACTTTCTTGAGAAATGATTTATTTCCAAATAAATTGTTTTAATTTTTATGGATTTTATTTTCAATCTCATACAATTTATAACTAAAAAGGAATTGTATATGACATTTTAATGCATTCTTATTGCTTGGAGCATTTTCTCCGATATTGTTGATTAAATGAATAACTTTATTTAATTATTCAATAAAACTTTAAAATTCTTACAAATTACTTAAATTCAATACAAAATACTTTCATAAAACAGGAAAATAATTTAAAAGAAAAGTTTCATTGAAATCTGACACTTTCGCAAAGTAATTTATAATATTTTTAAATAATGTAAAAAGAAGATTTGATTTATTTTCTAATTTATATATTTGAAAACCTAATAAACAGTTCCAATGAAATAAGTTATTAGTTTCTATCAATCCATTGAAATTTCTGAGAAAAATAAATTGAAAATACATTAATTTCTTAGAATAAAATTAATTCCATTGAAAAAATCCTAATTTATCTTTGTAAACACGTTTTGCGAAAGGTGAGATTACTACAAAATATATTATATTTCATGGAAATATTTTGTGAATTATGGGGCATATTGTATAGATATATTGTAGAACAATGAAACGGAGAATCGATGTCTTTTTTAATATTTTTTGAATTTCTAATTTGAGTTTATTGTAATTTTCACATTTCAATTATTATAAACTTGATAAACATTTATAGATTAATCATATATAATAAATTTATGCGTCTTATTCTGAAGTGTTCTTATTGACGAAATAAAAATATGCATTTACAATCAAGGTAAGCTGAATATTGAGCTGAAGACACAAAGTGTTATTGATATATATATAATAATATTATTTTTGATAAATTAAACTTATACATATTTACTCTATGAAATATTCCATTACATACTCCATTATACATTTTTAATGTTTAATTGAAATTTAATTGTAATGTTTATTGAAAAATTAAATTTTGGTTTTAAGCAAATTATTGTGAAAAAAATCTTTTGATTACACATAATAATGATATATAACTAATGGAAGCTAAATTTTATTTTTAGTTAAATACATTTGAAACTATTTAGTTATAGCTGATTAATCATAAAATGAAAACTAATTAGCTGTTCATTCCCAAAATTAATAATTGTTGATAAATTATCTACAAATTGATTGATCATGTATTCAATTATTTTTTCTCTTTCCCTTTGCCCTAATACCCTTTGCTAATGATTATTGTGCAAAATTTAGAAAATTCAGAAGGTAGTGTTAGGTGAACTGAGAATGCGGGCTTTAAGTAAACAATTAGCTTCATACTTTTTTCCATTTATAACATTAAAATAATCACATGAATAAGCATTTTTAAACAATAAATTAAAGAAAATTTTCCTAGCAAATTGATTGCTCAGCTATTAATATTGTGTCAAATATAAAATCCATATTATAGAAATTACTTAATAATTTTAAAATGCATGAAGTTTCAGTATTTTTTAAAGTATTTTATAATTTTACGTCCATAAATCATTTGGAATTTTTTAGTAGTTATCATATTATAATTTTTTTAAAAGAAGTAATAATTCCTTTAATAATTAGTGAATATTTATATTAGATATGCATAGCTTTTTCATTTTTAACATTTTCATATATCGCAAAAGACTAAACCTCCAAGTTATCACTAAGTATTATCATAAAGTTTTCCTTAATCTTAATTCCCCGTTAATACAGTTTTCAACTCACATTATTGATATTGATATTTTAAGATGATTTTAATGTTTTATGAGTAGTTATTTACTTATTCTTCAGTTAAAGACACCTCTGAAGACAAGAAACTTATTAAAAAATTTGATTGTAACAATAATTAATGCAATTTTACTAATTCTAATAAGTATATTAATTAATTATTTTAATAAAAAAATTCCAGATAAAATTAATCTTATGCATCAAAACTTTGATTTAAAAGTTGCTAAATTTAGTAATAAACATATTAAAATAAATGTTTTAAATGTTAAGAGTCAAAGTATAATGGAAACAATTGAAACGAATTCCATCAAGGAGAAATCAATAATGCTAAAATGCATTAAACAATAATTTTATTCATACAATATTTGACGTAAGTAAAAACGTAAACAAAAAGAGTTCCTATTTATAATTAACTTCTTATATAACATATGACAATAATAAAAGTAATTCATTAATTGTCTACTCATCTAAACATCAAAAAATTTAAAAATTAACTGCCTCAAAAAATAGACACTTGCATTAATGCATATATTTAAAAAAAATTGATACTGACATTAATTTCGAATAAAAAATGTAACTTTTATATGAAGCTATGCTAATAATCCAGCATCACTTCAACTTTCTTTTAGCTTTCGTCTTTTTCTTCTGAACATTATCGAGTACTTCAGAAAACATAGAAACCTCTTCACGAGCTTCTATTGCATGTTGGTGTAGATTGGTCACAGCTTTTGCATATCCAATATTATTCTGTTAGGAAAATATAGTGCAAGCTCAGTTACACAGTTAATAAAGAGTTTAATCTATATAATGATTCAAGACATTTTATCTATTATCATGAATTGAGTTTCACTTTGTATAATGATGAAAATAATTTTGAGGAATAAGGATAAATATTATTTTCATGAATTATTTCTCTTAAGGTCTTTATACAAAATATGTATTCCTATGTGCAAAATTATAGCCTAACTTCTTTTGGCGTTAAATATTTTTTGAATATAAATAATTGTATGTCCAAAATATCAGTTCTTTTAAGCTCTGTAAAAGATTTATAAGGTCTCATAGAATCACTGTGTGTCTAACATTACATGGGATTTTTATACACGTGGAATATTTAATTATAAATGAATATCATGAATTTCAGTGTTTCCATGCTGAAATTAATGATATGCATTTATAATTAAATGTGAGTAATACAAATATTGCAATTGTAACTTTATAATTTGAAATGTTCAAAGCATTGCATAGTGTCTTTATGTATTACCATGAATATTTAGATAAAAGAGTTACTATTATTTCGCTATATGTTTTGTAGACAATATATTGTAACTTTACCAACAAAATGATTTTTTTCAAACGTTTTTGAACATGTTTATGCGTTTGCATTTTTTATAGTTAATATTTAACTTTTTCATATTTAATGTACTGTTTCCTGAAAATATTTGGTTAATCAACGTAAATATTTTTATTACATATCATGCTTTAATAATGCTTACAAATACATTTAACTTAAAGTTTAAAGAGATAATGAAAGTTAATTCAGATATTTTGTAGATCTATATAGATTACGGAAAATGATTTTACTAATACAATTTAACAGTTGTTAGAATGGAATATTTAAATCTTTGAATTTTTGTAATACTGTTATATTCTCTCTAAAAATTATATCAATAAAGATTTCTGAAATGATAAATATGTAAAGATTCCTTTTAATATAATTAAGAAATATTTTAATCCTGAAGAATAGTAAATGATTTCAAATCTAAAAATTAGAATAAATCAAATATATTATTATCTAGAAAAATAAGTCACTTACACAAAACTTAGATAATAATTTCCTGAAAGCATTAATAACAAATAAAATTTTATCGAATATATGAAATATATTTAAATTAGACTCAAAAAGAATTTACTTGGTTTTCAAATGATTTTAACATTTAAGTCATTCTTTTACAAGATAGTTTTCCAAAAATTTTTCTTTCATAAAAGGAAAAGCTTTTTAGAAAAACAATAATATTTTTAACGATAATTTTTGAATTTGAGAGATAAATAAGTATTACCTAAAGTCTGAAGCAGCTCATTCCCTCTTAATAAATTTTGCTACCAGTTAAACCATTATAAATGTTACATTTTAGATAATTGAAAAATTTATTTTGAATACAAGGTAGAAAGGACTAAAAAATACTTATATTGAAATTAATATCCTATGACGATTCCATTGTACAGAAATGTTTTAAATTACTTAGTGTAACTTCTTGTAAATCATTACCTTTTGAGCTTATTGATGATAAATTAACACAGTTGCACATGATAATTATAGTTATATAAATGCTTTATTTGTCAAATTAATTAACTGCAATCTTTTAAATTTCATAAAAGTCTGATTAAAATAACGTTATGCAATATATAAGTATGTAAATAAATTTCATTTATAAGAAATATTAACACAACAAAAACCGCAAATAATATAAACAACTTTCATCTTAAAAGCGTGCATCTTTTTCAGCATTTTTCTCACTTCTTGTTTTATGGAGTAATCAATTTAGGAAATAATATAAAATGACTTCAACATATTTAAATCCTTTCAAAACTCATTCCGCTCATCGAAATTGAAACTTGTCACGCTGTTATACAGACGATAAGAAAACGAATTTTTTACTAGAAATGTGTACTAATTTTACCATCAGGTGTCAATTTTCAAAAGTTCCCATTGCAGATTAATCAAACTTGTAAATAAGCTGAATAAATAAAAATCTCAAAAAACATTTTCTATTTCTGTGTAATCATTAACTTGTATAAGAAAGATTAAACTTTACTGGTAAAAATATTTTATTAGAATTGCTGTAACATGTTATTTGAATGAATAACATCGTTAAATATATTGAGTAAATTAACCGTATCAAAATAAAATAAATAATAAATGAGTAAATTAACCGTATGTTGTCAGGAAGAATACAGAAAGTTGTTTTAAATAAAATTGTCAAAGAAATCACAATTGCATTGTAAAAAGAAAATTTCATTCTCCCTATTTCTCAAAAACAGCTCAATCTTATATCAAATGTAGGCGATACCTCGGCAGATTTCGGCAGAATAAAAATATGCTATCCACTACCAATAAAATTAATATAAAACCCACACCTGGTAGAGATGCTACCACCACAAAATACTGTTTTAGTGCATCAAACAGCGTATCCTAGAAGAGCACAACACTCTTTGAAACAATAAATCCAGGGTTTGATTTTAAACTATGTTGAACAATGAGTGGTAGATGATTCATTTCTGCTATTTACATTATCTCTCAAAGTGTGTACTTGGAAGATTCTTCTCTTTACACGTGTATAAGTTTATGACCAACAGAAGTTCTTCCAGATAGCACATTAAGAGGTAGATATTCAAATGTATTACAATTGATTTTGATGATGTCCGTTCACAACAATTTACAAAACTATGTCAAAATAAACTTTGTTTTTATTCTCAAATTTTCATCGAAAATTTCTGTTAATCTCACTGGCTTTTATGAAAGTTCTATAATCAGTGGTCATATGATTCTTACTTTTTCAACTGAATCTGTGAATAATCAATATTTCCATATAAACATAACTTTACCACATCATATCCTAGAATAATAACTACATTACATTTAACGCATGATTGCACAATGTGAATTTATTGTTGGTTTTAACCTGGGGCATTTTTATTTCAAACTTTCATTCTTAAATTCCTAAAACATGCTCTACCACGAATTCATGATACAACGAACTCCTTCAAAGCAAGACATTCTAATTTTACAGAAATGACAAATTTTAAGATCATTATCTTTATGCAAGATTGAAAACAATACTATTTCTTGAAACAAAATCGAAGAATTCCTTTGTGCTCATAAGTAGAAAATATCTAATGTGCAAACTTTCCTGAAAACATAGCTTCTTTGTTCTTTCCTCGGGAATCTCTATGATGAGATTCCCAAACGACTATGTTCCTGGAAGAGAAGTATTTTAACTGAGTTGAAAGTTAACTTTCCATTCTATGTTGCAAAAGTACTTGGAAATTTTCTTTGAACTACCATTAAGCAATATTTAATTTGCGTCCAATAAGTAATTATTGTCAATGTAACGCATATTAAGAAATTTTTATCATTGAATATAAACTTTATTAATTTTGAAAGATTTCTCCTTTCTTTCAAATGTGAGTAGTTGCTAAGGTTTGAATTATTTGCAGTTATTTTCTCCTCATAACCTATATAATGAGTATACCAAGTTTCATGAAAATCCAATTAGCACAACGGTTACATCTCAAAAGGTTCACTTTCATTATAACTTTGATCACGCATCATGAAAGCGTGTGAAATTTTTAGTGCCCCTTTTATAAAAAACAAATTATATTGTAGAATAGAATTTGCCTTTATGGAATAAAATATATAGCGATTTACAAAATATAAATATACTTATTACGGAGTCCCCAACTTACATGCGTTATAGAAAAATATTATTACATAATATTGAACTTTTGTTAAGATTTACTAAGTATTACGTTTTGAAGTTAACATTGTAACTAATATAGTTATTGTAATTTTGTATATAATTTTCCTCATTTTATTTGATATATTTTGCTGTGGAGTATCAGTTACATTGAATTTTTGAATAATATAATCAAAAATTCAGTTTAACTGATATTCCACCTCAACATATATAAAATTAAAATATAATGAGGAAAATGTGAACAGGTATTATAAATAACACACATATAATTTGTGTGTACTATTTTTTTCTTTTTAAAATCATTTCTTAATTTCCCTCCTTCTTTCATTACACACACACGCATATATATATATATATATATATATATATATATATATATATATATATATATATATATATATATATATATATATATATATATATACATATACATATATATATATATATGTATATATATATATATATATATATATATATATATATATATATATATATATATATATATATATATATATATATATATATATATATATATATATATATATATATATATATATATATATATATATATATATATATATATATATATATATATATATATAAATTCCTTGTATAGACAAAGATTTATAGACTTATTTATTCATATCAAAGTAACATTTTAATGAACAGAAAACTCACATATTTTCTTAACTATACATAGACTCATGAAGTTTTTATTTTAAACTCCAATAAATAATATAGCTTTATACTATGAATAATGTGTGTATAAAGATTCATAAAAGGGCCATTTAGGCAGCAACAAATGCTAAACATCCTTTTACATAAATTTAATCTTAAATAAAGCATTTTTTGCCCAGAAAGCATTTTTAAATTTAAATTAAAAAAGACTTCGGCTCCTTAATACTTCATAGTATAATATCACGTTATTTTTACACTCACCACACACACAATGTTTACATAAATTCTACGTTGTCATACACTGCTTGAAAGTAGATAGCATTTTATTCATGTTTTTACCTGTTATTTAATAACTATATACATTTCAGAAGTAGTGAAATTATTCAAAAGTAATTGAAGCTTTTTGATATTTTTTGTTTCTTATGTTATTGTAATTATTATTAACACATGCTTTCTACCATAAACATTTTTGGATAATTATTGTTTACATTTAACGAATATATATTTGATATATGTTCTATGTTCTGTTTATGTTTGATACATTTTGCTTAAATGTCTTCACTTTTCTTCGTTTTTAAGCAATATTTAACTACATTTTTTCACAAAAATACTGTGGTGTTATCAATTATTGTAATCTTTTAAGTAAATTAGCAGTAATAGCTTTCCTGATGCAATAATATTTCTTAAAATGTTCTTTTATGTACATCGTAATTTAGAGAATCTCATCTAAATTTAAAACATATGATTTAAAATATTTTACATAAATTTAGTTTCTTAATATGCATAGCATTTAATGATTGTAATCCTGATTGATTTTCTGATTGCAGAAAATCCGCCGATTCAAATGTTAACAACTTTAAGTTGTAAATATTTTGCACGTTAAGAGCAATTCTTATGTTTTGCAAAATAGCTTATCTAAAAAATACTGTTTGCATGTAGTTGATTTTGTTTCAGTTCCTTACCATGCAGTAAAATATTATTCAAAACTTGTCTACAGTTAACGGCATTTTAAGCAGTTCATTCTTATAAAAATATTTATATTTTTGTGAAGTCTTCTAAGGTTAGAATATCCCAATTTTTTTATTAAAATATTTAAATCTAGTTATTTACTTTAGCTTCAATGTTATGACAAAATATTTTTTTTATATAATTTACAAATTACAGGGATTGAAACATAAACTATTATTAGTTTCTTAAATATATTTTTTTTCATTATAAATGGAAATTTAAATCTACATTGCCTCCGTGAGCGTGAAAAATGTTCACCATTTTAATATAATCTTTTAAAATTATTTTAAATCACTTATTCATTTATAATTCACTTTTATTTAATATTTTGTGATGTGTTGGCTCGAAAAATTGCAATTCTTTACATTTATTTCCTTTAACAAATTGAAAAGAGAAGAATTCTTTTATGCAACCAATTTTTTTTACCCTTTTCAAGTATTTCACATTAAAAAATATCCATTTTGGTTTTGTTATACATGCCTTAGTGAATGTAAGGAAAAAATTAATATACCATACTGTTTTTTTCGTAATTTATTTCTTTATGAAAACTTTTTCATGATTGAATGATGATGCATAAAGGAGTCTTGTTACTACCAAACTAGAATTTGAAAAGAAGACAAGGTCTTATCCTCCTCCCACGCAACATTATTTTAGATTGTTATCTAAATATTGAAGAAAAAACGTACTCCATTCACAGCATTCATAAAATTCTTGAATTTTCTTCCATTGTTCAGGTACAAAGGAAGTGGGTTTGGAACTCATATTTCCATGCACTTTTCACATAAATAGAAGATTGAAAAGAGCACAATTTTGGAACAATATTTCTTATTATTATGCTTATCAGTCCTCAGTTTAGTCAAAATTAAGAATCCAATAAGACATTTGACTACTTAATTAGTAGTAAGTAAAGTAATAAATAAAGAGAAAAAAATGATAAATGTGTAATAGTTACTGATTTAAATATTCTAAAGCTGCTATAATGCAAGGAATGGAAAATGTAAAATCATTGTGCTAATTATAAATAATATATTACGTTAAAATATAAAAATCTAAAGCAGTTGCTATTTCAATGATGTAAGTAAAGGTAAATGGTCAATAAATATAAAAAGTGGACTGAATAATTTCATTTTAATTGCATCTTTTACACGAAGATTGACACCAAAGTTAGTCTGTTGACGTAGTGAGAGTCATTAATCGCTGTCATAAAACATTGAAAGAGGCTTAAACTTTGTACCCAGGCGTGATCGTACTGCAGATGACAAGCATAATCACCAAATGCTAATTACTTGGTTAGAAAACCAACAGTTCAAATAATCAAGTAAGAATTAACTAGTAAAACTATTCAATTAGTTATCTGAATTAGAGAGATGTATTTCTAATTGTAGTCAAATCTACACGTTTTAAGTATTATAGCGCTCTTGTATAAAATGCTCAGAAATTAGCACTGCGTGCTTTTCATTCTCCAATGTATTAATATATATATATATATATATATATATATATATATATATATATATATATATATATATATATATATATATATATATATATATATATATATATATATATATATATATATATATATATATATATATATATATATATATATATATATAATTATTGTAAAATTTGAATTTATATTATTATATACATTTATTTTGAAACTACAATTTTGATTTTCATTAATAAAAAGACGTAGCAAATCCATAAATATCCTGAGTAGAAACTGATAATATAATATTTAAACTAAAATTTACACCAAAAAATTTGATAAAAATGACATAAACAAACAGCCGATGAAGAAATGTAATGCCAATTTATCAATATAATCTGAAACAACGAATATGAATGTAGAATTCTTAAGTTTCAGAATCTTTACAATGAGTACTGATACTGTCAACGCACGTTTAAGTTCAATTTCAGATCTCATCAGTACTGATAGTGAAGAAAATAAATACAATAATGCATTGCTTGAAACAGAGAGCTATTGGGAAGTCCACCACATTCAGAATTTTTCTGAAGCTCTGAAAGTTTGGAATATGTCCTTGACAATCTGAAGTCAGAAATCTCTTCATTGGTATGAAGAAAAGGGGGTAATTTCATGTGTAACTCCTTATGCAACCACGGTTGAAAATTTCGAGGAACTGTGGGATCAGTGAATAATCCAATCCATACTAAGCAGTCTGAGGCTGGTCTGAGCAGCTAGGTATGCATTATATATACTGCATTAGGTTTAAAGAAAGTAATCATAAATATAATTTAAAAACACATTCTTCCTCCATATAACTTTTACAAAACGAAGAAAGTTAAATAGTTTTCATTGCAAAATTTCATGCAAAATTTTTCAAGTGTTGCCTTTGTTTTTGTTTAATTATCAGTAGAGTGGGTTCTAAAGAATATTTTTTTCAATGAATAAAGCATTAAAAATCCAGTGCTTAATAGGTTCTAGGTAATTTAGAGTGATACAAAATATTTAATATATAATTTTTAGCTTACAAGTTTACATTTTTAAAAAATTAAAATTGGCATTTATAATTTTATACAAAAATGAAATTTCTTTTAGTTTTGAATCATTAGTACTAGGAATTCTAGATTAATTCTAGATAATTCCGTAAATAAATATTAAAAAAAATGTATTGGGCATGAGATTAAATAAAATCTTATAGTTGGAGGCTTAAAATTGTTTACTAAGATTTTATTACATACATACATACACACACACACACACACATATATATATATATATATATATATATATATATATATATATATATATATATATATATATATATATATATATATATATATATATATATATATATATATATATATATATATATATATATATATATATATATATATGTATATATATATATATAATTAAAAAGTGAAAACTATAAAATATATTATAATTTTTAAAAAGTTACTGAGTGTTTTTGAGTTATATTTTCGAAGTTTGAAACACACTTAAATGTATCATTGAATACGTTTATCATACATATCTGAGAAAACTATGTTTTGTTTAAATATATTTACTTTTATATTTCAAGTAAATTAAGATTAAAATTATTTTTGCCTTTCCTTCTACGTTAACCAAATTTATTTATATTTGATGTATATTTATTTATATTAATGTATAGAATGTTTAGGATATTAGTGTGTAGAAAATTTTACTAATATAAATAGAAAATGTGTCTCATTAAAATAATATAATTTTTTCAAAATATTACGCATTAAGAAAAAGCTATTTTACAACTTTTTGAGGAACTACATCGTTTTTGTAATAGAATACACACAATTTTACTTCAAATATTTACAATAAATATATGATGAGAAAAGTGTATGTGAATTATATATTTTGCTTTCGAAAGATAATCTGATTCAATTTGGGGTCTTAAAACAATCTCGAAAATTGTACTTTTCAAAAAATGCTCAATAAAATTTTAATAATTATATTTGTGAAATTTCATCTCAAACTTAATGATTAGCTTAAATCAGGAGAAAGTGCCTTTTCTGTGACTTCGCAATTTCTCTTTTGGAATAATTTACTTTTTTCAAAATTAGGGGTATGTATTTCTTCAATGTTAAAAATTTATTTCATATAATATGCTTTTATTAATATCAGAACTCGAGATTCAATGTGAAGAATAAAATATATTAAATATGTAAAACATGTGTAGAGATGTGAATTAAAAGTAATAACTATTAAGAAAATATCTTAAACAGAGCTACAATGAAGCATCAAAAAAGTTTTGAACTTAGGTATTTAAATTATAGTTTTATGACTAATAGATGTAATATTAAAATTCAAGTTTACACAATAATTCACAGATATGGGAAAATGACAATGAAAAATAATTCACTTTTTGTAAAATTTCCATAGAAAATTTATTTCATATGTATAAATATATGTTCTCAAATTTCTTTTCTAAGATACAAACATTTTTAAACCTAATCTTACTTTCTTTTAATGTAGAAAATAATGAAAATTCAATGTTTTGAATCAACAGAGATACTTGTATTTATAATCACATGTATATGAATATTTATATCACATGCATATGAATGTTTGTATATAAAGTGTATGTATATAAATCTTTATGTAATATGAAAAGTTAAAAAATTGTATTTTAAATGGCTCTAAAATATAAATAAAATGTAGTTTCAAACTCTTGGAATATAGTTTTGTACAAAATAATTAAAACAAATTAAATAATTTTAATATATTTATTTATAAATTTATATTAATAATTTTTAATTTATTTAGGATGATATATATTATGATTCTGATTCCAGTATTTATAGAATAAATATTTCTTTATACAATTTGTATTAAAAGCTATTCCTAAAACTTAAAAAATTATCTCAGAATAAAAGAAAAATTAATAAAATAATTTTAATCACGGAATTGAACATATATGTTTGAAATTATTGTAATAAAATATAATTTATTATCATGAAATTTTGAATACAAGATATGTAATTCTTACACATGATATAATTTTATTTTTTTAGGAAAAATAGCAAGTATTATAATTTATATGACTAGAATCGTATTATATTCTTCCAAAATATGAGTAAAATAAATATTTTGATTTTAACTTAAAATATATATTTAAGGGAAAGAAAATGTTAATTTTTTCAACTTATTTTGCACTATAGTTTCATTTAAAAAATAAAAAGCACAGATCCATCAAGGAAAATAATTTATAATTTAAGATAGATTCTAGTAATTTTCTTTCCTAGAATTTTCTGAAACAATTTTGCCAAAAGAGCCGCTGAAATCTTCACTAGCAGAAATAGATGATTATTGAGTTCTTGAAATTTTCGCCTGTAGTTTGACCAGTAGAAGTTTATCAAGATTAATCGTTTCAAGTTCTCAATTTAGGTACCTAGATAAGGGAATTACAGTAAATCTGTGTTACCAAAGACTATTTATCAGAGAAGAACGCTAGTTTAAAACGCCTGATCTCAAAAGTTTCTGTTAAAATTTCACTCAATTAAATTGAATGTAATTCATTTGATGATGTTTGTAGAAATTTCATTAAAAGAGATTATTTAACTATAATTAAATTGCAATTAATATTTTAAGGGATTCAAAGGACATTCTATTTGATGTTGAAAGGAATTTTTCGAAATGGAGAAATTTAAAAAAGATTCATGTTTTTTCCGTTTATTATGAGAATTTAAAAGATATAGATGAGAGTAAAAATCTTACTTAACGAAGTATTTTGCTTTCAAAGGCACTATATATTTTAGAACATTTTATATTTAATCCAAAATGTTTTATTTTCTCTAATCAACCGCGTAAAATGCACTATTAAATTTTATAATGAATCCCTGTTGTTCGATATTATTAATACATATTTGGTACAAAAATGCTTATCTTGGCCCACAGTTTGTAAGGATTCTCAAATGCATGCCATATAATGATTTTAAATATTATATAATTACAGTATAACTAAAATACAATATTTTTCTCATAAAATAAAAATATATTCTACAAAAAGAATTCACATTTTGAATGTTTCAAACGTATTTAGAGGCCTATAAATCAAAAATCAATTCAATGTATCACTTTTCCTAGAGCGCTAGTTTATTTATATTAATTATTTATTAAAGTAGGCATTAGTACTTTTGCAAAATATAGAATAATATTACACAGTCTCGCTTTTGGAATATTAAATCTGCATTGAGAAATCTCGGAAGGCAATTAGTTATTTCTACACTTTACGAATATGGTTTTCTATTTCCTCCATTTATAGCATTTAATTTGTGACTTAAAAGTTATTTTAAACACCATTCATATAACCATGTTTTCAATCTATCTGACAGAATTTGATTTTTATTTTAATATTTTTTCAAAGTGTTTAATTTCGTTTATTGTGAAAGAAACAAGAAATAACTATATCATCTAATTGTGTTAAACTATTATAAACGTTTTAAATAGAAAACACAACAATGTTTTCATTTATTTTTCAAATTTCTTCTAAAATATCAATTTTAGAATCTGAATGCTTTAATTTAAAATTTTTATACGTTTATCAACAAAATAAATTATAAGAAATATCACGAACAAAAAAAGGAACAAACGCGTTTTCGCATATTATTTCTTCCAACTAAGAGTCATATCTTTTTTTAAATTCTTCTTCTCTTAAATTGTCTGCTTATTGCAAATTATTGCCAAGTCTTATGGTCGTTGACACTAAAATACAATACTGAACACTATGCCAAATTGAAATTTTAAATTTCTATATCATTTAAATAATATTGAAACATAAAGCTAATGAAATTTCATATGAGAAACATTTTATTCATCAATATAAATACACATATTTTCATGTATTCATATTAATAACATCAATTTTAAAATGTATTAATATGAGTTCAAACCAACATTATTTAAGATGCGCGAAGTAAATTAAAAAACTTAAATACAATTACCTTGATAATGCTGAAAAAATATACTGTAAACTTTTAATTAAGGTATTTGACTAGAGTGACAATCGGGATATTTCTTTTATAAAGTTTCCCATACGTCCGTGTCATCAATGCTATAAGGTTGAACTTGAGATTAAATTCAAAATAAATCCCTTCTACGTTTATTGTACATATTTATGTTCGAAAATTAAAACACAAGATTTCTGGGTACTGAGCAAGCTGACAAGAACTGTTTTGAAAGATAACAAATTGCATTACCTGATTAAGGTTTGCCTTTGAGTTTTAAGTATTGTGATGATTAATTACGACTCATAAACTTTGTTAATACATATCCGATATATATTCTTTACCCTTATCTGTTAACTGTTATTATTTACCTCATTGATTCCTGTGAGCCATTACGACTGTTTTTGAATATTTCTGTTTCTTTATTATGTTATCAATAATCTATACTAGTAGATACTTTATGCGGTTTTAGGTTATCTATAACAGGTGCAAATACAACTATTTGATAATTCTTCTGATAATATGTGGCTTTAACATAGAATATCACATTGTTTTTTCAAGTAATTTAATTTTAAACAGACTCTCAACTAGTCAACATTCTTTTCATTTCTTTTATCCCCTCACTATGTAACAATCTGTTAAAATGCCCTACTCTTTAACATATAATGATTTGTTAATGAAAAAATAATATTTGTAGTATAATAAAAGTTTTAAAATAACTTCAATATAATCAATATTTACCTGATTATTTGCGGCGAAATTGCTATATATGAGCAGATTCTACAGAGTCGTATTCAGTACAAATTGCTTAAATTAAGCTTCTGCAGTGACAAACACATCAAGAAACAAATTTAACTAAAAATTTAAAGAGAAGCTTTAATTGTAGCATAAGCAAAACATTAATATTAAGATTTAAAATAGATTGTTTGCAAATATAGTAATTAGATATTTGCATATGACGTCATCAGATCCTCGCGGTTGAAATTATCTCCTTAATTTATTAATTCTCCTTAATTAAATTCTCTCCTGGATCGTAAAAGAAAGCATTAGAAAACAACTGCAACGTTTTTCATCCAAAGTTATCTTCTTCTCGAAGTAAAAGTATCTTATTATTAATTTATAATTCTATTAATTACTAAAATCGAAGAAAAAATTAAATTGCCTGAGCTGATATAAACTAACCCAAAGTGGATGTTCTGTCTTGCATTTTTCATTTTGTTTTTACTTCTGTTCTATTGTCAACTTGTTTATGCAGCGTTTCTCAAACTATCAGTATTTGTGGCCCAATTTTCAATCATAATTTTCATCACGTCTTCCGCATACAATAAAATTCATACTGTAATAATAATAATAATATTTTGAATAATTTGGCACTAAACCAACATTGCAACCTTAGTTCTAAAACTTATAAATTACCAGAAATACGAAAATGTATTGGCAACACAGATCCTCGGATTGACAAAGCAAGAATCTGATGTTTTCTTTTCATTGCTCCTGTGTCTACCATGTTGAACATTATCGTAGTTTCTCAGAAGTTCCGATTTGATTCGAATATTCAAGTATGTCGACAAGATGTTGTCTCGAATATGCGCATATTTGAGCAAATGTTTATTGTAAAGAGATGAGGAATGTTCGATAAAGCCAGCTTAAATTCCTGCCAGTGTTATTCGAGTCGATATTTTTATCACTATCGAATCTATCGAGAATGCGCATGTTATGTATGTTTTCGTGTTAATTGCAATTCTCCGTATTAAATGTTCATGTCATCATATTTATGCAAAATCAGGATAACTTTTTAAACGTGCTTAAGTCAGTATTAAACGATTGTAAGGCATAATTAAGTATACAGATGAACGTGGTTACGAAAATAGGATCAAAGACATTTTCTCAATAATAATTACATTTTGGATTTACAAGTACTGAAGTTAATGAAGAAGCTAACTTCATCATTTTCTTTGATAGCAGATGGCATTAAATCTAATAAACATTTAAAAATGATTTATAGTAGTAAACCAACAAACCTAGAAAATTCAGGAAATTAAAATTAAAAGCATAAGAAAAGCAAAAATCATTTTTTTAAATATTTGCCTGTAAATGAAAAAAACTTTAATTGCCTCTTAAAAAGTATAATATAAAATTGCTATATGTAAAAAATCTAATACCGTTGGTGAAAAGATCATTTTGCTAACAGCAACTGAGGAAGTCACTATTTTCCTAGAACAAGAAAACAGACCGATTGCCGAGAACTTTGGCGATGGGTTATTTGTAATGAAATTAAGCTACTTTCGACATATTCGAAAAAATAAATCACTTGAATCTTCTACACCAAGAAGCTTACAAAAATGTTACGCTCTGGTCATTCTCTCTTAAATCATTTCAAATAGGAGCCACGTTTTTAAAGTAATATACATTTATAGATATTTGGCGTCTTTGTTTTGAATTTGAAAGACCTTTATAGGATTTTTTTATAAACTAGCAGGTTAAAATCCTTAAATTCAATATTTAAAATAAAAATATTTTCATCAATATAATTTTTTTAATAGAAATTACCCTAACATGGGACATTTCTACATGCATTGTGTGCTTGAATGCTATACATAAGAGTCATTTCATCAAATGAAATACATTTTCAGAATATTGTTTTGTTTTCCAATATAATTAATATCAAATTCTTTAAATTTAAAATTTTTATTCAATTGTTAAATATTTAATATCTGCTGTTGTTGCTGTTACTTATCCTTTGGTTAAGTAGAACTAAACCAGGTCTATGAGTTCATTCACTCTCAAAAAGTTGAAAACCATTATTGGGTTATTATAAAAATCTAGTCTGAAAAGCTCCAGACAATCCAAATATGATCAGGAGTCACCTGTTCTCAGCGACACGTCTCGCAGATAGGAAAAGTCTTTTTCCAGTTATTGTAACACAGAGATCTTAAATGTCCACTTTTAAATTTTGTAATGGTAGTCTAATCACTTCTACTGAAGTAGAGGGATTTAATAGCTTAGTTGCATTTATGACTTCTGTCCTATAAGAATCTTTAGAATCCAATAGTAAAAAATTTAGAGAATAAAAATCTAAAATTTGGCACATTTTATGCAATGAAATATCTTTTAATAAGTTGAAACTTCTCCAGGTTTCAAAATTTTTTGTCACAAAGCTTAATTCTTAGTACTTAATAACACAACCAAAATGAAATATTTTTTTCATTAATAATACTATATACATTTTTCTTTAAAATTTTGCTTTCTTGAGCTTAAAGTAATAGGGATTTATATGCAGAAAAAAGTTAAATTTTTTGTCATTAAGACTTTTTAATTAACATCTATATTATTGCTGAAAGCTGTATATAATTAGCTTAATAATTTCACATATATTTTCATTAATATTATAATATTAAACAATGTTTATAAAAAAATATAAGTCATTTGCTCGACTATGTTTTAAAATTCCCATGACATATATTACATACTTTGCTTTTCAAATTGTCATTTCATTTATAATTTCTATGATATATAAACATTATATTCAATAAAAACTTTCAAAAGCATAAAATCATAATATATACTTTAAAATAAATATCATTGATTAATGAAGGAGAAACAACTTTATGTGACTTTTAAATAGCAAAAATTAGAAATATAATAATTTTTATATGCAATTTTAATATACTAATTTTTTATAAAATTTTAACTTTTTTAAGTGAAAAGGTTTGCAACGTTTTCATAGTATTATTACATGTTTTCAGTTTGGAATGTAGATATCAAAAAATAAAACTAAACTAGCTATAAGCAACATTCCTACATAAGTATCTACATTAGGACTTTTAATATTTTTTGCTTATTATCTAATTGAAATGTAAGGAGTAATGGATAGTGTTAAATGAAAATGGGACTATTAATGAATGTGGACACCTTGGAATAATTTATCATTTCCTAGAAGAGCTATTATAAACAAAAATAACATAAAATAAATTTTATCCGTTGCCTCCCAATGCATTTTTTACTACATAGTATAATTGCTTAAAGAAACAGACCATCTTTTCTTCTACATGTTAAATAAGTTTCTCTTATGTCAACATACATGCAATTACGCAATTCTAGAGACTGCATTTGTATCTTATTTTAGAAAGCTCTTAATAAATATTTAAAATTTATACGTCTAAACAATAGTGAATTTTTCAACATTTAAGAATATTTAAAATGCATTTTTTAATTTCATATTAAAAAATATTTGAAAACATGAATATGTAGGCATTTAAGATTTAAATAATATTTGTTTTAAATAATATTTATTTAAATTATTTGAAAATATGAAGCACACAAACATTTTACTCTTAAAGTTATGTATATATATATATATATATATTTAATTTATTTATTAATCTTGTGAACCTTTCTGTCAAGACGCTTCATTTTATTGTGGTATTATAGCTACTTCAGCTTAATTGTGCCATTAAATAAATGTTATGGTCTACCATATCATGGTACATAAACATCAAATGAACACAATTAAATAAAGATTTCCTTTTTATGCTTCACAAGCTCTTACATTTTCAAGCCCAAACTAATATATTTTACTAATTTGACATTAATTCCTTTATTTATATTATTTCAGAAATGAACATTTGTTTAATTCATTTTTGATACTAATTTTCTTTGAAAAGAATAATATTACATCTAATAAAAAAGGTATATGATTTATATATTAAATCAGAAAATTGTTTAAAATAATAATAATTTTTCATTAAGTGTAATTATATATTTATAGCATACTATACATAATAAATTTATAGCTAATTTCATATTTGAAAATTATATATAGGAAAATATTTTGCTGCAATGTATTTTTAATTTAAGATACCAATGCATATTTTAAGGAATTTAGATGTCATAAAAACTAACTATAATAGGAAATATTTTCCACTATACTTAATCATGGAAATATTCAAAAGTATGTTTCATTTTTTTAAACTTAGATTTTATAATATAAAAGAAATATTAATAGATAAAAACTTTTTTGAGCAATTTACATTTTAAAATTTTATTAGAAAATTTGTCTATTTAGGTAAAAAACTGGTCTTAGAGCGATACTGTTTTGATTATTAGCATTTCTTGAATAACTTATCTAATATTTTTTAATTAATTTAAATAATCTGTAATAATTTTATTAATTTTAATAATTTTAAAGAGAAGTCTCAAATGAGTTTTTTTGATTATGAGTTGTTAATTTTTTAAAAATAATTTCCAAATGTGGTAAAATATTTCACAATGTTATTTAAGAAATTACCTAATTTATCATGCATTTTACTTCTTAAAAATATTTAATTTAATATTACACTTTTTCAAATATATATATATATATATATATATATATATATATATATATATATATATATATATATATATATATATATATATATATATATATATATATGTATACATATATATATATATATATATATATATATATATATATATATATATATATATATATATATATATATATATATATATATATATATATAATATATATATATATATTTCAAATTTTTCATATTTTTAATCTATTATTTCATTATTATCTTAAACTACGTTAAGAGTCTTAAAATTTCCTGTAACCACTAAAGTTATCAATACGTTTAATCCAAATTTCGCTGAATTTGGTTTTCAATACCAAAATTTTATTTTATGATACGTTTTTTCATTTAAAATAAAATATGCCATATTGCATATATATATATATATATATATATATATATATATATATATATATATATATATATATATATATATATATATATATATATATATATATATATATATATATATATATATATATATATATATATATATATATATATATATATATATATATATATATATATATATATATATATATATATATATATATATATATATATATAATTAAAAGTACATTTTTATAAAATTAATAATCAAATATTAGATGGAGAATAATAAACAAATACTAAAAAATGGAGAACAATACATTAAAAATACGAAATATAGTAGTAAACAGTTGAAAAAGTTCATTATTTATTTTAAAATTTCAAAAAAAATAGAATAAAAGAAAAGGCAACGAAGTACCAATATGGCCTTCTTCATCAGGGGGTGTGACCACCTTAGCACAAAGTATGGCTTTTCTGCACTGGCCCAAGACATAGTCTTAAAGAAGCCAATACACCCCAAAGCCACACGAAAGAGTTTAAACCAAAATATCAAACTACGATAAAAGAGAATTAAAAGTCAAGCTAAAATATATAAGCCAAAACCCAATGTTGCCAAAATACATTTAATTTATAGTAATCAAAATTAAAATTAAATCCAGGTTCAATTCCATATCCAAATACAAATCCAAACCTGCAAGAACCGCACAAAATGTTACGTGTAAACCAAATAAATAAATACATAAATTTAACAGGATTTGTAAAATTTCAAATAATATATATCAATATATCCTATTAAAATTTAAACATTAAAATAGGTAGGTTTTCATTAATTCATTTGTAAATTTATTTCTAACATTTGTAAACAAAATTTCATGCGCATAAAATCTTGTTTAAAATAAATATTAAATTAAGCGAAATTATTTTCTTTAGAATTTATTTTACACAATATATAACACTAAAATTAAATCTTGGAAAAAAATATTATGATATTTATTCCAATTTTTTGTAATGTGTCATAATTATTTATAGAGAGCATTTAAGTATTATGTAATACTAAGATTACAATATTAATAAAGAATAAGAATTAAAAACAAAATATTTCTAACATCTAAGTAATTATACTTTATTTCTTCATAATTGACGATATTAAACATGTTTGATAAATTGATTTTCTTTAAAAGATATTATTTTGTCTAACTATTTAAACAAGTTAGCACCAACTTCTGAAATATTATGTACACAAACTCTAATTTGAATTACAAATTAAGTTTTCTCAACACTTGCAGAGAATTTCCTCATTTGAAATTAGTATGTAGATTGAAATCATCTTTAATCAAATCTTTCCCTTAAGTATGATTCGAAAGCTTTGCGTTACAAGACACTACAATGGGTACTTAGAACAAAAGTGCAAAATCTCAGACATTTAATTAGAGAATAATAAGATATGACCAGACATATTTAAGTTTAGGGTATGAGAACACTTTCAAGTTTATGATTCCAATTTTTATAAAAATATAATTTTGTACACTCTGAGAAAATGAGGAAATATAAGTTTTTTCAACAATTGTTTTTTTATAAAAGAGCAACTTACTCATTTTATTCAAATAATGATATAATTCATTCTATTAACTTAAAATTTAATTTTATAAAGACTAGTTTCTTTGGCTCTCAATAGTAATTTTTTTTGGCGCACGAGAGCTAATTAGACCAGGACCTACGGTTTAAAGTGGATTCCGATCCTCTACAAACATCCATGCTCAAGGTGGGATTCGAGCCCACGAAATGTTGAACCGAAGGCAAGAGCGCTAATCATTCGGCTGCCAGCTCGGCAATTTAATCATGAAAAATCTAATACTAGAAAGATAACTAATTTATTAGTGTTTCTAACTTTTTATCCACATAGCATTAAAATTACCTTTATAAGCATATAATAACCTATTTAAAATAAATTAATCGTAAGAATAATTTCATATATTAAATATTGTAAAAATGAATGCATTCATTTTTAGTTTTTAAGACTTAATCTGTATTATATCTTATCATTTGTAAAAATAAATTTTGTTACTTTTTGGCAATTGGCAATAAAATTCAAAATAAAGTTTAACTTTCAAAGAGATCAATTTACAATTTAAGATGTATTCTAATATTTTATTTCCAGGAACTATCTAAAGATATTTTGTTAACATACCAGTTGAAATCTAAACCTCAAAAAATAAATGATTATTGAATTCTCGAAAAAACTTTCTTTAGTTTGAGTTGTGCAAATCTATTTAGATTAACAGTTTGAATTTTTCCTCTTCTATATCTGAAAAAGAGAATTAGAATAAGTTTGTGTATATATATATATATATATATATATATATATATATATATATATATATATATATATATATATATATATATATATATATATATATATATGTGTGTGTGTGTGTGTGTGTGTGTGTTCATGCAAAGGAAAAGATTAAAGATATGTAAATATTATGCAAATAAAAAAAATCTGTTTCGTTAAAAACAGCACTTAGAAAATAATTGTTTTATTTATTAACTTTTATATGAGTTATAAGCTTAAAAACGGAAACTCCAAAATTTGATATACTTTATAGCATTTTACGTCTTGTGAGGAGTTTTCGAATTTATGATAGAAAGCTAACAATTTTCAGATATTACATAGATGCATCATTTTCGAACAAAATTTATTTTGAATCAATCTTTATAAAAAAAAACATATTTCAACAACTGTAATAAAATGTATCTCATTAGAAACTAAATATCTTGATTATAATTAAATTTTGGTCAATACGAATCGATCATATTTTTTTAAATTATAAAAATATTGGAATCGGAGTTCTCTAAAATTTATTTTTATTCTACGCTTTCTTTGGAGAACATTATTTGGCCTTTCAGAGTTGAGTGGTGGAAATCTTCATTGCATTGAAGCAACTAAGTCATTTTTATAAATTTAAAAATATTGTATTTTTCAAGATTTACAAGGTGCTACTATTTCTATTCAGATTCACAAGCCAAAAGTTAATTTTTCTCTATGTCGATACATTTTTCATCTATTTAGGTACCAATGTTTAAGAAGTGTTAATTTTCTCAATTTCTAGACATAAATGTGTTCCTTTAAGAGGGATCGTTGAACATTGCTTATTTCCGATCACGATCGGGTAGTTTTCATTCCGAAAAAGATGCATCGCAAATACTTTGTACAATACGGAAAATTTCTTTTAACACGCTTTTAAGTATACATTAAACTAAATATGTACTCAATTTATCAAGTTGAATTGTTTAATAAAATTTTAAAATTGGAAAAAAGTATTTTTCAGATGTACCAAAATAAACCAAGAGAAAGACAATGGTTGCATTAAGCCTTTGGTTTATTTGCAGCCATTTTTGTTACTTCCGGGTTTTTCCTAAGTCACCTGCTTCTCCGCATAAAACCGATCTTAATATTGATTACATGTTTTTAAAGTACTCCATAAATATATTGATGTACATTGATGTCGAGAGGTAAACACAAAATAAAACTTCCAGTAATTTATTGAACTTTTATAAAGCTTTTGCTATATATGTTCTTCTAATTTCATTTATTTTCAATTGTATCTTTTTTGCGTATGCAATAATTTCTTATTTTTTTCACTCAGTACCAAACAATATAATAATATAAAATGTATCTATTTTAGGGGATGTGTTTCCAAAAATGCTCAAAAGGTTATATCTGTATGGAACGTAATAGTAAGAATTAACAATCAATAATTTGTATGTTGCAGACGTGCTCCAAATTTTAAGGTCCTCACATATTCAAATTTATATTTGCAATATTCAAAATACTTGTAAACTCTCAGTAATTGTAAACTTTATGATCCAACTATGTTAAATAACGAGATGAAGCTACATTGCAAAAAGCCAACAGTAAAAGCTGGAAAATGTCATCATGCTTTAACCATATTTTTAACTGTAATACAATAACGTTTTCGTAACAAACAGATTTGAAATTTACCAATAAGAATCCTATTTTAAAATAACATAGAAAAATAGAAATTTTCGAATTTTATGGGGTATTTCTAAAGTTAAAGTGTCTTAAATCATGACAACAAAAACACAGGATGATGAGACAAGTCTGGTAATTAAAAGTAATGAAGGAAAAGAGAAGATCAGTGAAAAAGACAGGTGGTTGTATAAGTGGATTGTAATATGTAAACGGAAACAGCTGCTGAAAAATTAATTGCTGAACACAATCAATGTTTGGATTCTCTAGTGTCAATAATTACACTTCATTAAGAAAGCATTAATGGCAGAGAATCGATTTCCGAGTCATTTGTCACACGTTGTCAAGGATTTTACATTTAAGATACTTGGTCGATGAATGGAAGGAAACAGTATGGTCTGACAACTCACGGATGACACTTTTCCTTACAAATGTATCACTGCAAATTTGGAGGCCTTTTCCATAAGCGCATTATCTGATTGTCTCCTTAAAACTAACAAGCATGGAAGTGGATCTGCCATGATATAGGCAGCTATGTCATAGTATTCTGCAGGACCATTCATAACCATGAAAGAAGGATTATTGAGAAAGAAAAAGTTATGGATCAAATCCTTTCTCTAATGCAAATACTCTTTCCTGCCATATATGGAATTTTCGAGGAACGTTAAATGAATAGTCAAGCTGTGCGACTTATTCAATCATGATTTAATGAACACGAATGTGAAGTTAAACATATATTTTGTCCACCACAACTATCCCACCAAAACTTATTTTAGCTCTAATGGTATATTTTAAAGCGTCATAGACAAATTTAAATAGATTCCTCCGGCATCTCTTCCAATACTTTCCCAACATGTTCATGAATAATGTTGAATTATTCGGCACGCGTATTAGCCGATTCCTAAATGAATATATGTTGTATTACATAGAAAAGTTAGTTCAACACCATACTTAACAAAGATGTATTGACGCAAACACACACACACACACACACACACACACACACACACACACACACACACTATATATATATATATATATATATATATATATATATATATATATATATATATATATATATATATATATATATATATATATATATATATATATGAAAAATGTTTGAATCATATTTTTGTTTTCATTTATTACATCTGAATTCCAATGCAATTTTCAACATGTGCATTTTTTTCATTGCAAATAAATGTCATTTAAAAGCTTTATTATACAAAATTGTGTGTAACATTTGCCGTAATAGTTATACAAAGGTGTAAATGTTATTATATTTAGATACTTTTGAAAGTTTGATTAACTATCAATCGCTTAATATCTTAACACTTATAATTAAAGCAATATATTATAAATTTCCACCATTTTAATCTCATGGCATTAAAGTGCAGGTAAAGTAAATGAATACATAAAATTTATTTTTATATTATTTGTTATTTACTTATCTTTCCATTTTAAAAGAATATGAAATTTTATATACTTTTATTATTTAATATTTATTTTTGTCAACAATACATTACATTAAAAAGGTATCATATATTTACTTGTATGCTTAATAAAGCCAGATTTTTCAAAAAAGCAATTAAAATATTTAGTCACAATAATTTCAGAAAAGCAACAATTTCAAAAATTAAAAAAATTCTTTTGATTTTTTTCTTGCATGACTAAGTTTTAGCAGTCGTGGTTTCCTTGAATACGGTATAACTGATGAAAAATTTAATCATCACATAAAGTAAAAAAAAATTATATACTTTTATTTTACAAGTAACTAATAGCTATATGTGTTCGTCAATCCTATATTTTATTTCATTCAGAAAGATGTTTAAGAATATCTTAGAGTTAAGAAATTAATCAACTTTGAATTAAATTAAAATTTTGTTGAAAATAGTTTTGCAAATTATATTAACTTAACATTTTAAAGGAACAAGTATTATCATATCATTTTAACTTTCATATCAAAATATTTCTTTAACTTACTTAATCTAATAAATTGTTAAAAAATGTCAGCATATTAAGTAAACACATTACATGAAATTATTGACCTTAACCTATTTACATGAGCTGCTTAAGCAGATTTATCCAAGTTGTTTTCCATTTCTACAAACATTGTTAGTTTTATTAGTATGATAAGTGTGAAATTTTACTTAGATAAAGAAGATTAGAAGAAAGAATGTCTTCAACAATATTTCTCAAAATATTTGCAAATCATCTGGAATTTTCTGGAACATTTTGTTTCTTTATAGCAAAAACTAAATAGAATGTTGCCAGATTTTTCAACTATTTATAGACATAAAAAATAATTTTCAACTACCGGAAACAACATTTTACTGTATAAAAATATTCCTTTGGTTCATTTAAATATAATTAAGTAGGCTTTTCTACAAACAAATTTAATGTAAATATAGAATGAAAATTTATCAATCAAATCCAATATTTCATATGAAAATGTATTGTAGTTCATCTTCATGTTTAAATTTTATTGTATCTAGTGATGCAAAATAATTGCACGCATTAAATCAAAAACAAAAATTTTTGAAATACAAAAATATGACTCACCTTATTTTCCAATTTAAACTATGCAGTCAGTTTTCTACACACTTAAAAATATCTCAGATTAAATATAACGAGTAGTTGGACAGAAATTAAATTTTACCATTACTTATCTCTATAAATGATTCAAAAGTTTAATGATGATGCTATTACATTAAGTATGTGAGACATAAGTGCAGAATTCCAGACGTTCATAATAATAGAACATACAGCCAGACATAATTATGTCTCGTTCATAAGGATATATGAATGATGAGGTTGAAATGAATCTTGCTATTTTCGAAATAATATTTTATATTTTAAATAAAAATATATTACCTATTTTATAATTAATTTTTATAAGATATATATATATATATATATATATATATATATATATATATATATATATATATATATATATATATATATATATATATATATATATATATATATATATATATATATATATATATATATATATATATATATATATATATATATATATATATATATATATATATATATATATAGGGTTAACAAGAAATAAGTTTCCCACTTCAGAGGGCTGTAGAATACGCTCTATTTGTCCTAATGACATAAAATTTGAACTACAGATAATTCAAATGATGCGCTTGACATTTATTAGAAAATAGTACAAAATTTATATACTAATACTAATATATATACTAATGGTACTTATTTGCATATATTGAAAATATGAAAAGTCCTTTGCTTTGCAGCGCATGCCTATTAGCATTATCTTAAAAAGAAGGCGGATTCTGAACGAGCATTAGTTACTTCTCTGCACATCATGTCTTCTTTGCAAGAAAAAGCGCTACTTATAAAATTGTTCTACCAGAACCAGCAGAACTCCGTTGAGACTGTAAAAGAATTTCGCCGTATGAAGCAGATACGAAGAGGTCCAATGTCTCCATGTGCGTTACGCAAGATGATGCAGAAATTTGAAAGAACTGGACAACTTGCAATTCTTCCCTTTAGAGGACGAAAGCCAATCCAGTCTTCTATTCACTGCGATTAGAGCACATTGTTGAAAATGAAGGGGGGCATATTGAACAGTTGTAATGCTATATTATTATTATTTAACATTTATAAAGCATATCAAATGATTTTATGTTTATTACTGCGCTATCTATCGGCGAAATTTTGTACTATTTTTAATAAATGTCAAGCGCATCATTTGAATTATCTGTAGTTCAAATTTGATCTCATTTAGACAAATAGAACGTATTTTACAGCCCTCTGAAGCGAGAAACTTATTTCTTGCTAACCCTGTATATATATATATATATATATATATATATATATATATATATATATATATATATATATATATATATATATATATATATATATATATATATATATATATATATATATATATATATATATATATATATATATATATATATATATATATATATATATATATATATATATTCTGGTGTTTGAAATGAATGGAAATATCATGAAAATATATCCAATAGTTTAATAATAAATATTCACGAGAATATTTTGAATATTTTTTTCATTATATTTTAAAGTTTAATATGGTCAAATAATTTAAATGGGAATAAAGCATAAAGACATCAAATAGTTTTTCTAATATCTATGTATTTAAGCAAATAACATTTAATTTTTTTGAAATATGTTTAGTTTCACTAAATTAAACCACTAACAGATATTTTTTGGTATAAGTTAAGAATAATTCATTCGTTTTAAAACTGCGTGATTAGATTCGTTTCTAAATAATGTTATATATGGCATTTTATATTTATTAAACAGAATTTTATATTTATTAAACAGAAATTAAATAAAATTATTTTCAGATAATTATTTTATAAATTTATTAGACCAGTTTCATACTCAGAAGTAAAGAAGTATTTAAATATTGTGTTCTGAACAATTATTCGAAACTATGTACACAAATATATACATTGATTATCAACATATTTGAACTTTTTTAATGTATTATTTTTTATCTTTCTCAAAGCACAAATTCTTTGAATGATATATTATAAAGTTTTAATTAGTAAAAAGTTTTACAAGCTAATTATTTACTTAAAAATAAATGTTTCCTCTAAATTACAATCATTTGTGATTTTATTTCAGAATTGAAGCTTCATAGAAATTTTAATATAAATTATTATACATCTGAAGTTTAATTATCTACTTAAAATGTTATTTTAAAATAAATGCAAATATTTTTTTTTTAATTTTTGTAGACAAAACGCATTTTAAACAGAATCTTTTACAAGTTAAGGCATTAATTTAATTTGATGAAATGATAAGCGTATTTTTTAACATTATTTTCTTTATTTTTGAAATAATTGAAAGCCAATAAAGAATAAAAAGTCTTATGTTAAATATATGATTTATTTTCTTAAGTATATATATTTTGTGCAAAATCTATGAAAAAGACAATCTGATATATTTTTGAAAAAATATTTTTTTTTACTTAACAATATTTTCAGGTATAAAATATTTTAAAATTATCTTTATAAAGTGCTCCACTTGTACATTATTTTTATTGATTTCCTAATTTATTTCTGCTTTAACAATTATTTGTTTCCCACATTAAATACCTAAACATGATGGATGAATGTATTTCTTTCTTGCAGTTACTTTAGTCTACATATGAAATTATGAAAAATGATGTTTTTAACTTTTATTTCAACATTCATATTTTGTTAATATATTTATTGAGTAATAATTTTTCATTTGGATTTAGAAACGACAAAAAAATAATAAAATGTAAGAATGAATTGTTTTGAAATTGTTTATTATGTTATCACAAAATCTTGCCATTAATTAATTGAAATGATACATTTTATTTGAATATATAGTACTATAGAAATCCATTTGAGTTGCAAGTTACATTTCCGTGACAAATTGGGCTGTAGATTGCTCGAAAGGGAGTTGATTTGATTGATTTTCCTAGTCACATAAATCAATTTTTTTCTTGACTCATGAATGATGTTACTTTTTATCATTTATCAAAACTTGTAGGAAAGTATTTTCAATCTATAACAGATGCGGAACTGAACAGACATTTACAAGAAACCACCTAAATTTCAGATCCAGCACTGTTTTCTGATACCTAGAACTACTGTATAATTTTTTTTATCTATATACAAAATTTAATAAAGGAATGCAATTTTAAAGTAGTTAAACGCAGTTTATTTTTTAAAATAAAATCAAAAGTTCTTAATATTTAAGTTTATTTAAAGAGTTATAACTCAATCATAAATGTGTTATAAGGCGACATAACATCAAATATAAAACATGTTTCGATGTGTATATTTTTAATTATTAAAACTATCACAATTCTTATTTAGGAAGTTGCTTTGGGTTATACATTAACTTCTATACTGACCACAATTTTTTTATTTAACGCAAATATTTTTAATTTTAATTATAAAATACCTTTTTATTAAATTTTTAAACTTCTCTAATTTAATATAATTATTTTAAATTGATTTCTAATTATTTAAATCTTAATTTTATTTTAAAAATTAACAAAAAATTTTAATTTCAATCTTTGAATAAATATTAATGAATTATACATTTGGGATTGATAAAATCATTTAATCTATAGGAAGAATATTTTAAAAATAATAACCAAAGAAAATTTGAAAAAAATCTTCATTTTTAAGAACATGTTTTTAGAAATGATAATCAAAAACAGTTTTTAATAAGAAAGTTTACTTTTAAAATAAATAAATGTAAATTTAATAAATAACATGTAATAGTAAAAACAAATTTAATGGTTTTGTGTTTAATGCTTAAAATTCAGCTTAAATTTAATTTATATAATGTAATATAATTATACTTGAAAAATAAAATGTATAATATAGACATAAAATAAACTTGATAACTACAATTTAAGAACGTGAATAGAAACAACTGAAATGAGAAATATTCCAATAATTATAAACATAATTTGTATTATTTATATTTTAGAACTTTTTAATTTGCATAGTAAATTAAAAGTCTTGTTAAATACGATTTATCTCTTGTTAAATACGACAGAATATCTTCTTTTTAAATTAAGGTAATAGAAAATTGTCTCTTAGTTAAAAGAGTTTAATTTTTCAAGGAGTTGCTTCACATCTACAAATAAAAAATTATTAAAACAAATAAAGAAAACATTTTATTTAACTCGTTATAAAAAGAAAATTAAATTGTTAAAAGGAAATTTTAGTGGATAAAAATTATTGGAAATGCATTTTGTATACGATCAATTTTTAAGTTTTATTTTTAAAAGTTGACACATTTTATAAGCTTACTATTGTTTTTATTGAGAAATTTTACTTCATTACTTATTATCACATAAAGAGAATTTAACATAATACCATCTTTACAAAAGGTTAAAATGGGTAAATAAGTCTCAAATTCAAAACAGATTTGATGAGAGAATATCTGAATGGACCTTTAATACATATAAACACAAGTAAATTGGAACCAGTGAAGTTGCATTAAGAGATCATTTTTATTGGTAGGTAGATGTAAGAAAAGTTATCAATAGTTTGATTCCATTTAAGGAAAAACAACAAATACTATCAAAATTAATAGTATCTGTTCTGTTTCTTTTATAACTATAAATTTGATTGCCACATATTCCTTCAATGAGATCCCTTTGAAATAATTGAGAGTTTTTTCAATAATACATGTTTAATGTCTGCTTCATAGTAACAATATGAAAGAAAATTTCCTAAATAGTTTATTGTGGCATTTCAAATTTTATGGACACATGGAGTTACAGTGTAATAACTATTTATGTGATTATACCATTTTATAAACTCATCATTGATAATTTGTGAATAAAATTGAAAACATTTGCCACATTTGTTATAAATTTTATAAATTATTTGTATTATTTGGACTACATTTTCATTCCTTTATAGCTAAATGTGTTTATTATGAATTATAATTTCATTTTAGTAATATTTCTTCACACACATCAAATTTATTATGTATGTATATATATATATATATATATATATATATATATATATATATATATATATATATATATTATTATATATATATTTATATATATATATATATATATATATATATATATATATATATATATATATATATATATATGTTTTTGAACTTTGTATGCTTATAGCAAATGTTACGTTTCGCAAAATGCTAACTTGTATGTATCCTGTCTTTGAGTTCAGGTCCTCATCCATACTGACCAACGCATGAATAGGTTTTAGTGGACGGGGATGCCGAGCGACGCTATGCATTGTGTAACTTCGTCATGAATAAAATACAGGTCCAGCCAACATTCTTGGCAGATATAATGTGGACGGATGAGGCATGCTTTTCACGGAATGACATGTGCAATAGGCAAAGCACTCATTACTGGGATCATTTGTTGTCTCGTGCTGTGATGTGGCACATCGTACGTGAGCAATGGCACGGGAGGCAATTACTGGGAGCTGGAAATTCTTGTTTCGTCGACGTTCGACTCAAATGCGGTATGCTATTAACGTTTGGTGCACAGTTTACAATAACAAGCTGATAGGCACAATATTTTACAATGGCAATATTTACGGGTGCACGATATTTACAATTGCTACAGAAGGTAATAACCGATTCTGTGGAGAACCTGCCGTTGTTTAATATTAAGAATCTATGGTTTCAACATGATGGCGCGCCTGCTCACAAGACATCTCCATTGAAGCAGTGTCAAGGAATTTGGCAACCAAATACTAGGGTATGGCGGTTTCGAAGAGTGGCCTCCACGTTCTCATGATATGACTCCACTGGACCTTTTCCTGTGGGGATACTTGAAACAGCAGGTGTGTGCGACCCCTCCACAAAAAATGCAGGACCTTAAGCGACGCATTACGGTAGCGTGCTCCAACGTGTGCAACGTGACCTTCACACGAGGATCCAAATGTGTATTGCAGTTGACGGTGAGAAGTTTGAACATCTAAAATAAAGTATATTGTTATAACTATTTGTTTTTATTTTCTTTCTTAGATCGTTTTGTCACGTCACAGCACGAAACAACAAATACGTGTTTTAACCGTTGTATTCTCTGCATTAATGCCTACAAGGTATCATTTCGTTCTAAATCGAGGATGCTCTACAACTTTGTAAATCACGTTTTCTCTCTATCTCGTTCCGTTTTCGAGATAGGAATGCTAACTCTGCAGTTTTTCATCAGGTGGTGCAGTAGTCTGTTTCATTCAGTAGCGCATGGCTACTTTACTATACGTAGACACCACTTTTATAAATATAGTAGCAACCGTTTTGAAGTTAAGAGGAGGGCAAGGGACTTTAGTGGACATACTGTATATTTATACACGTAGATATAAACCACAAAAAATTTGATCTTGATGAACATAAAAATTTTTTTAAATTTAGGTAAAAAGTAAAAAACCATATTATGCAAGTTAAAATTTCTGAAAGGTAAGTATTTTACTCTGTCAGAAGAATTTTTTTATGTAATTATCAAATTATCTTAAATTTAAAACAGAATTACATTAAAAATGATCCTAATCAAATTTTGAAAGAGTATCATAACGTAAGAAATGAATAATTGGGAAGGATTTCAATGTCATGTGGGAATAATAAAAACTACAGTGCTAAAATTATTTAAAAAACGGTAACTTACTTTGGTTTTGTGCTTATTTAATGAGTTGATAGATGTGATGGTAATACTTTAGCGTATTATCGTTTATATTATGGCGTGAGATAATAAATACGAAACATTTTATTGCATGTAATGTAATTATTTAAGATATCGAAATGCCATATAAAATTTAAAAAATGATTATTAACAAAGGATTACATGATTAAGGCATTTTTAACAAACACACAATTTTGTAGACACAAAACAACATAAGTCAATCAAAGTATTATTTCTTTTACAAAATCTCACAAATAATCTTAAAATGAACATTTCACATTTACTTTAACACCAATTTCTGTTTTTCCAAAATCTCAGATTCTTTGGATAATATAATATTTAACTTAAGACTTTTGGGAATCGAAAACGCAATCAGAAGATTACAAGAGATTGTAATCCCACAAACATATGTAGCTCTGGTTAAAAACTTTTTCTTTCTTAGACTAAATGTTTTTTTTTTCTAGTTCTGATTGATATTTTTTCTCTAATCACAAAGTTCCATTTCTCCAAGAGATATTTTTTATCCGAAGTATAAATTTTTTTTTCTAGTTTCTTCTTCTGGGAATTCATTTGGGAAGCTGACGACACATAATAAACAAGATTAGGAGACAAAAAATGAGCCCCATGAGATGAAATACTTTCTCTACTCTGATTACTTTCTCATTTACTCTATTTTACATTAATTCTGTGGAACAAACAAAGGTATGGAAACAGAGAAAAGAAGAAAAATTAAAAAATTAAGAAAGGAAAACTAAAAAAAATATTTGAAATGTTGTGTAAAATATTAAAAAAAGTTGTTTTAGTAAAGACGAGATTAAAGTGCATAGAAAATCTTTAAGTTTAAAATATTAAATTTATTCTTTACAGCAAATTTATATTATAATCATTTTATTTAAATTATGGCTTTTACAGTATATTTATGCTAATTAACAATTTTTTTCTTTTTAATTTTGCAAAATATATTTGAAAATGATGTATGTTGATAAATGTATTTTGACAATGAAATACAAGAATACTTATAAAACTAACTGAATGATCGATTCAAATCAAACATGACATTTACAATCTTTGTATCAAATGTGCTAAAATTTCTTTCAAATGTATTTTCTGCTATTAAATGATACCAAAGTATATGATTAATCTTAAAATTCCAAATACTGTTGGCAATACTAGAAAGTTATACAATATGCCAATCATTATATGATTAAGATTGGATGGATAGAATCTATGTTTGTTTGTTTTTTTGTTTTTTTTTATTATTATTATTATTTTTTATTTTGCTAAAACTTAGAAATATACTCTATAACATTTTAATACATGATGAAAAAGAGTCTAAATTTATAGAGGTATTTCATAGCGATGATTTTCAAAACATTTCTCTATAAATTTTCTTTAAATATTTAAATTTTACATTTCATGAGTTCATGCATATTCAACAACATTTTATTGCATATGACTAATAAGAATGAGCCAAGTAAAACATGTTGCTCTTTGATATTAATATTTTGTATTTTATAGTTTGTTTTCCTTCCATTTACCATATTATTGATATTCGTAGGTTATATTTTTTAGGAAATTTTCTAACGCTTCAAAAATTTAAACTCATTTTTAATTCATTGAATGTGCTTACTTGCTTGAAAGAATTTTCAGTTACTCCCATAATAAATTCAATCAACAATGTAGTATGTGGTCAAGAATTTTTTTCAACTTGAAATAAATCAGAAAGGAAAATAAAATATGACATTAGTTTATGTAAAATTGAATTTATCTTTTTATATATTTCAAAGCTTCGTATCTTTGTAATTCTTGCTTAAAAATTTATTTAAATATTCCAATATAAAGATTTTTTTTTTCTTTTTGAAATTTCAAAGTTATTTCTTAAAAAGAAATTTATACAATTTTTATAGAAATTTGTTTATTATTACTTAAAAGATAACTGTTTTTAAGCATTTATAAAATTTATAATTTGCATGATAATACTCAAAACACAGTTCATGTTTACTTCATTTCATTTTGTAATAGTCAAGGTAAATTAGAGGATTATTTAAGGGAAAATAATATACTTTTCAAACTTTTTCCACAGTTTTCTTATCCTCTGTTTGTTAAAACAAAAATATTCTCAGTGAATAAAATGAAAATTAATACTTTTTTATGAGATATTATTTTGAAAGAGTATTTCAAAAGAAAAATTCCGTATATTCATGAGAATTATTCTGTAAGTGTATTTCAAGATAAAATATATGCGTCATAGCTACTTTAAACTTATATTTTTCATAGTTATATACATTTAGAATTCTTCATGTACTAGATTATCTATTGTTCCAAATGCAGATAAAATTGCTTTTACATTCCTGCGCTTTTTAAATTATATTTTAATTTTAAACACAAGTTTATATTTCATAACATTTTATTTTAAATTGGTAATTGTAAATATAATCTAATTTATACATAAAATTTTTTTAAAATAATTTCATCAGAAAAATACCATTTGTATTTTGATCCACATATTATTTTATGATTACAATGTAAAATAATTTATTAATTTTATTAAAATTTCATATATAAATATGAAACAAATGAGAACCTTTTTTATTTTTAAAGATTTAGAGTATTCAGTATTGAGTTCCCTTAAAATTTGAGAATGATATTTTCTTTAAAATTTACGAAACTGCAAGGATAATTCTAGAATACAGTTATTTATTACTAAACAAAAATTACTATAATATCCATGACGTAGAATTATCTATTAGGAATCAGGTAAACTATTAAATTGCTAATACATATACATTTTTTACAGTAAATTCTGGTTTGAGTATTATGAGATGTACAGTTTGTCATTAAATAGGTTTATAATTTTAATTATATAGTTATTCCCAACTGCTCATATTAACTATTCCCAAAATAGCATATTATTTCACTGACTAACGAAATGCTAATTTGAGCAGTTTTAAGGAGACTTCTCTATAGGAGATAAGATAGCTGTAGATTATCGTTAACTTCAATCGATATAATTCTAAAATACTAGTTAAATGTTGAAGAATTCTGTTAAATTCCAAATCTGTCCTTGTAAGCCACAGTATGATCATCAAAACAAGAAGATAAAGGTTTTTCTATCATATCACTGACATAACATGGATTGCAGCCATTGTAAATAATCGTATTTTCCACCAAGAAACTCATGAGAAAAAAATATATATCTACTGATAAAAAATGAATATCACCCCTACATATTTGAGCATGACTTTAATTAGACGGTTTGAAACTCATAAAAGCAAGTTTTTAGTTAGTAGGATTTAAATTTTATCACTTGTGATGCATATGTAAATGATAAATTTAGAACAATAAGAGAACATAGGAATAAAGATGATAGTGTTCCATTTATGTCTAGAAGTTACCATAAACCATGTGTACTAATAATCAATCTTTTTTGTAACATTTCAGGCTTAGAAACTAAGAAAAATACTGCAGATGTTGTTTTACTATTTCTATAGTTAGAGGCTATTTCTTCCAAACTCTTGATTAAATTTACTAATATACTAATTAAAAAGTGTCCAAGCAAATTTCTAAGCATTTATAATTCACAGGTATGTAGATTTGTTCAGCCGTTACCCTTCATTTAAAATGTCTAGACTGTTACAAATCTTATACACTATTGGTTCCAAGGTTAATAAAAATTTTTAACAATGAGCCCTGTTTTATGATGAAAAACAGCCATAAAATATTTAAAACAATTTTTAAAAAAATTAAGAAGTAAAAAATAATAGATACCTTAAGATGAGAATATTCCGATAGTTATATTTAATTTTGAAAATGTTGAAAATTTAAAAAAAAATTATTATTTATTAAAATTATTATTATAAATTCAAACTTAGTTATTTAGGGTTAAAATTTACTAATTCAATTTTCACCAGTCTAAACTTTAGTTGAGACTTACAAAATAATACAATTATGACGTCATACAAAATTGTACAATATTCAGAATATGCTAAACTGGATTCTGAACTGAAGGATATTTTGCTTTTTTTGACTGAATAAAATGAGAGGAATGAACATTCCTGTTTATGGTAATGTCATTAAGATTTCAAATCCTGAGTTGGTTGGCTCTAAAAACTGAAAACATGACATTCATGAACTTTTGTTGTAGAAAATTGTGTTTTAAAAGTTGAAATATGAATAAAATTTCAGAAAGAAGGAATATTGAAATAATTATTTTCCGAGTGACACCCAATAGATATTTCCAATGGGACGAGACAGGATTTTTTATCATCTTAAGAAAAAGGATGGTTTTTTACGATCTTTGTTTAAAGGGAATAAATGTAATGGAGATAAAAAATGGAAACAAAGATAGCTTTATTTTCTATTTTCATAGAAAACAAGCTCTACTTTTCATATTAAAATACCAAAAACCAAAATATTTCAAAAATGTTCAAAAATTGACTGCTGCATATTATCCTAACATTAAAGCTTTGAAGAGTCAGATCACTTATGAAAATTGGTCTAGAGAATTAGATTGAAGTTTTCTTACTGGGGAATCGTAATGTTCTTCTCATTGTAGATAACTGCAAGGCTCATATTGCAGCCTTGGATCTTGAAACAATTAGTGTGGTGTTTTGCTCATCTAATGCAATTTGTCTTACAACCCATGGATTTGGGCTTAAATCAACATCTTCAAGAACAAATTTGGTATTTTTTAAGGAGTAATTATGAGGTTGGATTTATAGTGGCCTTATGACATTCTAGAAGCAATAATGCTTGAACGAGAAGAAAATGTCAAATAATGCTTGAAATAATCCTGAGGGAAAGATGACATGCAGAGTATTTTAAAGTACACTTTATTAAAGAAGTCATTATAACTGAAGAAAGTCAAGGTAATTTACCAGGTAACTTGAGAGAAGATGAATCACTCATGCTTGAATTCCGACAAAGAACCCTTTTACTGTATGAAATTATTTTTTATGGATTTTTTTAAAATAAATTCCCATGTAATATGTAAAGAAGAAATATTGGATAGGAAATTATTGAAAATGTAGCGGATTACAACAAAAATTGCCTTCACATATCGAACAAGAAAAAAGTGATGTAGAGCTACAATCTGCAAATCAAACAGATAAATGGTTGGCAGAACTAAAGTACTTTGTTGAAGAAAAAATATGAAAATATGCATTGAAAAGTAAGAAAATTACTAAAATGTAGTCTTTAAACAGAATTAAAAGGATCACTTTCGCTGCTTTGTCATTAATGAAATGGAAGTTGTTGCTGTTGTCGTGTGCCAGTTAGGCTGGCAATATGGGGTGCGCTGCTCCACTTTTCCAACTGAACCATATTTGGTGTGGAGTCCGAATTCTTTAGTACACACATGCCATAGGAATCCGTTTATAAGGTAGGCAACCATTCACACCTCATTCATACAAGGAAGGGACAAAGACAGGATAGATAGATAGGGAGAAAGTACATCCATGCCCGAACGGGTATTCGAACCCAGGACCTCCTTTTCCACAGTCAGGCACACTAACCACTAGACAAGATGGGCGGCATGAAATGGAAGCAAATATTGTTTTAAAGTATGAATATTGTTTTGCATGTGCTTCACAGTAGAGTTTCTAAATAATTTGTTTTCTCATAATACCTTATTTACTAAGCAGAAGTTTGATGAAAAATCAGATCTTAATAATCTAAAGCATTATTTTTCTACTTTATGAACTGTTTTACCCGTCTCTTTGCGTTCTTAAAAACGAGCGTCTTCTGATATAAAAAGTTATCTGTAATCATGATCTTATAAGATAAAATGTAAATATCAATTAAATATTTAATAAGTAATTAAAAATATAATCATATGTTACGCATGTTTCTAATTTTTAATAAGATAAATAGTTTGATTCATACCATTTGATTATGATGCAGAATTTATCAGTACTATATTTGAGTGTGGAAATTTAACTTATACTAAAACTGTAAATCATTGATTAATTTGTATTATGTCTTTAAAATTAATAATTAAGTACGTCGTATACGTATATTGAATGTACATTAATGTATATAGCTAAACATAATTTTACTATTAACTAACTTCATTAAAAATATATGTGAAAGATTAAGAAGCCTGAAAATTGTTAAGGAACCCTAATTTATACACTCTCAAGCAATTGGCTCTATGAACAAGTTGCGGCAACTATATCCTGCAATTTGTTCCATGAAAAAAATTTAAAAATTTCCATCTTATCCTAAAAAATGCAACTTTTTTATTCCATTTAGCAAATTATGTTTATGTTTTTATGTTCTATAATATTTTATATTGTATGAAAATAAGCACTATAAATAAAAATAAACTTTAATAATATTATTTTAAACAAATATTTTTCAGTTTGATTAATTAAAATATTTGTAAGAAGCTGGTAAATGTTTATTCAGTTTATGAAGCTATATTATTCTTATAAGAAAAAAATAAGGTTTTCCTTTGAATGTGAAAAACATATTTTTTAAACCTGATCATTATTTTTTCCAATTTTTTTAACTATATTTTAACTTTTGTTTATTTCTGAACAGCTCACATTCCTAAAATGTTTATTACTGGATAGAAAATCAAACTTTAACAAATGAAGCGCACAAAAAGAAGAGAACGAAAAGATACCAATAATTTTCTTTGCCCTTAGCTAGAAATAACAACAATCTCGAAATCTGAGGAAGGATAAGGAAGAAACAAAAAACAAAAATGTTTACAAAAGTTACAACGACTGTTGTGATAGCAAACGACATCTCGTATCAACTTTCAGATCGCTGTTTATTGTTTGCTCGGGATATTTAGATAAATATATTTGTTATAGATATTCTATAAGCCTATTTTTTAATTTTAACGTTCAAAGATCTGTTTGATATCAAAACAAATATCAATGGTGTTGGTTTCCAGATTTTAGAAGTAAATTGTTTATCAGCAGTAGTTTTTAACAGAATAATACTCTTCCTTCGAAATCTTTGAAACGCTTCTACAAAATTGGCTTTCATAAACAGGAACTTCTTAGGAAATTCATATATTGAGTTTTGCAATATCATTGAAGTTATGATCTTAAATTTTAAAATCAATGAAATAAAGGAATGATGAAAAAATTTTAAAAAATTACTAACTTATTAATATATAATAACATTTGAAGTAATAGGTATTATTTGTATGATGCACTAATAAAAATATAAAGGTCTCTAAAATGAGCGATTTTTCTTTATAATAATCATCACAAAATACTTAGAATATTATAATTCATCCATACGGAATAATCTATGATAAATACGAGATGATTTGAAGTTATATGTTTTTATTATATAGCTAAGACTATACAGCCCAAAAATAAGAAATATAGTATTTTTTGATTTTACATTTTAATTCACAAAATAAGAACGTAAAAATATATGGAGCAACAACTCAAATAATTACTTTCTCAAATTCAACCATAGCACAAATAAATCTCATTAAAAAAGGGAATAAAGTGAGATACCAGGATGAGAAATCAAATGTAAAACTGAAAATGACCTTCTTATCTGTGCTTCGGGCATGCAGGTTAAGTGGTGTTCAAAATTGTTCATTATATATATATATATATATATATATATATATATATATATATATATATATATATATATATATATATATATATATATAACTAAATCATTATATCATTAAATCATTAACAACGCCCTAGAAGTTCCACAATAATATACACCGATGAAAGAATAAAATCAACGTGATTGCTCCGTTATTGGAATTTGTGTCTTATATTTTAAGGATGTGCGCAACAAAATTTAGTACAAGAAATCAATACACATGTTCACTTTTCAGAAGTGAGCTGATGTCATCGATGTTGAGATTAATTAGATTCTGTCCACGATTAGTTCTGCCTTTTGGATTCAGCTTGATATCCTGAGCTTTATTCAGTACCTTTCTAATTGGCATAAAGTGCGTGAGTGATAATATAGGAAAGGCAATTATTAACAATCTACAGCAGATTTCATCCCTTCGAGAACTCACTTTCAATAGAAACCTCCTCACATTGATTAATAATGTAATAAGACAATACATAATTTAGCTAAAGTGGGTGCTGGAGGGCCGTTAGACATACCTGAACCAGTGAAACATTCGGACCTGTTCTAGGTTAAAAATAATTGCTAATTATTATCGCTACAAGAGCTAAAAAATCAGTTAATTCTTCTTGGATTATCCCGCCAGTTCTTTAATAGTAAATAGGAAAGTGCTCTTAGAAGCGCGTTGTCACATAAGTGTTGCAGGCGGCATCAGACGCCCATCACCCGGCTTATCAGTGGACTCTTGTGTTTCATGTCCTATTCATAGGAAAAAAGATTTTTCCAGACTTTTTTAATAGTGCTGATCCTCAGTTCACTTCAATATTGAAATGTGTGTGTGACAAATATCATTGGTATATCTGTCTGTCTGTATGTGTATCTGTCTGTCTGTGTGTGTATCTGTCTGTCCGTATGTGTATCTGTCTGTCTATGTGTATCTGTCTGTCTGTGTGTGTATCAGTGTGTCTGTGTGCATGTCTGTCTGTCTGTGTGCGTGTCTGTCTGCCTGCGTGCGTGTCTGTCTGTCTGCCAGTGTGCATGTCTGTCAGTGAGCGTGTTTGTTTGTGTGCGTGTGTGTGAGTGTGTTTGCATGTGCGTGTGCTTAAGAATGTGTGCGTGTATGTTTTAGAAGTATCTTTAAAAGTTTTTTTCAGTCCAACAAATAAGGGCTCCCGTAATGATTGACCATCTATGTGGAGCAATGAGCATTTTATAGAAGCGGCTAAAATGTAACATTTCATTTAACAAGCTAATTTCTTAAATATGCAAAATAAATTCATATATCAATTGTTTAGTAAGAATATTATATGATGAGATAATATCACCATATTAGAAGTTGAATTATGCAATGAAATGAATTATAGCAATGATTTTTACAGTGTTTAATTTAATTTTCATTCCATTATATTGATAAATATTAGGATTCTTTGTACAACTTTTATAGTCTACAAGTTGCAGTTTTGTAAGTTATGGATAGCTTTTATTTTACATTTTGCTTTAAAATATTTTTCCTAATTTTCTATGTGTGTCTCTTCTATTACAAAATATGGTACAATTAATACCCCACTGAAACAATACGTATAATGATTAACATTTAATATTTTTCTAACATTTTTAATACAACTTGATGCAGCTTTAGATATTCTAAAGTATCTTATATATGTTTTTTAATTATCTTTATTTTTATTTGTAATATTCTGAATAATAATAGTACAGACTCTAATCATTAGAATAAACAAGTCTGATTAAAGTATTTTAAATATGGTACACTTAATTACTTCACAAATATCATTCTCTTCTTATTTTACATGACATCCATCAGATAAAATTTTTATTGCAAGTTAGGAGTATTTTGCTCTAATACCTTTTATTTAAGTAGTAATCTGCATGCATGTGCCCTCTTTAATTCTATCAAATATGTTAATAATAGATTATTTTTCTTAAAATATTACATTGAATTTTTTCGAATAAAAATATTCTGTTGGATCAAAAAATTTAGTTTCTATTCTGTACTATAATTGCATATCCTTAACATGGATTCCTTCTTCGATATAGATCGAGAAAGCTATTGTTTCTAGTCTAGCATTTCCTTATTTGAAAAAAAAGTCGTTTTTCAAAAAGGACTATAATTGTAAATAACTTCTCACAGAAATTTCTTTTACAATACTAATTTTAAATAACAAGACATATTTTCAGCTTTATGTACTTCCAAATTTATACATTTTTAATATTTTATTAAATATTATTAGTTTTAATTTGAAAATAGTTTACTTACACAGGTACTTATGACTGACATATATTGTATTTTATATTTATAATAACATATTTTATTTTGAATTTCTATTTACAAGTTTATTATAAATTCTTTGCATAATGCGTTATCTCTTACTAAATATGATTTTCTTAAATATTGGAAAATTTGCAGCAAACTGTCAATTCTTAAATGCGTTTCGAAGTATTTATTGGTATATTTATAATATTTTGTATTAAATATATCTTTTGAATTCAATATTTTATACAAATAGAAAGACCTATTCACTTCTAGTATTAATATTTTGGGTGAGATTCACTTTCCAGATATATACAACTGTATCTATAGTTTCGCCTTCGGACATCTGCAAATATTACTTCCTAGGTCTAGACCAGACGTATTCCCATTTCTTATAACATGTTTTGGCAGCATGCATTTGATATAAAATGTATGGATAGTTATGGTGAAAAATGGTATCAATGCTATTAGAAAAGAAGGAAACGATAAAAACATTCAAAAAATTCTGCAAAATTATTATATAATACTTTAGAGTTCTTATGAACTATAAATTTACTTAGAATTTAATAAGAATGTTTTATACTATTTTAAAGCAAACAGAAAAGTTAAAATAAGTGTAAGGTGTTAAAACTAAGATTATTTCCATTATATCATTGTGAATCAAATTGCATATCTTATAGCAACAAATTATTTGTATAAATATTTTATTACTGAAATATTTAATAGATGAACAATATACGAAAGGGATGTATTATTAATCAATAATACATCCCTTTCGTCTGGCACATTTGAAAACTTACAACTATTTAATAATATTTATTTACAATTATATTCCCTTAAACTTGGGTGTTTTATCAGATTAAACAGATTATATGTTAACTTCATACGAAGATTTCTTTCGAATATAAGTATTCTTTATATATATATATATATATATATATATATATATATATATATATATATATATATATATATATATATATATATATATATATATATATATATATATATATATATATATATAATAATATTGTAGCGCAGTATTGGAACGTTAAATTAATTTAGAGCTTTTTAAGTTTATGGAAGCTATTCTAAAGTGTATTCCATAAGAATAAAAGGAATAAACACAATTTACACTTAATATATTACCTATTTTGAATAAATAAATTACGAATTTTCTTTTTTGACATTCGCAAATGTAGTCAGTACATTATTATGCAAAATTATTAATAATTTCACTTCATGTGCATCGTTTTATTAATCGTACAATTCACGTAGTTACTAATGATTTTTAACATCTGTTTCTATGAGCAATAAAAATATACAAGTTAAAGAAATTCATAAAATATCTTATGATTTATTATGTAAAATCTTCTTTTCATAATTCGAAAAACAAGATTTTATTCTGTAACTGAATTCAAAATAAATTTTTAATTAGTAAATGCTTTGCAATTATTAAATTAAAAAAGGTATAAACTAAAAATTGAAAATATTATTTTTTTTTGAAAAACACTTATTACTCAATTTATTCTAAAAATTTTCCTACAAATAAAGAATTTATTTTCTGCTGAAGCAAAAGGTTTATTTAGTTTTATTTTGTATCTCTTAGTAAACATTTTCCATGTGAATATTTTATTTTATTTCAATTATTTTTGAAATTGTATAAATTCCAAAACACTACATAATTTTGAACAGCTATAATATCAGAGAAATTTAAAAGATAAAATAATTTTCAGCCATTTTCTTTTATATTAATGTCTAATTTGCACACTTTATAAATTATTATACATTACTGTCAAAACCTGCTCATAAAGAAGATAAAAGATGTAAATTTTTTTTGAGAATTAACTATATTATAAAATATATACATTTCAAGAGATTAAAAATGTAAACGACTGTAATTATTAATACTCAATTTTAAAAAAGGCATGAAAGAAAGGAAATTTAAATTAAATTCTCAAAAGACATCCGGGTATTGGATAAAATAGTATTAAATAACTATTAATGTTTTAATGTGTCTAACAGAGGTGATGTATATTTTAAGAATAAGTTCATCGAATAATTGTTCCAGTAATAATCAATATATATATATATATATATATATATATATATATATATATATATATATATATATATATATATATATATATATATATATATATATATATATATATATATATATATATATATATATATATATATGTATACATAGACAGAGAGAGAGAGACTGAAATTTGATACAACATAACTGATAAGACGAAATTTGAATATGACTGAGCATAAAACAATATAAAATTCAAAGAATTATAGGAAATTATGGAGACCACGCCTTCATTACGAGGGAGATGGTCAGCTATGCAAATTAAAATCTATTTTCTGATTACTTGAAGAATATATATCTAAAGATCTTCAATCAATTCCCCCGAAAATTATTTGCGTTAAAAGAAAGAACCATAATAAAGTTACTTATTTTAAAAATTAAAGTAAAAAAGAAGTATATCAAAGTAAAGTAGATGGAACAACAGATATAGTTTCCAAATATCAACAGCAGTAAATCAGAACCTATTTTGGAATAAAGTTTTCAAAATAAATTTAAAGTTGGGATAAATATATATTTGCCAAGAATACTAGAATTTAAAAAAGTTAAAGTTGTTAGGAAACATGCTGTAAATTTAAAATTAAATTGTACTTAAATAGATTTAAAGTGAAAGTAGGTGTTTTCGGGATTCTAGAAAGAAGTTTAATGCTTTTGTGGCCCTTTTGTAGTTGTAAAAACTATGTATTACTTCAATCTTACAAGCGATTCCCTACATATTTTAAAATAAAATTGATTGGAATGTTATTGTCTTTGAGATGATCAGTTAGAGTTTTATTTGACTTTAAGAGAATTTATGATTATTGCACATATTGTAAATGCGGTTTGTTCATTAAATATAATATTCCTATATATTGGTGTTCCAGTAAATTAATTCATTGAGCTTAAAACTAAAATGATTCGTTTTGTCAAAAATATCCACATTAGTAATCGAATTATTAATGTTGATAAATAAATCTAAAAATTACATGCTAATATCAGATAAATTTGTTTTAATTAAAAAATGTTCATTGGGCTAAATAGATTTAATAATATCATCAAAATCTGAGTTATTGAAAATAAGGAAATCACCAATTTATCAAAAAGTAAAAGGATACTGATAAATAAAGCTTTTTAGCAAAATAATGTAGAAACAGATTTGCAAGTATTCTAAAAATGTTAGAACCTTGTAGAATACCGCAATTTTGAATGAATAAATATATTTTCACCGTTATAGATAAATTTATTATTAATACACAATGTAATCTAGTGATTCCAGTATACAAAATCAACATTTAATTTTTATAATCCTGAAAATAGAGATACAATACATCGTTTAGTTTAATAAATGGTATACAAATGAATAAGTCTTTAAAAATCAAAGGAATTAATGCAATATTTACTATTACTTGATAAAAAGTCTAAAACAGTTCAATTAATAATAAAAATCCTCAAGTAGCTACAGATTTAACAATGTTTTCTATTATATTTAAATACTAAGAAAATATGATAACTGGTTTATTCATATAAGATTTAGTTCAAAAAGTAATATATCTAAATTTTATAGGATATTTAAGAAATTTCAGAATAACTGTCAAATAAGAAAATTCTAATTGAAAATTGTTTGTATTTAAAAATGCATAAAAACCCAGGAATTTTTATTAATGATATTAGCTGTGAAATTTAAGCATTTGTATGTGTTGGAATTCAGAATTCTTTATTAGTTAAATCTAAATATTTTATTATGGATCTAAATCAAAAAATGGATAGTTATTGGAAGCCTTGTCAACAGATGTAATAATGAAGTTGTCTCTAAGATTTTTAATTGCAGGTTTAACGGGCCAAATTTAGTATCTAGAAATTTAATTATTTTCAAGAATAGAATCCTTAATCTCATTAAAGGGTTTAGTGTTTCAATTTGTAAAAACTTCAATACGTGTATTATAAAAATTTAAATTTTAAATATACTGAATCAAAATTATGCAAACTTACTTTAATTTATTTAGATATATTTATTTAAAAAAATTGGTCTGCCTTTATTTCCTTTATTTAATATTCCTTTTAGTTTATTATAATTGACAATACTTAAATCTGTAATAATGTACCCAAAATCAGGGTTATTAAGAATTTTGAAACCACTCATTATAATAACAAATACATTTAATGAGTTTTCTAAATATGCAGATATTTTTTGCAAAATTGATTATAGTTAAGCATTTTACGTCCAAAAGGAATATCGTAAGAAATTACAAGTTTGGGAATAACATATTCGATGGGAAAAATATATAAGTCATCAATAAAACTATTGCCAAATTTTGGATGTTGGAAATTAGTAAAAATATATAATCTAATTATTTTCTTAGTTTTAATTTTGTTATAACTGTATTTAAGTAAATCATAAAATAAAATTCTAAAATGGTGGTTACTGAAATTTATATCGTTTAAACATTAGTATAAGAATTTACAATCATTATCAGTTAATTTCATTATAAAAACTTTAAAGGAGTAATTATAAGCATTTGAAAAAAATTGAAATTATAAATTATGTTCCTATATAAATCTCAAAATTTTTAGCTCTTTTTGTATTAAAATTTGTTAATTTTTCCCCTGCCTCTTTTAAATCTCTTTTGTTTAATGATAATTAGAATGAAAAAATAAGAAGGAATTGCTATTAGAACAATTTATAATTTTGCCATTAAATAATTTATTTAGACGGAAAAGTACAAAGGGTTTTAAAGTGATGATGAATATATTTTCTGTTATAATACGTACTTCTGTATTAGGTTCGATGACAAGGATGCTAAAGATAGCATTATTAAAGTTATAAATTTAAAAATGATTAAATTCACGAATAAATTTTTAAGGCTCTTAAATTTTAATCTTGGACATATGTAAATTAATGCTGATATTTAAGTAATTACAGGTTTGGTCTACTTAATTATACTTACAAAAACTACATTTGCTGAGATAAATAATGTCATACATTTTACAAGCATAGGATAAATTAGATTTGTCAGAAATTTGTAAATTATTAAAATTGGAATAAGTTTTACATTTTTTGAAACCACATCTTTTAATTTTCAATTTATCAAAAATAAGTTTAAAATAAGTAGGATTACTAAAGCAACTAGGATTAAAAATTTCATCGTTCTTTGGATGGTAATTGTTTATTGATTCCCTATGGTACCAACCATGCATAGACCACCGGCCACTATAATCATAATTTAACCTCAAATCTCTTTAAGCACTATGTAATAAAAATTTACTGCATGTTTCTTAACTACTTTAACATTTTGAATTTAATTACTTTTCGCAACTATATCTTTCTCAAAATTTTTAATTTGCTTTTGGCAACTTATCTTTATTCCAATATTTAATGATGTTCTGATGTGTTGGTATTGACATTTTGAAACTACACCTATAGTTTTCTACTGTGGGTTTGTTTACTTTTCTTTTATATACTTTTTTGTTTTAATTTTTGAAATAAATATACTTATGCTTCTTTCTTATAATACAAACATTCTTCGAGGGGATTGATCGAAGATCTTTAAACATATGTCCTTTGCATGTCAGAAAAGATTGTTTAATTTGCATAGCTGACCATCTCTTTCCTAATGAAGACGTGGCTCCTATGATTTCCTCTTATTCTTTGTATTGCATATTATTTAATTCTATGTGATTTTAAAATTTTGTCTTATTAATTTTATTGTTCTTCATGTTCTACCTAATTCATACTGGCTTATCTTTCTTTAGCTGATTTTACGCTGTTTAGATTTTCTGTAATGTAACGGTTATGTTATATCCTTGATGAAATAAAGCTGTTAAGTAAGCAATCTTAGTTAATTTATTGATAATATTTTCTGTATTAGAAAATGAATTACTATTTTATAGAAAAATTTTGGAATTATATTTTCAATCAGTGAAAAATATAATCTTTTTTCTTTTATGTAATAAATAGGTTACTTTTTGTAAGTATTTTAATAAAAATAAATTAGCTTTTATCATTTAACTATAACTTGTGATAATTACTTCTCTATTTATTTTAGCTTTTCAAATATAAATATTTAAGAATTTCCTTTAATTTAATTTTTCAAGATAAGCATTTTACTTAAGGGATAGAAAACTAACATATCTCATCAGATGCATCCTAATATATTTATTATTATCAAAAATACTTACATTTATTAAGTCATAAAAATATTTTTTAAGTTAGCCTGTCTTTTTTAAAACTTTGTTTAAATAAGTCTTTTTTGCTTTTTAATAAGGAACCTATTTTAAATAAGTCTTTTTTGCTTATTCCTTCAACTTACTTTAAAAATATTAAAATTTATTTGAATGGAATATTTATTTTATATTATAAACTGTTCAGAATAATGCATTTTATGATACAAAGAACTATATTTCGTATTGTCCCATGCTACAAAACGTCATTAACATTTTATGAGAGAAAAATCTTTAACTCTGTTGCAAGTACAAATTTATTGGAAAAACAGTACAGAACTATTCATTATCAAGTTTTTTAAAATATTTATATTTTAAACTTTTATACTAGAAATATATCTAAAATTCATAAACAAATTAAAACTCAAAAGTAAGATTTCTAATATTTTTATTTAAGCTGGTATTATATCAAGACATCTTTTTTGTAAAAATTCAAACCATAAACAAATTATCTTACCTACATCAAAAAAATCTTTACAGCGTATATTCATTTATACGCTGTACAGATATTTGTGAAGAATATTTATTGTGTCTTATTTTGATCATGTATATTTAGTATTAGATATTATATATAAGATAATATTTAATAACATAAATTAACTATTCCACTTCTGTGACACAAAGAGGAAATTTTCGAAACACAAAACTCCTTATTTCCTTTATGAAAAGCTTAAATACACAAATTTAAGTGTTTAAAATGGATAAAAATGAATTTAAAAATTTTTAATTAAGAATTTAAAACATTTTTATGGTATGAATGCATATCATTTAATACTTTACCTGTAATAGTTTATCACATAAATTTAAATATTTGCTAACTGTAATATTTAAAAGAGTGGGGCATTTTCTAGCTATATAAATACACGATGAAAAATTAAAACTGTAAAAATAATACTTTGTATATTAAATTTGTATATGAAGATTGATTCTTAAGTTTTTTGGAGTTGTTAGAAAATACATTGTAGCTTCATAAATTGATTATATTTTACCCAAGAATATAAAACTCATAGGATAGTAACTGTATATATATATATATATATATCTATCATATACACATTAAAGTGTGTAATGATTTTATTTGTTAACAAAAATGCTTGGTTAATTTTTAATCAATATTTTAATTTAACTAATTAATGACGAAATGTATTTAGATACTTTCGAGTAGATTCATAGATTTTATTATTAGTAAAATGTATACAAATTTACATACTTACACTGTCATTCTTCAGAAATTAAGAAATTAAAAACTTAATTTAATATTTTTTGTGTATTTCGAATTATGTGTTCTTATTGCTCCAAATTAAAGAATGTTATTTAAAATTTATTTTTAAAGCAATTTTCATATATATTCATTTTTGGTTAAAAATGTTAAAATATATGCTTGGAACTGAAATAATTCAAAATTAGATTTTTATAATAAATATGAGTTTTAAAATTTTATATAATTAAGCTGGCTGCTTTCCTCAGAGAATTATTTCTTATAAGCTATTTTCCTTTTAAACTTAATTTAAATAAAACATTTTCTAGGTATGTTAAGTCAATAAAATAAAAAATAGTGAATTTTACATTTCAAAAATTCATGCTTTAATAACTATATTTAAAAGTAATATCATACTCCCAGTAGCATTGAAAGTGATAAACTGTGTTTATTTTTCAAACTTTTGAACAGAAATGTTATTAATAACTTGAATCGGAATTTATTAATCCTGCAAAATAGCTTATGGATTAAGTTGAAAATTATAAATTATTCAAAAATGAATAAATTTAAAGTATTTACCATTTTCATTTATCTTTAAGGATAAATTTAATTTCTAGTTGCACTATACTAACGAGTACAAAATTTCTTATTTTCTGAAGCTATATAACTTGTAGATTTTATTTTAATATTAATTTTTGTGAAATAGGTGATTAGTTTTGTGAGGCGTGTTACTTTTAATTCAGATCATGTTTCAAGGTTATCATAGGCAAAGAATAGAATTATTTCCATAATTTACATAAGAAAAATATATGAAATTATTTCTGTATATTTTATGTATTTAATGACATTTTACCACAGACGCCTTAAAATGAATATCCGTGATGCTTTAGATGCATAATATAAGCAATGAAAGACAATGTCTGTTTTAAAATTATTAGAATCATTCTATTTAAATATGTATGATTTATGAGATGAGACATTTTACATGTTAATACACTAAGCGTAGAATATATTAGTTTTTGAATTTAAATGTACTGAATTTTAAATGAAATAATGGACTTAGTAATCAAATAATATGAGCATTTTACAAAATAGAGTGCTATATTCTTCATCATAGTCAAATCACATGTAAATATATCATTCAATAAAGTTATAAATCATTTGATAAATTCATAAAAAATTTCAAAATATGTTGATGATGTTTAATAACTTAGTGTCGCTTTAAAGTCATTATTGGTCACACACACATATATATATATATATATATATATATATATATATATATATATATATATATATATATATATATATATATATATATATATATATATATATATATATATATATATATATATATATATATATATATATAAAAGTCATTATTTTGTAAAAATTCTTATTTTAGAGAGATACTTAAAATAATTCATTTATATTCGCATTCAATAAGTTTAAATGAAACTCAAGCAAACCTTTGTGAATCTCTTAATTAGTGTACTTCTTCCATTAACTTTTATTCTTAGACGAAACCAACGCGGAAAGAGTTGATGTACCTAAATTCATCAAAGAATAAAGTATACCTTAATATTATGAACATAAAAATAAATTTATAAATTATATGTATGAATGTTTAATTAAATTGATGCAAAATTTCATTCTGATTCATTAATTATTAACATTGATTCGATGTGATAATAATCTCAGATATCTTTAAAAAGATTTTTTTGTTGCTTGGGGTTTCTTTATTTAAATAAATAAAAATACTGTACGTATGAAAAAACAAAAAACAAAGATTGGTGCTGTTTGTCCTTTTTGAACCTTACGACAGAAAACCCAACCAACCAGATAACTTTAAAAAATGTATAATTATATATAGTAGGAAAAGAGCATTCCTTGAAATTGAAATAATATCCCAATCTAACATTTCAATCAATCCTGATATAAGTAATTTCATAAATGATTTAAATAAAAAATCCATATTTTCGATTAAATTAATTAAATTTCGTAGTTTTAATATAAAAACAACAATGATTCGAGAAAAGATTTTCAACAAATATATAGCACTGTTTTCTACAGCACTTTTTCTTATTTTTGTGAGTTAAGCTAGTTAAAAAGAAAATATTTTTATGTATAACAAACAGTCTTCTACTAGCAATAATTTCCAATAAATTAACTCTTTATAATTTTGAAGTCGTTTTGATTGCAACGTAGTACTATTAAGTATTACACTTGGTTGAGCAGATCTATTATTAAAAATATTTCACTAACGTATTTTTATTAAATGAAATTAAAGCTTTACATTATTCAAATGTTGAAATTTTGAATTACAACCTCAGAGCAATTTATTTAGTTTTAATGAAAAGTACAAATGTATTTTCATACTACAACTCACATTCATATCGTATGAATGATTAAAAATTTATTAATAACTACAATACAAAATTTATTTCAAAAATATTAGTTGTTTTAGGTCACAAATATTTTCAGTCTATTACGAAAAGTTATGAAATATTTATTTGAACGTAAACAAAAAAATATACTAATTTAAGAAAAACTAGAAAATATAAAATCAAATTTAACATAATATTTCTAATACACTGGCAGTTTCAATTTATAACAAATTTCAGTTCAATAGGAAAAATTTATTGCTACAAAACATAGAGAAAACTCTCTTAAATCTCCAAGTATCAAATTACATTTCTAAAAATATATCACTTGTTACTTCATTTATATTTTGCCTGAAAGGGGCTATGGGTTAGCACTACACTGAATAGGCAAAAAACATCGGGATATATCACCTGGCTGGGCCACACCTGTTTAAGACCATTCATGCAATTTCAAATAGAAATCATGGAATTCTAACTAAAAATTAGTTAGTGAAAATGCAGCAAAGTTAATCCTTTGCCTTTGGGTGCGCCATGTCTCCTGATATTCAGAGGTTATAACACCTTTTTTTTCCATTTTAACCCTGATCATCTGCTTATCTATTTGGGACTTGAAACAAAATGTCATTTTATTAGTTCTTAGTTTCATGAATCTGGTTTAGCCTAATTGCTAATCGGATAAGACAAGGAACAACAAAATCTACAGATTAATATTTAAACTCTATTTCAGATCAATGTTATTTTTAAAAACGTTTTCTCCAATAAAAAACAGTACATTTATAAACATAAAAAACTCACTTTACGTTAGCTAAATCATAATTTTAATTACGGCTTGTTGAAATATAAATTATAAGAAAGCACTGTTCATCACATATCTCATATTTGCCACTGTTCATCACATATCTCATATTTGCCACTGTTCATCACATATCTCATATTTGGCACTGTTCATCACATATCTCATATTTGACAGTTTTTGAAAAAGAAAAAAAATGTCAAGATAAAATTGTTGATGATCTGTAGATAAGCAGGTAAAGTATGGAACTATGTGCTAAGTAAATGTTTATAGTTTACAATGAAAGAATGAAGAAAAAAATAAAATAGTTACGGGTAGATTTAATCTATGAAATGATTAAAAGGTGGTTAAAAATTCAGAATTTAGAAGCAGGAACGTAGCAAAACATACCCGAGATTTTTCTTGCTGTTCCATAAAACTATGTATCTTATATTTCAATGGGAGGAACTTTTTTAATGCGTGACAGATATTTTAAAATCAGTATAAAATCATTTTAAGCAAAATTAAATTTCAAAATGATCTTTTGTACTATGATTCATCTATCTGCTATTATATGGATGTGCTACCCGCTTATGACTTTTTTTGGTCGAGCTAGACAAAGAATGATTTATCGCAATCGTGTTACTCACTATACACACAAAATAGTTATGCAAAAAACTTTGAATATCTACTTTACCTAAAAATTTAAGTGACTTATGTGTCGGGTAATGATCAAATGAGTATAAATCTATATTAACAACGACCTTGCTAGAGACTTAATTATTTATACCGAAATCTGATGACTTTAGCATATCAACTGGATAATGAATCTATTTGCAAGTCATTTCCAGACGTGCGGACAGTAAAATTTTCCTGTAAGTCTAAAAAACTTATAATATTAACTCTGTATCATTAAATGTGCGTGAATTTAAAATGAATAAGGAATCACTATATTTCATGATAATGCATTCAAATATTCTTAAAATGTTTGGTTTTGAAAAATCTTTTACCTTTTTCAAATGTTTTTGACAGTTTTATCATTATATTGAAATACATTTTTCACTGTCAATTTCACTAGGATATATAAAATATATCCGATATATTATATTTTTTAAAAGATTAAATTTTGCTCAAGACTACTTTATAAATCATTTTACAATTAATGATAAAATTCCATTGCTTATATGATTATGAATCAGATACAAATAATCAATATTTTTTTCAAAACGTTTCTCAGTGCAAATGCTAAAAATAAATGTTCAGATCTAAATAGACATGAAATGCTTAAAATTATTTAATTATTTCATATAAAAATTACATGTTTTGCTGACAATTTTATTTCAACTTTATTGAGCGGCTGATAAATTATTAACAGAATAATATCCTGAAAAGTAATTTCGATTTCGATAATTTGTTTTAATGTCATTTTTATTTTATTTTATTAAAGAATTATGTTTTAATTTCAAATAAAATTCAAGAAAATTTCAAATCCAAGTACTACGACTTTTTTCTTCAAAATATCTATAACTTTTCCTTTGTAAATTTCAGTGCTATGTAACTATGACATGAAATAATTAAGATAAATGCATGTAATTGAAATCATCAAACTATATTTAAGAACCATGAGTAAAAAATATTAATTTCTTTCTATTAAATTGACTTAAGTGAATCAAAGCTGGATAAAAAATGTATGAATATGTCTTCAGCATATACATGTTTATTACTTGTTTATTAATTGTATGAATCCCATCCTAATTTAAAAATAAATAACGCAATTACCAGCATGAAAATGAATAAATTCATGATTTAAAAGTGAAATTGAAACTGTTCTGTATTTAAATTGGGAGAGTATTTTATCATTTGTACCCGGAACTCGAAGTTATAATTTTTTTTATCCTAGTAAGTTAGAAGTAAAGGTTCTTAACATAAAGTATATATATATATATATATATATATATATATATATATATATATATATATATATATATATATATATATATATATATATATATATATATATATATATATATATATATGTATGTAGCTTTATAGCTTAAATTAGAATAACTGCATTAAATTCTATATTACAAATATTACACACTATTATCCCCATAAAATGTAGGAAATATATTCTTATATAATTTCATTGGCACAGATGTCGTATGATCCAGGAAGCCAAATTTCAAATTTAATAATTGACATTACTAAATTTGTTTATTTTTAAAGTACATTAAAAATAACAAAATTTAATAATAGCAATTAATGCTAGATAATCCGATACGTTTATTAGAAATAAGAATAGTAATTAAAATGTTTTAAATTAAAGTTGTAAATGATTATGTAATTCATTCATATATTAAATTTAGTTTAAATATGATTTGATATATATTAATTTTGTTTAAAATTATTAAACATATTTCTCATAATATCAATAACCATTTATATGCAGTCCTAAATTGCAGATCTACAATTGGAATCAGCTAAAATTTAGCTTAATACGTATATCATTTTTATAATAGGTTATTATTTATTTGCACTATTTATAGCTTTGTCACCTGCACGTAATTTTCAATTTAATGCCTTTGAGTAAATAGCTGAGTTTAATGTGATGAATAGCTGAAAACAGAGTGCCTATTTGTAAATGAGATAAGCTGAACTCCTTTGTGATTAATTGTTTGTGTGAAATTACTAATATCTAATAGATTTTATTGTAATATGTAGATCAGGGGTAGGAGTGGTTAACATACTGATGAAATATAGAGTTTCTACCGTTTCATATAAAACAAACAGCTTATACTCATAATTTTATGTGACAGAATAAAGAAGAATAATGAATTATATATATAACCTCATGAAAGTATTATATATACGTGTGAGTGTGAGAGAGAGAGATTCAGAGGAATTTATTATATAAACTACTTTTTTAAATTTATATTAAACTTTATCATGTGAACAGAAACACATGAAAACATTTAGAATTTATTGTTACACTTCATGTAAATATTATCTGCCTAAATTTTAATATTTGTAATGCATAATATAAAATTATTATAGAATTTTGTTAAAGAACATACATCACTAATATACTTCTAAACTATAAAAAATGATTCAATATCAGCATAATACTTAAATTTTATAAAAAAATATGATAAAAAAAACATTACTTTCATTAACTAATTTAAACTGTAACTTGCATGCTTTAACAAAGAAATGTGTAACTATAAAATAATTCCTATTAACAAAAAGTAAAAGAAGAAATAAAATAAATACTTAAAAGATTTTTTATAATAAACATTCTGAATATTATGTAATGCAAAGTAAAAATTATTTATGCAAAATTATAAATACTTGTTTTACGCATGAAATATCACTCTGCATTTTAAATTATAAAATGCTGAAACGTATAAAAAGAGTCAGTTACTTCCAACATTCCTTTACGCATCTTAAGTCATTTTATTATATCTTACAAGCCAGTTTTATGAAATTTTTGAGCTTTTTCAAGGAGCCGAAAGATACATTATGAACTCACATATAATAAATTTGCCATTTTACAAGTTTACAAAATATTCGCGTCGTATTATAATACGAAAAATGTAGTTATCTTTTTCTTGACACAAATTTTCATATTTATGGGATGCAGAACATCACGTAGCTATGCAAATACAGAATTTTATATATGAGACTTAGGATAAAAAAAATTACTGAGCAACGCATTTTAAACGAGATACATAAATATTATTTGGAATCCTGGGTGGGATACACTTTAACTTATATAAATTCAGTAAATTAAGTACATTTGCTTATTTAAGTAAATATGATGAAAATAATTCTTTCTTTAGATATTAGAAATTTTATTTCGTATATGCAGATACAGGCATATTTTTATTTTATATTATATGTTTTGGAGAAATTGCATATTTTTCATCAAAATATATCTCTAAATGAATTTTAAAAGAAATTTTACTATTGCCTTTAATATTGATCCATTACGAATAATCAAATACAAATTTGAATTTTATTATAAAAATCATAAAAAAATTTTAATCTGATTTAAATACATTTTATATTATGGAATTTATACTACTCTTCTTAAAAATCTATAAAAAAAATAAAATGTAAAATTATGTATTATAAGAACTTAATATTAAATAGTAAAGACTCATAATTTCCTTACTGAATCTTTTTATTCAAAATTAAACATAATATCAGCCATTAAATGTCTCGCTCTTATATTGAGAAATGTGTAGGTATCATAAATTGCTTCTATTAATTATTTACAACTGAACTTAACTTAATATATACCATATAAATGGAGAATATCTAACATTTTACAATTTATACAAGTTCAATAAGTGTCTTGTATTTTAAATACGGAATCGTACATAATACGAAGTTATCAGCAATGTTTTCATTTTTTCCTTGTCTAATAAACATTTGTAAAATTTATAACATACCTCAATATATCCACAGGAATTCAACTATATTTAAAAAAGCGAAAATATTTAATAAATAAACACGATTATATTAATTTCGGAAATTTTTTATCATTTATTAAAAAACCCATTTAATTCCACTTACTCTTAAAACATTCATGTTTTAAATTTACAAATAATATTTTCTCTTAATTTTTAAAACATACTTTCTTTCATCTAAAATTTATAGAAGTAGCAGATAAGATGTTACGAACAACAAAGCTGTCAATTTTTTTTAAAGTTATTTTTAATAAATACATAATTCACAAATTGCTATACATTCGAAGACATAAATCTGCAATGCAAATTTAAGTCACCAGTTATTTGAAAAGTTAAAATTCAGTCATTCAATACTCATTTTAATTTGAGAAAATGTGACAAGTTTACCTTTTGTACAAGCTTGCAATTCTGAAAACCTGCATTTAATATATAAAATTCTAAGCATTCGAATATCATTGGTAGCTTTCTTATGCCCTTATAACTACACATACTTTATGTTGTTTGCTAATGGGATAGTTAGCATACAGTAAACATAAATTGAATTTAAATTTTCCAAAAGCAATGGAAAAACAAATTTAATTAAATTACCCTCCCATATATATACATACTACATATGTATATAATGCAAGATTAGATATAGAACTGAAAAGTACAAGAATATATAAAAACATTTATGCTTAGTAATACGTTCAACGCAAAAGCAGCTAATATATATATATATATATATATATATATATATATATATATATATATATATATATATATATATATATATATATATATATATATATATATATATATATATATATATATATATATATATATATATATATATATATATATATATATATAAATATATATATATATATATATATATATATATATATATTATATATATATATATATATATATTGTTACAAATTTATAAATAATGATTATATTTGTCTGAAAATATCTCAGACAGATCGGAAATTCTCACATTTTGGGCAAAAATTGTGGTATTTAGACGTGTTGTAGTTTAAAAGCGGATTTCCTAATGATTTGGCGACTTGGCGACAGTTGGCGATATTCTTGGCGACTTGGCGAGAAATCGATACTTCTGGAAACATCCATCACCTAAGCTCTAGGACCAATATTTTCCGAGATAGCCTAGAAGCTTCCAGAGCCTTGGCGAAATTGGTAGATTTCTCCGCCAAGTCAGGTATAAATACCACAGCCCGACATGGAAGAGTAGTATAGTTTTGTGAAGACAGTCAGTGAGTGAAGACGATTAGTTGTGACTGCTAGTTGTTCTCTGTCTGAGGTATTTGAGACCTGTGATTGGAAGCTATTTCTTATTGTATCTGACGAATTGTAGCTGTATAATTGTGATTGTTACAGCGGGAATTTCGTTTATCTAGTGAAGTTTTTACGAATAAAAGTCTTGTGTTCATTAAGTGGTTGCTTTATTCAACTCTCAATCAACACGAACCCGTGGAGCTCGGTACAACTGGTGTCAGAATCGGGGTTGAAGAGTTGATGCAGCGTGTCACAAGAAAAATGGATATGGATTTAATGAAAAGTCTTCTCGAAAAATTAGCGGAGCAGATGGCTGAGATGAAAGCTGGACAAGAAGAGATGAAAGCTAGACAAGAAGAGATGAAAGCTGGACAAGAAGAGATTAAAACCGAGATGATGAAAGAGATAAAATCTGGACAGGAAGAGATGAAAGCTGGACAAGAAGAGATGAAAGCTAGACAAGAAGAGATGAAAGCTGGACAAGAAGAGATTAAAACCGAGGTGATGAAAGAGATAAAATCTGGACAGGAGGAGCTTAAAAAGGAACTTAAGAAGGACATTGTAAGTGTTAAAGAAGAATTCTCCAACATCATTCAGGAGAAGATGAATGCAATGGAAGATAAGGTAACTTCAGTTGAAACTAAAGTTCTGGAGATAGAAGAAAATGTTGAAGAAGCATTAGACAATATGAATAAGAAGATTGAAAGCTTGGAGAAGCAAATATCAAACAAACATGAGGAACCCAACGTGACATTTGTGCCTTCCCTAGCCAATATTAAACTCTCAACATTTGATGGGAAATCATCCTGGCAAGTATACAAGACCCAGTTTATGATGGTAGCGGAAGCTAATGGATGGAATCCCCGAGCCAAAGCTTTTCACCTGGCGGCTTCTTTAAGAGGAGACGCGGCTGACATCCTCGAGACGCTTCCGGAGGAGCAGAGGCACGATTTCCAAGCCCTATCGAGTGCGCTTGAGCTGCGGTTTGGAGATAAGTGCACTAAGGAATATAGCAGACTACAGTTAAAGTCCCGCTATCAAAAAGCGGGTGAAAGTCTGCAAGAATTGGCTGCCGATATTCAGCGACTTTCCCATCTAGCATTTTCGGACTGCCCAGCTGAGATACGTCAAGATCTGGCTCTCCATCACTTCATCGATAGTGTGCGGGATCCGGAGATACAGAAAACACTTAGACTCGCCGATGTCAAAGATATTGGATCTGCCCTATTCTACGCACATAAGATAGAGGCTGCCCAGCAGGCCGCGCGTAAAGACCGGCACTCAATCAGAGCCGTCTCTACTACTGATAGGGACTATGATCTCAGAAAGCAAATCGAAGATCTGCGGCGAAAATTCCGTAACTTAGAAATGAGTAAAGGTGGCAGAAACACGAAAATTCAGTGTTGGTCTTGCGGTGCAGTCGGACACGTTCAGAGAGACTGCCCGAAACGAAAAGATGATGGAAATGATCTTCGTCAGAAGCCCCATTTCAAATTGTTTCATATTTCTTCCGTAAGTAGCGGCGACAACGGACTTTTCGTTATGGGACATGTCAACGAAGTTCCCTGCAGAATGATAATCGATACTGGAGCCAACGTAACTATCATTAGGACAGATTTGGCTCGCAAACTTGGTGACAAACTCATCTGGACGCCGCCCTGCATTACCCTCCAAACTGTGACAGGTGACAAGATTAAAGTGCATGGAAAAATAAATCTAAACATTGCATTTGGTAATGCCGTGTACCATCATATGGCATATGTCGCTGATATAAATGACGAATTTATTCTCGGATTGGACTTTCTCAAAGAAAACCATTTCAAGTTAGATTTTAAAAATAATGAACTACACTCATGTTCTGAAGACATAACGATTTTTAAGACGAAATATTCAGATATTAAATCAGTCCATCATATAACTGCAAAGAGTGAAACAACATTACCACCAAGAACTGAGACAATAGTTTCCGGAGCTCTTTCAGAAGATAATAATTTTCATTATGGATTGACTGAATATCCAGATTCCGACAATAGCGTTAAAGGAGTACTAGTGGCTTCTTCCCTCGTCGACCTTTCACGAAATGTAATCCCGGTAAGAGTTGCTAATCTAAGTAATAAGGTAAAACTTATAAAAGAAGGAGAAGTGCTAGCGACTTGCACTCCAGTGACCTGTATTAACCGAAATTGTCAAGCCACACTATCTGAGCCTCCTGACACTCTAATTGATGAACTCCTTCAGAGAGCAGAGTTAGATGTTAAACAGAGGAATGCTGCAAGAAATTTATTATTAGAATTCGGAGATCTCTTTTCCAAGAAATCAGATGATGTTGGGCGAACCAAATTGACGCAGCACCGAATCAATACAGGAAATCATCCACCCATTAAACAACACCCGAGAAGATTGCCATTCGCAAAGCAGGAAGAGGTGGACAATCTTCTGATGGAAATGCAGCAGAATGACATTATTGAGCCATCAGAGAGTCCTTGGGCTTCGCCTATTGTTTTAGTTCGGAAGAAAGATGGTTCTACCCGATTCTGCGTTGACTATCGTCGGTTAAACAACATCACTAAAAAAGATAGTTACCCTCTTCCTAGGATTGACGATACACTTGATGCTTTATCCGGAAAACAATGGTTTTCGACTTTGGATCTCAAGAGTGGTTATTGGCAAGTAGAGATACATCCTGAGGATCGAGAAAAGACTGCATTCACCACAGGACAAGGACTTTGGCAGTTCAAGGTTATGCCATTTGGGCTTTGCAATGCACCTGCAACGTTTGAGCGCCTGATGGAGACAGTATTACGAGGACTTTCCTACGAAGCCTGTTTGGTATATTTGGACGATATCATTATTGTAGGGCGCACATTCGAAGACCATTTAAGAAACATCCGAAAGGTGCTGGAAAAATTAAAAATGGCCAACCTGAAGCTGAATCCTTGCAAATGTAATCTATTCCGACGTGAAGTAAGCTATCTGGGACACATTATCTCTGCTGAAGGTGTAAGAACAGATCCTGAAAAGATCTCCGCAGTTAAGGACTGGAGTCGTCCAAAAGATGTCCACCAATTAAGAAGTTTTCTTGGACTATGCACATATTACAGGAAATTTGTTAAGGGTTTTTCAAGTATTGCCAGACCTCTTCACAAGTTGACAGAAGTTAAACAGAAATTTCTATGGACAGATGAATGTGAGAAAGCTTTTAAACAACTGAAGGAGGCATTGACATCTTCGCCCGTTCTTGCATATCCCCAGCCCGAAAAATTATTCATTTTAGATACGGATGCCAGCAACGAAAATATCGGAGCTGTTTTGTCGCAAGAAATTGATGATAAAGAATATGTCATTGCTTATTGGAGTAAATGTCTATCGAAACCAGAGCGGAATTACTGTACAACCAGGAAGGAATTGCTGGCAATCGTTAAAGCCATAGAACATTTCCACCATTATCTCTATGGAAGAAAGTTCTTGCTCCGAACAGATCACGCATCCTTAACCTGGCTTTTAAATTTTAAAAATCCGGAAGGACAGGTAGCCAGATGGATTCAACGACTCCAGGAGTTTGACTTTGAAATACGTCATCGCAAAGGAATTCTTCATGGAAATGCTGATGCACTATCAAGGAAGCCGTGTAATGAAAGCTGCCGATACTGTTCTAGAGTAGAGAAGAACTATCAGCTGATAAATACTTCGGTACGCCAAGTTACTGTTTCACCTCCATCAAAACCAGACCCATGGAGTGATGAAGGACTTAGGGAAGCCCAAAAGAAGACCCAGATATAAATCCAATTCTTGAATTGAAAGAATCTTCTAGTATGAGACCAAGTTGGCAGGATATCTCCACCTACAGTCCTGCTACTAAGCAATATTGGGCTCTTTGGGACTCACTCCATATAAGAAATGGTGTCTTATACAGGAAATGGGAGTCCGATGATGGACGTAATTTCAAATGGCAGCTTGTTCTTCCAAAATCAAGAATTTCAGATGTTTTGAAAGAATTGCACAGTAGCTCAACTGGAGGCCACTTCGGAGTAATGAAAACTCTACAGAAAGTTCGAGAACGCTTCTATTGGAGCAAAACGAGACAAGATGTAGAGAAATGGTGCCAATCTTGTGATGACTGTGCGGCACGTAAAGGACCGAAGAAACGTAGCCGAGGAAGGTTGCAGCGGTACAACGTAGGAGCACCTTTTGAGAGGATAGCATTGGACATTTTGGGTCCTTTACCACGATCCTCAAATGGCAACAAATACATACTAGTTGTCATGGACTACTTTACTAAGTGGCCTGAAGCGTTTGCAATCCCCGATCAAGAGGCGACTACAGTAGCCGAGGTTCTAGTGCAACAATGGGTTTCCAGATTCGGCACACCCTTACAAATTCATTCTGATCAAGGGACAAATTTCACCTCTGTTGTGTTTAAAGGAATGTGTCAAATTCTCGGAATAGACAAGACGCAGACCACGCCACTACACCCACAATCGGATGGCATGGTAGAGAGGTTTAACAGAACCATCTTGAATAACCTCTCCCTTATGGTTTCCAGAAATCAGCAAGATTGGGATTTGAAGCTACCGCTGTTTCTTCTTGCATATCGCAGTGCTGTCCATGAGACTACCGGATATACTCCTTCACAGATGCTCTTTGGTCGCGAACTTCGTCTCCCTTGTGACCTTCAGTTTGGTCGTCCACCGGATACATCTTCATCGCCAGAGGAATACCTTCGAGACCTTCAGGCACGTCTTGAAGATGTCCATAACTTCGCTCGAGACCGAATCAACCTGACGACCGAAAGAATGAAGACAAGGTATGACACAAGAGCGACAGGACATGAATTCCAAGAAGGTGACAAAGTTTGGTTGTGGAACCCGATTCGACGTAAAGGACTTTCTCCAAAGTTGCAAGCCAACTGGGAAGGTCCCTACACAGTCCTAAAAAGACTGAACGACGTCGTGGTTCGTATAAGAAAATCATCTGCTTCAAAACCAAAGGTAGTACATTATGATAGATTAGCTCCTTATCGTAATGTAGAGTAAAAATCAGTAGACCATGGTCTGTTTGTAAATAGTATAGATAATTTTAATCTTTTCTATTTTCTTGTATTTTTAGTTGCTTGTGTATGTAATGTGCTCTGTATCCTCTTGAAATGTAAATTCTTTTATATTAAATTTGGCCTCCTATCAGGGGATTGTACTGCCCGGGACGTGCAGTCCTTGAGAGGGGGCAATGTTACAAATTTATAAATAATGATTATATTTGTCTGAAAATATCTCAGACAGATCGGAAATTCTCACATTTTGGGCAAAAATTGTGGTATTTAGACGTGTTGTAGTTTAAAAGCGGATTTCCTAATGATTTGGCGACTTGGCGACAGTTGGCGATATTCTTGGCGACTTGGCGAGAAATCGATACTTCTGGAAACATCCATCACCTAAGCTCTAGGACCAATATTTTCCGAGATAGCCTAGAAGCTTCCAGAGCCTTGGCGAAATTGGTAGATTTCTCCGCCAAGTCAGGTATAAATACCACAGCCCGACATGGAAGAGTAGTATAGTTTTGTGAAGACAGTCAGTGAGTGAAGACGATTAGTTGTGACTGCTAGTTGTTCTCTGTCTGAGGTATTTGAGACCTGTGATTGGAAGCTATTTCTTATTGTATCTGACGAATTGTAGCTGTATAATTGTGATTGTTACAGCGGGAATTTCGTTTATCTAGTGAAGTTTTTACGAATAAAAGTCTTGTGTTCATTAAGTGGTTGCTTTATTCAACTCTCAATCAACACGAACCCGTGGAGCTCGGTATATATATATATATATATATATATATATATATATATATATATATATATATATATATATATATACATATATATATATATATATATATATATATATATATATATATATATATATATATATATATATATATATATATATGTATGTATGTATGTATAAATATGTATATATATATGGGCTTAGAAACGATTGAACCCGTAACTTCTTGAATGTGTTATATTTTATAATTCTAAATATAAGCATTTCTGCAACCAAATATGTTTTCTGAAAAGACTAGTTTTTTGAGAAAAATTTTGAACACTCAAGTTTTATGATGAAAAATGTAGGAATAAAAGAGGCGTGAGTTTTAGGAATTACATAAAAATGTCTAAGAAAAATTGACGCATATATGATGCTTCCCAACCCAATTTTTTGGCAGCAATTACTGTGTTATGACTGAATGATTGCACATGGACTATATTTACTACTAAGTATTTCTTCGTTGATTTTTGTCTTAAACCCTAAATCTTCAAGATCATAAAATGTGCTGTGTGACCAATGCATGAAACAGCGAATGGTTCGCCACACATCACACATTCCGAATATTTTGCAACAAATCATACAACTGTTTCTTTCCAATTTTAGTGAGAATTTTGGAATATCTAAATTTGTTCAGATAGACTCACCTTCTCATTAACCACAATTGTGGGGTTATTATTAATCATGAGATTACCCAATAGACCATTTTATGGGGAAATAAGAACTAAACCTAGTATTGCACGCAATCTCGCAAGAATACTTTGAAAATTCCTAAACTGAACATGCTACAATGGGCTTTGTACAAGCACTGTTACCAATTGAAAACAAGTTGAGCACACTTTGTATTTGAATAAATTTTAATAATCATTAACAGAGAGATTTGCCATACTTCTTGGGCTGCTTCAACTTCCCACGTATCTCGAAATTTCAACTAAATTTTATGTAATTTAATAATATATGAAAAGCTTAGTAAGGAGAAAATTGCATTCAGTGAAGATGATGATCTATAGAAATGTACTTCGCTTTTGTGTTTTGTTTTAAAAAAACAAACTTTTAAGTAATTTCTAACGCCCAAATCAGCGTACGGATTGTAAATATCACTCATTTGCACAACAGGAAGTTGGGATCTTAATATTTAATCTCCTCAAGAAAAAAATTTAGATTTTCCTTCTTTCTAAAGTTCTCACAAATAATGTACAAGATGCAGCAGAAACCAGATGTAGCATACTTTCTAACATAATTTTTTTTAATGTTGAATAGATTTTAAATTTGTAGGTCAAATTAAAGTCCACTTTTTAATCTTTCTTCCTGTTATACTGCTGAAATACAATATACTGTTATTTGCATCGTGCACTTGCTTTATCAGTTTAATTATTTGTACATATTAGAATGTTTTAATTAGAATTATATATCTATATATATATTAAGGCATCATTTATAATAGTCAGTATCATACTAATTGAAATGTACTTAATTTAGTTTGAGTTGTTAAATCTACTTATATAAGTTTTTAAAATGTTTCTTAATTATGTTAGAAAATGTTGTAACATATACATACGTTGTGTTCTTATTATTGTGATACTACTTTAAAGATTACTTAAATTTTTCTCAAAAGAACATCTTCGTTTTTAAAGATGCAGAGTGTTCTATTTTTGATATTTTAAGTAATGCCTATAAATCTCAATGGAGAGTTAAAAACTTTGTGAATTAAAGGTTTTTTTTCAAACAGAAAAAAATTAGATATTTTCAAATGTATGTTTCTTTATAAGTTAATCATTAAAATTTTAAGAACAAAATTTAATACACTGACGAAAGGATGAAAAGAATTAATTTTATACATACAATAATGTGTTTAAAAAGAATACTTTGTAAAAGTATTTTTAAAAAGTTCATACGTTTAACATTATCAATATATATTTTCAATTAAAACATAATGTCTTTTATAATGTTTTGTTATAACGTAAATAAGTTATTAAATTTTTAAAATCAAGATAATGTACTTCTTCTTACGCCAACAAAAATCGGAAGAAAATAAATACATTTATTTATAAAAATTGGAGCCATTTTTTAAAATGTTAATCTCCGTGTTTAAGCGAAAAATAGCTGTGTTAATAGTTGTAATCATGTTGCTATATTTGTATTTGCCACATGTGACATAATTTAATCTTGTAGTATTTTGTAAAGTCAAAAACTCTATTCATCAGCTAGAATTTAATAACAAACAAAAGTGTTTGTGATAAAATAGTGTAATTTTTCCTACTGATCAAAAAGAAAAACATTTCCCCATTGTACGTTAATCTGAAATTTCATTTGGGTAAAAATTTTATTTTCTTCCGAAAACATCGCTTCTGACATGGGTTTTTAAGTTGAAACGTTTTCCTTCGTACTTAATTTCCTTAAACCAAAACATCGTCATCGACAAACATTGATTATTTACCACAGAAATTAGAATCAATAGCTTATATTTGATTTCTGAAATACAAATGAATATTTAAATAAATTATTTCCTGTATTTGAGTTTATAAATAAAATAATACTAAGCCTCATTTATCAGTAGATTGATTTCCCGTAGAAATCTCATTAGCTTGTTTGAGAACAGAAGATATAGGATATATTTTACCAATTTTTTTTTTCAAAAATAGAAAAGTTCTTAAAAGAGTTTTTTTGAATTCTTAGAGCTTATAAACTTATATATATATATATATATATATATATATATATATATATATATATATATATATATATATATATATATATATATATATATATATATATATATATATATATATATTATATATATATATATATATATATATATATATACATATATATATATATATATATATATATTATATATATATATATATATATATATATATATATATATATATATATATATATATATATATATATATATATATATATATATATATATATATATAAGAAATTGAATTGCAAAAAATATTGAAGCAAATATAAATGATATGAAAATAAAAACGATTTTATAAAACTTTCGAAAAACTAATATTATTGAAATAGTATAACCAGTTTCCTTAATATATTTAAAGGATGGAAGTTCAGTAAAATCTTAAATTTTAAGACTAAATTATTTTATGGAAACAGTCTGTGTAATAGTTATTAAAAAATTATAGTTACTTATTTCGACAATTGGATTCTCTGTACTTTCGATTTACACAATCTTTGCATGTTTTAATAGAATAATTAGCTGATTGACATATCATTTTAAGGTTCATCTCTTGTCTGTATTTATCAAATGTTTTATTTCCAAGGATATACTTTCAATTTGAAATTCAAATTTATTTTTTATCTTGTTTTTTGGCAATCAAATTTTTAATAAGAGATTTCAAAATTGAAGAATAATGTCAGGTAATAATGTTCATTTACAGGTAGAATGCGTCATATAATTATTAATATATTTTCTATTGAAAGAGATATGCAATAAAAATACTTATTTTAATGTTACTTTATTCTTATGATATAGGAGAATTTAAATAAGAATGTTGTTTGCAGGATTTAGAAACATTTTAATTAAATTTGTATCATTTGCAGAAAGCGAATGCATTATTATTTTTTATAGTTTTAAGGATTTATTAAATCACCAATTCATACAGCTAATTTTTTGTTTTTTATTCTCTCTTCTTTACATGGAAGCATCCAAACATTTTTTGCTTTTTATAATCTACAATGTTTTACTTTTTTGCTAAATTGTTTACTTACTTATTTTAATTGTCGAAAAGAAAAAAATACAAATTGTTAATCTATGAATTTATTTCAAAATAATATTGAATAAAATTAATTTCAAAGAACTTTTTATTTGTTAAGACGAAAAAAACATTCAGCTGTTGTATAGATTAACACATTATTTTGAAAAATTTATAATTTTTACTTTGTTATGTTAATGATATACTTAATTTTCATTATTGATATTGTTCTTAATAGAGGATTGCTTATAAAAATAATTTATGTAACTAAATTGAAAAATATTTATAAAGTTTACATTTTTGTGAATGCTTAAATGCATTCATTTAAAAAACAATGAACAATATCATTGATGTATTTAAATAACGCAATGATACAAAGTTTCCTTTTGATAAATATGATATAAATGAAATATATATTATACTTATAGAAATAAAGATATTGCTAAAAAAATTAAAGTTTACGGATTAACTTGGTTTTATGGATATTTCTCATCTGTGTATTTAATGCGCATTATATTTATTCAGCAAATACAACTTTTAAAATAACTAGATATATTTAATATCCACGTTTTGCAAATTCATCAGAAATGTATTTGCAACAGGGGAGGAAATTAAAATATTCAAAAACATAATTTTCATCAGTTTTAATTAAAAACATCATGTATAGGACAAAATCAATTACTAGCTAGATTTTTGCTATTGATATAATATTTTTTTCTGACACATTTATGTATGTTTGCTTAATTATCTAATGCATATAAATAATGGAATAGATTTGTTCATTTTTCTATAGAAATAATGTTGACTAATAAGCAATCTATAAGTAAAATATTCCGCAAAAAGTAAAAATGCATTAATATCAAAATTACTTTTAATAATTTCTTTTGTAATAAAACCATTTGTAATAATTTCATGAAATGCAGAAGTTACATTTTTCCAAAATTTATATTTTCCAGAAATAAACAAAGTTAAAAATGTAAATTTGTTTTGACTTTATCTTTAATGTACTATTCTACTTTAAAGTACTATCTTTTTAATGTACTATTATCTGTATTAAAATTACTTTGCCTTGTAAAATAAACCATTCATGAGGCTTTAATAATTGATAAATATGTATCTAGGAAAGTTACAATAGTATATAAGTTGTTTAAAATGAACAAACGTAATGCTATAAAAATAAATTGAATTACAAGTTTTTTGATTTCTTCTTATTTTTACTGTAAATTACATTTAAAAAATTGCAGTTTAACTAAATAACATTACTTTTAAAATATTTTTTAATTCTTTTGCAATTCACATTGGAGTAACTGTACTGAAAATTTTGAAAACTAGACTATAAAACTGTAGATAATTTAATTTAACTACTGCTGATTTATATTAATATAATGTGATGTGTATCACATTAAATTACTTTTTATTGAATAATATAAATAAAACTTCAGTGATTTAAGTTACTGATATTTATAATATTAAATATACATAATCTTTCCAATTGTAATCAAAGATGTTTTCGTAAATTTTTAGAAACTGCCTACATATATATTTTTCAAATAACTGAAATAGTATATTTTGTAAAACTAAATAAGCAATCCTATAAAATATTTTGTATAGAAATGACAGAGTATTGTGCTAAATCTTCTTATTTAGAATAAACTGAAATATGTAAATACTCAAAATAAGTAAATACCACATACCTAAAATATTCCTTATGCTAGAATATGATTTGATATCAAAAGTCAATTGTAATTTGAATTTTACATTTGCTCAAAGATATTACTTTCTACAAAATATTGGTTATCTTATAAACAAATAATAAATATGGATTACTTTATGAACCATGTTGAATAAATAAATGTCTTTAGCTAAGCTGGATATTTATTTCTTCTTTTGCGACAGTTGTTTATCTGTTAGAAATTGCTAAGAGCATATCTTTTTGAATAAATTCTGTAATATTTAATGCATAAAAATATATACAAATAAAATGAATCATTCTTAACAAAATTATTGCCATAATATTTAAAAATATAATAAATCTTGGAAAATAGATAAAACATAAAATTTAATTTTAAAACATGGTATTTTTACTGCATAGTTTTTCTTATTCATTTTTTATATATTTTTAACGATATCAGTGATATATTTGATATATTAAATGTTTTTGTCATTATACATTAAAAATTCTTAACCATTGCTTTGCTCATTTCTGATCTCACAACAGGTGGTTTTTATTTTCATTATAAACTTTGTGCTTAAAAAGTACATATTACTTGATGTTAAGATAATTTGCTTAGTATTTATTTTATGATTTTTATTACATTTCCAGTTTACATTGTACTATTATATTTAGTTTCTGTATTATTTTCAAGCATATATATTTAAGTTTTTCTTTGTAAATGTTTTAAAACTAAATTTTATTTATTCATTCTATCACAATAACTTTTCATCCAATTATATATTCAACATTTCTAATTGCTGCTTAATATTTTAGCTATATATTAGTTTTGACTTTTATAATTTAAAGTATTCTTCAATTTATGGCCTGTTTCGGTAGGTAAAGGGATGTTTTACTCTGCAGTTTTTATTGAATGACTGCTTTTGTTATTATTCTTCAATTCACAACACATTATTTTACTTCTTATTTTCCAATAAATTTAAATAGACACACGTAAATTGTAAATTTTAAAATGACAGTTAATAATCTCAGAGAGTTTTTTTATGTAAAGTTAACTTATTTCTTAGTGTAAATAGTCAAAATAATTAGTCAACCCTTTTTTGAGATGTTATGCTTCCTAAAATAAAACAATTAGTTTCCCATTTTTCTATTTCCTCCTACTTTATATGGGTTTCAATGCATTTTTATTTATTTCTAAATGCATTAAGTGATGATAAGTGGACTTTTGAAGTGAAAGACTTTTTTAAAGTTTCCAAGATTAGTACTAATGATAATTATCAGGAAGAATCAAATTGTTAATTTAATGTAAAATTGCTAATATTCGTGAAGTGAGAATTTATAGCTTGAAGAAATTGCTAGTTGATTTATATTTCGCAAAACAGTGGGTAAGTTGGCATTGTTCTGGTGCAAAGGGATGTGTTTATTTATTTTCGACATTCTGCAAATACTTTGCGGTAAAAATATTGTTTAATATCAAAGAATATTGAGTATTCAACGGTTATCAAAAAAAAATGATCTAATCTAACCATATTTTCAAAAGAAAGTAGATAATTTTATTTTAAAAAATTCAGCCAATAATTTTCATTATTGCACACCTTAAATATGTGCAATAATAAAAATTAGTTTTTTAAAAACAGTTAAAAAAACTCAAAATAATGTGCTGCCTTATTTCGAACTCATTCGAACAAATCCTGATTTCGCAACACATTACGATCACATGTTTCAAAATACTGGAAATGAAATTTTTAACGGGTTTTTTGGCAATATTACACTTTAACATATTTTTTAAGTGATAATAAAAAATTTAATGCACTTTGATCTTTGCATTACTTGATATGTTGTAGGACATAAGATTAAAAAGCAAGTATCTAATTGAATCAATTTCTGTCGGCAATAATAAGCAATAAGCTTTCCTATTGCATCAATAAATGCCGGTGTCAAAACACCCCTCTGTGAATCTTTTCGAACACCATTTTACAATCGCGGAAGAGCATATAAATCGCTGTCGTACGTGGTGCTTCATTACCAAATTGTTTAATTCTATCACAATATTGATTCAAAAGCCATAAAAATAAATGCATGCGAAGTCAACTCGACTTAATTCTGTAATTAAAGCTTTTTTTCCGATTTTCGAAAAATTTTCAAATTGATTAATGCTTTGTGAGCGCAGACATTCACGTGATTGCTTAAAACTTTGATAAATTAATTTCTAAAAATTGTTCTTTTCTTTGCTAATTTAAAATTTGAGGTACTGTTTATCTTTCACATTAAACATAAAAGAAATGTTTTTTTCTATTCTTATGCTATGAATCAAAATATATTAACAGAAAAATTTTATATATCAATTATTTTCCTTCAATAGAAACAAACAATATTATTTTAAAATTCTTTAAACGTATTTATAAAAATATGACATTTTAAGCAACAATACATTATACATGACTTTGTAGTCAAGCTATAGATGAAGTTGCAAAATATTCAAACCCTTTTAGGCACAAAAATTTCATTATTCTAAATTCTTTTTTTGTCACAAAAAATTGAAGAAAATGCTCTTAGAAAAAGCACCGGAGCTTAAAAAATGTATTTTATGATCGTCACACGCATGAAGAATAATTAAATGAAACGCTTGACTAGTCATTTATTAAGATCTTGAACAAAATTTTGAAAAAGATACAACGTTTTATTTGCTAAACAGAGATTCATTTTAAATTCAGTAGGACTTTCTTTTTATGAGCTTACGTTAATTTTGTTTTCAAAGAATAAGAGAACGAAAAATGTATTTACTTTAACATTCTTCTCATTTATTCGAATATCCATACAACAAAGCTAGTAAGTAATAAGTAAAATTAGTTTAATAAGTTTAATATTTTATAAAAGCAAAATTATCTTGATAAGCTTAAATGTAATTTGTCTGCTATTTTATTGTTGCATTCCTATATAAAACTTGATCCATTATTACATTTTGTACGCAAATAACTAATTTTTTAGTTTAAATATTAATAAAAAATTTAAATCTAATTTAAAGAAAACATTATTTTATCTATCTGGGAAATATTTTGAATATTTTAACAACAATTTTAAATTTTGTTAAGTGATAAAAATTTTTTCTTTTTTCCTGGTTTGTAGAAAAATTATTTGCTTATTTGCTTTTTAATTTATTATATATATTTCTTAAAGGCAAGTTTAATAATGGAAAGTTTGTACTGATTCTCTAGAATCACACACTGTAACTATCACATATTTGTAAGTAATAAATGTGATAAAAATGGTTTAAATAAGTTAAAACACATGGAATTGCTAAAACATATGGAATCGATGAAACGGAAAAAAATATTTGAATTGTACGGAATTAGTTAATTTTTACAAATAATTTTAATATCCTTTTTTCATAACGTATATAATTTTATTATTGTTTAAATTTAAATATTAGAATTTTTATTGTTAACAGAAATAAAAACTTTTTTAAGTTACCTTATTATAAACGGGGACTGATTATACGTATTTCTGAAAAATTCTCAATCTTGTATTTGACTTCAAATATTTTATTTTGCATAAAAACTTAATATATTAACTAAAAATTGCTTTGAAGAAAATCATACACAAGTTTGCATTTAATTCAAATAGATATTTTCATATAATTTCTAAAAACTGTTTATCTTATCTCAAAGAAAGTTCTTTGATAAGAAAATTTCAAACTTGCGTTTCAATTCAAATAACAGTTTTTGTATAAAAACTGAAATTGATTGCTTAAATAGAGAAAATTATTCTTATGTTAAATTCTCAGATTGGCATTTGAATTCAAATTATTCTTTACAAAAAGTTTAAGCTGTAATAGAAGCTTAAATTTTTCCTTTGATGAGAAATTCCCCAAGCAAATAATTTAATCTCAAGATATTATTTTTGATCTTTTTTTATGCAAAAAATATATTAACTTGCACCTAAGTTGAGGAAAACTAAGATACATAAATAAAATCATGGAGTCTTTTAGTAAAAAACATTTAATATTTTGGAATTTTAAGTGTATTCAAATTCCAAAAATTTCATCGATTCGGTTTTCTTAGAATATTTGAAATCTTTTAATCAGAAAAACACATGGAAATTCCTAATTGGATTTTAACATAAAAATATTTTAAATTATACTATTAAGAAAATTAATTTAAAAATTTCAAAAAATGTATCTTACTTCTGACAAAACTTTGTATTCCCCAAAATCAAGATTTAAGAGATTTAATATTATATGTTACCTTGTATTCTTATAATTTACGAATTTTTTCTTCCAAACTTATGTTTTTCTTTCACAACATATAAAATATAAACAGAATTAAGCTACTTGATGTTCATATAGATCAACTTAATCAATCTTAAGATATTTATTTATTTTAAATATCATATAAGTTTAGTTCAGAAATAGTAGGTAAAAAGAAGTTTATATATATATATATATATATATATATATATATATATATATATATATATATATATATATATATATATATATATATATATATATATATATATATATATATATATATGCTTGAATGTTGAATGTTTATTGCTTGATAAATTAAACATTTCGCAAATTCATTTAATCAAAATTAGAATAAAAAATATGATAAAATGCAACTGGATTAATATGATATTCAAAATAGAAACGTTCTGTTAATAACTATTGTAAGAAATAAAATTTTAAAAAAACCTGTTAATGTAAACAAGTGTTATAACAAATTTCGTAACAGATTTATGTTATTTTTATCAAATATTTCTTTGTGAATTACAGATACGTATTCATATTTCAGATTATAATAGAAAAATGATTACCGTCAATTGAAATAAAAAAACTAATTGACTTTCAATTTTCAAATTAAAATGTTGATTACAAATTTTAAGAGTAATAATAAGAAGTAATTAAATAAAAAATTCTAAATACATAAAGATATGTACTATCAGCATTTAGGAGGCTAATTCTTTTTTATGAATATTGAATACTGTTAAAGAAAATATATTAATTGCATAGTAATACAGTCTGAGTAAAAACATTAAGGCCCGTAGACATTTTTCAAAAAATGGAAATATTTAAATTGAGGAATTTAAATACCATTTGATTGATAATTATTAAGCTTAAATAAAAGTAAAAAAGTAGAAAAATGAAAATATTTTATTATTCGAAAATTATTTTTATTTTTATTTTATTATTAAATACACAGAAGAATATTTGAGCCCGAGTAAAAACTTTAAGGTCAATATAGAAAATAACATATAAGAAAAAAATAACAAATTCTTAGAAGGTTGTGTAGGAGCCATTTCTTCAAATTGCTCCAAATATTCTTGTTTTCATGGATGACACGAGTTTTTGACAAAGGGTGGAATCGGTTTTATACCATGCATCTTCGATAGAAGATATCAGCTCTGTTGTTGATGTAAAATGTCTCCCATTTGCATAAACTCATCTTGCTAAGTCCCCCCAAATGTTCTTGATTGGGTTGAGATCATGTGATCTAGCTGGCCATTTCACAGTTTCAACATTATTGACTTGGAACCAATTTCTGTGCTATAACTCGAATGGATCGATGCATTGTCTTGCTGATATTTCCGATTTCCTCCAGTAAGACATTCAGTATTGGCAAAAGATGATTTATTAGGACATTTTGGTATCCTTGTGAATTCATTCTACTTGTAACGAATGCAATTGAGCCCACACCATTGTAAGCAAAACAGTCCCAAGTCATGACAGATCCTTGACCTAATTGGTGTTTGAAGAATATTTCTTTTTCATTTCTTATATCATGCCAGTAGAAATTCTAGTCATCTGGTCCATCCAAACTCCAGTTTTTTTCGTCAGAAAAATAATTTCTATCCGTTGGTTGTCCCAGGTCATGACTTTCTGGCCAAAGTTCAAACGCTCTATTTTGTGCATCTGCAGTAACTGAGGCTTAGTCAATTTTGCTGTATTAGTGTACCTTCAAGACCTAATTGTATTATAAATCGTTTTTGACAACCTTTTAAACCTGTCATCAGAATCCTGGTTGAGTACTTTCCAGTAGATGCAAGTTGACCAACTCTTCTTTCATCACGCGAGGACAAAGCTTTAGGACTTTCATCAGTATTCTTTTTACCATAATTGTCTTTTAATTTTAAAAAAAATGTTGACTACAGTCTTTGATCTTCCTGTCTTTATCTCAATAGCACAACTACTCATTCCTGTTGAAGACAAAGCTTCAATCAGTCCTCTTTCACGATCAGCTAACTTCTTACCCTTCGCCGTCTTCAAAAAGATCACCAATACTTCGAAGAAACGTATAACAAATACGCAAATTTCAGCGTTGTCACAAGCTAGTAGTTGCAATGGTAATTACACGATTATATTATATTTATTTCTAAAAAATGACTAGTGGCCTTAAAGTTTTTATTCAGTCAGAAATACACTACTGGCCATTAAAATTGCTACACCAGGAAAGCGGCACACCACACACGTGAAATTTGCATTACAGGAAGAACTTGCTGTGATATGCAAATGATTAGATTTTCAGCGCAATCATACAAATCAGGCGACAGTAGCGACATCTACAATGTGTATAAAACCAGAGATTTGACAGCAGTTTTCTCATACTCAGTTTCCGTTTCAACGTTGTTTTTGGCAAAGAAAGTTGTTGTAATGCCTCGTGTAAGAAGAAAAATTGCCTATCAGCACGTGTCTGACTTTGATCGAGGAAGGATTATAGCCTACCGGGATTGCGGTTTATCGTACCGCAATATTGCTGCTCGCGTCGGTCGAGACCCCATGACTGTTAGCAGAATATGGAATCGATGGGTTCAGAACAATCATACAGAACGTCATGCAGGATCTGAGCGACCCCCATCACTAACAGCAGAGAAGACAGACATCTTATCCGCATGGTCACAAGGGATCGTACAGCCACGTCACGAACCCTGAGTCGAGAAATGGAGTCATTTGCAAGGCAACAAGTTTCTGCTCGAACAATTCGACGACGTTTGCAGCAGCATGGATTGTCTGCACGGTGACCATGGCTTCGGCTACCATTGACGCTGCGCCACAGACAGGAACGTCTTCAATGGTGTGATCAGCGACGAACCTGGACGCGGGAATGGCATTACGTCATCTTTACAGATGAATCTCGGTTCTGTATACAGGACCATGATGGCCGCATCCATGTTTGGAGGCATCGTGTAAAACGCGCATTGCCAGCTTGCATTGGACATCGCCATACTGGCCAATCTGCTGGAGTGATGGTATGGGGTGCCATTGGATACACATCTCGATCACCTCTTGTTCGCATTACCGGCACTTTGAACAGCAACCGTTACATTTCCGATGTGTTAAGGCCCATGGACTCTGCCCTATCTTCGAGGCCTCCCTAATGCTTTGTTTCAACAGAATAATGCACGACCGCATGCTGTCCGTACTCTTCTGAACTTCCTTGATACAGAACAGGTTCGACTGTTAGCCTGGTCAGCACGTTCTCCTGATCTGTCACCAATTGAGAACGTGTGGTCAATGGTTGCCGAACGGTTGGCACGCCATCACTCACCATCCACTACTGTCGATGAACTGTGGCATAGTGTTGAAGCTGCATGGATTGAGATCCCCGTACATGCCATACAATCTCTGTTTGACTCCATGCCTAGGCGGATAAATGTTGTTATTGCAGCCAGAGGTGGCTGCTCTGAACTATACATTCATCCTTCTCAAGATCTATACATCCTAATTTCCTGTAAATCTAATCACTTGTTCTTTCCACTATAATGTATGTGTCCAATAAATATCGTTCTGTTATTTGCATTCCTTCTTGTTGTAGCAATTTTAATGTCCAGTAGTGTACTAACTTTGTAAATAACCGCATATTTCTCATAATTATGTATTTACAAATTATGTTTAAAGCATTTATTTCTTATCAATGAACTTTAATAATTAATATTATTTGAATCCCTTTTATTTCATTTTACATTTACTCGAAAATTTTTATTGGCCTTATAGTTTTTACTAAGGCTGTACATGTATTGTATGTTACAGAAAGTATAAGTATTGTATTGCACAGATGTTCAACTATACATTATCCTTTGTTTCATTTTACGGAATTTAAACTATGTAGTTTAATATATCAAACTGCAATATCATCTTAATTTATATAACTAAATCATAAATATTACGATTATATGTTAATTAAAATTCTACTCACTATAATAAAATTTCTATATTTTATTCATTTTAAAATATTAAACAATGAAAAATTGCTTATTTTTTCTATATAATGGCATGTTAATACAGAAATTAATAATTTAACTTTTAATTAATTTGAAAGTTATTAGAAAATAAAAATCGTTTATTATTTGTGTGTTTTGCTTATATACAAACTACTGCGTTGAAATATAATAAATTATTTACTATCTTCAAAAATGATTAAATATTTTTAAATAAGTATTATTTAAGCATTAATCTTAACAATCTTTCTGTAGTTATTTTTAGTAGGATGTTATAAAAACATTGAAAAATCATTTTTGATAAATTTTGAAAATTGATGAGGTGTTCTATTTTGCTTAGCTTTTATTAGTAAAGAATTTCTTTTTAAAATATGATAAATAATTTGAAAAATTATAAATTAAACTCTAATATATATATATATATATATATATATATATATATATATATATATATATATATATATATATATATATATATATATATATATATATATATATATATATATATATATATATATATCTGTTTTTATAATTTTTTTCGTTTAAAAATTTTAAAATATACAGTTTTATAGAAAATAACTCTCCGTTGGGCTATAGAGTATCTAGATTTTAAATTTTTTATTTGGATAGAATATATAAAGACCTCTAAGCAATATTTTTATATTTTAATGCGTAAATCAAATATTAAAATTTATAATTATTAAGAAAAGATGGCATTGTTAAAGTATATCACAGATAAGTTTTAAATTATAAAGTAAACTAACAATGACAGATTACTTTTAAATTAATTATAAAATGTTTGTTTTTTAAGACTAAAGAATAATTAATTTCTTAAGACTTATGACAAAAATCTACATTAATTTCAATTTTAAGGAAAATTATTTATGTTATTCATATATAGTTTTACAATATTAATTCAGGAAAAACATGAAACATAATATTAATTTTCATTGAGATGAAAAGCAGATGAAAATTTTCCTAATTTGAAAAAATTTCTTCTATTCATAATTTTCATTTTTCGTTTTTTTAAAAAGATTAAATGACTGAAAAAGAAAATGTGACTTATAAAACTACAAGTATAAATACTATTCCTTCAATAATAAATAATCTTGGTTCTTAATAGATATACTTAAGAGATATGTATGTTTTAAGCTTTCAAAATATTTAATATTTTTCGTCTTGTGTTGCATGTTCAGTCGAAAGATTGCGATTCATATCAATAAAAAGGAGCTTTTAATGTATGTTACATACCATTGTAGTTTAAATTTTTAAAATTTCATAGAAAATCATAAAAATATTAATTAAAACAGTATTACTCAAATTAAAATTTACGATTTAAAATTTAAAATTGCTTTTTAGACACAGATGGATTTATTTTGTTTTAAAATTAGTCCCAGAGAAAATAACTATCACAGAGTTTTAAAGAAGAATTTAGTTATACTTTATAAAAAATTTAATTATTTAATTAAAGAATTCCTCCATTTGAACATGGTAAACACCCTTTTTTTAAATCTTTTTATAACCATTATTAACTAAGGTATTTTGAGTTTAGCAAATAGAGTCGTGGTTTTAATAGAAAAGTACCAGAACTCAATCCAGTTTTCTTGTGATCAATCAAACACTGCCCTTGTTTTTCTTTTTTCCGTATAAATAATTCATATAAAGATTATGTAAAAATTTATTTAGCTTTAACCATTTACAGATTTCAACAATGCGATGTCAAAATTCATCTTCATTGAATTAAAAAATAAAAACAGAGGTAGTTAAGCAAAACTTGATTAAAGATAGGTGTCAATTACCATTTTCATGAATTACTGCAAGAGAATTACAATGTAATCTAATAATCAAGGTAATTTGGATACTTTAACTGTAAATTTAAATTGGCGACACATTTTTATGTAAAATGTACTTTTTAGATTAGATATTAAAAGTTATTTACATTGTTAAATCTTTTATAATAGAAGGATTCTGAAACGAGCTCGAAAGATTCACAAAATACTCGAAAGATCATACGCACTACATGCCTTACCACTAGGAACAAAACATTTTCTGCACAATAATCATTTTATAGATTCTATTCGTATAAATTTTCTTTGTGTAAAGCTTGAGAGAAAAATATGTCTCTAAAATATTAAAAAATCGTATTGGATGAAAATGCATCTGCCTGATAAAGTTAAACTTGAAAAAATCTTTTAGTTTGAAATTGAAGAAAACTTTTTTTACGAAGTGATTGCCGATCAGTAGAATACATTATTGCAACAATTTATTACTCTTAAAGATATTTTCAGTGTAGAGACCATTAATTAGTAGTGATGTTCAAATAAAATTAAAAAATATATCAAAAATACTAAAATATTGTATATTTTAATCTTAAAATATTGCATGTAAATTTATTTTGTAAAAATTGGTAGCACATAGTGAATCATTTTAATATAATATTTATAATATTCTAGATCATTAAATAGTTTTCGGTGTTTAAAAATACATTTTTCATCACGTTAAAAAATAAATGCCTAAATCCGTATTATCTTCAATGTGCTTCAATATATTTTACTTTAAATAATTCATTTACCTTTTTTATAGAAATAATAAAATTTTTAAACATAGCCTCTTTAATAATGCAGCTCGTATGACTTAAGCATATATTCAAAGTGATTAATATAATGGAAAAATAACTATAAAATGCAGTTTGTTTTCAAAATCCAAACAAAATGCATTTAAAGATTTTAGCATTTAAGATATGAATGATATTATAAATTTATGAAATAAATGCTTTAAAATGCGTATATTTGAAAATCATTTCTATATTTTATTCAAAATATTTATTTTCAGAAATAAGATGCGTTTTGTGTGAACAACAAAAAGCTCAGTTAATCAAATGTATTGAATAAACGTTGAATGATTAAAGTAACTTACAAACGTTTTCATGATATTTAAATTGTTCTTCTGCTGCATTTTCAACGTCATTAAGCAAACTGGAAAAATTTCAGAAATACATTCAAAAATAATTCTATCTTTGAAATTTTATCTCTTTAAGTTTCTTTAAAAATGAAATAGAACATTATTTTGTTACAATTAACAAAATAGTCCACTCAAATGTAAATGGCCCATTAACTGTTCTAAATTTCCATCGCATTATTTAGCTAAGCAAAAGAATTTTAATACTGTTAATGATATAATTTAAAAGTGAAAATATATTTTTTGAAATCTTGCCATTTTTTTACATTTTAAAACATAAAAAGGTAGTTTAATTTTAACTAAAATTATTTTAAACAAGATATGTCTTTAAAGAATGTCTTATTTTAAATAATGCACTTTATTTACATCGAAATATTTCTCACATCCCAAATTCAATTTGAGGTTAGACAAAATTCTGTTCTGGAATAATAAAAATGTAAATAATCTTATCTTAAAATAAAACATCTGACTGCGCATCGAAAGTATGTAAATACATCTGATATTTTCATATATATATATTATAATTACATGTTCATTCTAAATATTTGCGCAATATATATATATATATATATATATATATATATATATATATATATATATATATATATATATATATATATATATATGAATCCAGTAAAGTATGAATAATTAAAACATATTAAACATATTTTTCAAAATGTATATTATATTTCTTTATTTTAATACTTACAATCTTTGTTTCTCCATAACACGAGTAGCAAACAAACATCTCTATGTTGCCACAAAAAGTAAGAAATTTTACATAATAAAAGAAATACTATAATTATATTTAGGTTGAGAATCATAGTTTTATAAATGATGATCATTTTAAGGACACCTCATCAATATGAAACACCCTTTTGCTTACCAAATTTTCACAGGACTAATTTTTTTTTACTTTTTAAACTATATTACATTTTTAACTTCTATGTTTAAGTCATTTGTTGACTCATCGGAAGTTATGGTTAGGATTAAGATAGGAAAATTTAACAATGAAAGCTTTGAACAATATGCTTTAGTATTTAATAATTGATTTTTATCCTAAAAGCATAGCAATCATATTTGAATACATTATTTAAAATTATAGGTTTCATTCTTTATTTTGAAAAATGAAAATGAAAAGATAAGTTTTCGCCTTATAATTTATGGTTTTATGTTATTTCCCAACAGATGAGGAATCTAACAACGAAAAATTCACAAGTGATTCTAAATTGCTGCATTGGTTGTTACATTTTGCATTTGATATCATAAAACACTAATTGATTAATACAAAAAAAATTGGGATGTATATTAGTTTTGACAAAATTTTGCTTCAGTATTTTTTTTGATATGTTGATTAACACATTTTTCTACTTAAACTAGTTTATTTTTATCATTTTTTCATACAATATTTTATGGTAATTATTCCGTTTCAATAAATTTGTCAAAACTGACCATCATACAACAGATATATTTAAATGAGTCATTAGAAGCACTGACAATTACTTACATATGTTAAGGCGTGTCATTTCATAGATTACTTCCAAAACGTTTACGGATGTATTTCATTAAAAATCCTTAATATTTTAAAATAATGCAGTGGAAGAGTGAATGTTCCAATACAGTTTAGTTGCTAAAACGATAGAAAGAATTTTTCCAGCAATTTATTCATAAAAGCACAATTTTTGTAATATAGATAAGTGCAATGGATGATCTCCAAAAATTTAACTTTAATACCACTAGTTTTTTTTTTTAATTTTACATTTTCCGCTTAGCTATTGCTTTAGAATATATTACTGTAAAGTATACACTTGTCATCTTTTTCCCTTACAGAATAATAAGTAATAATTTATCCTCTTAAACACTAAATTGAGTTAAATCAAAGGATGCACCCTAAAATCACAGACAATGTTCAAAGCTTGCTTCAGGAGTTCAGTTCTCTACAACAACAGCTTGCTATCAATAATCCATAACAGCTGATGAGAAATTATTTCTAGAGCTCTTTTTTTTACAATGTGACAAATATTTTAAGATAATTAATGACTTTATTGAAAAGAATTGAAGAAGATCACTAATAAGATCACCAGAATTCAAAGTGTATCATAAAAAGTAATTTCAAGGCTTATTTGTGTTATTAAGATATCAATTTCTACATGAAAAGGAGAGAAGCAAACTTAAATATTGAAGAATTTCTCTTCCAATTTTTTTATTTGTCTATAAAATGGTCCATATACATGCTTACGCTAATATTTTACAAGCAAATAGACATATTTTCAATTACGTATAGTTTCAGCTTTTAAGTTTTTTCTGAAGCCATTAATTTGCCTGCTCTTTGAAAAGCGTTTAAATTTTCTTTATTTGAGGGAAAATAAGGGATATTTTTCAAAAAATAAATGAAGAATTATTTAAAATAAATTTTCATTTTACCTAATTTGAATAAATATTTTAAAAGTTTGAGTTACATGAAAATACATTAAAATATATTAATATTAATTTTACTAAGTGGAACTTTCATAATAAAGTTTGTGCTTCTTTACTCTAATTCATTCAACAAAGCTTAATCAACTAAAAATTTGCAGATATAAAAACCAAATCCAATAATTTGAATATCTCAAACCTTATCTTTTAATTGTGGTACTAAATACATTTGTTTGAAAATTAATTCATGAATGAAAAAACTAATTTCATGTAAAATCAGAGAATGAAAGAAATATTGAATAGACATATATAACATTGGAAAGTGTGCTTGAAATAACAAAGAAAATATCATTAATAAAAACTTAATTTCAATAAAATACATAATGAAGGATTATTTAATACATAAAAAATTCATAGAAATTTAAAATCAATGATTTAAATTTTAATTTAAAAAGTAATATTTTTTCATTTAATGAAAACTAAAGTATGAATCTAATTTTTAACATATTTAAATACGTAATGGCAAAATATTATTATAAAAATAAAATGTAATATATGATCTAAAATTAAAAAATCTCATAATTTATAGAGTAATTTTTAAATTTGTTTGGACGTAAAAAATATGATATATATTCATTTACTATTAGATAGATTCATTTACTAAGAAATAATTGAACAAGATAGTGCATTTGATTAGTGTCTGTATATACTATACCAGAGATCTAATTTGCCTTCTTTTTCATAGGATTAATAACCTTGGTTAAACATCCTGCTTTGTTTTGATTATTTGACATTAGACTTCAAGTTGCTGTGACTGAATTCTTAAATAGAATCAATAAGTCTAAAAAAACGTAAATAATTCAAAATATTTCACAGTTTAAATTAATTTTATTACTCTAGAATTTCATGAATTTAAATATTTTTTTATACATATAATTGTGCAAGAAACGTTTTTTACAAACTATCAAAAAGTAAACTTCATATTTCATTTTTATGTAAAAATGGTAATATTAAATATTTTAAATCAACGTTATAATTAAATAATGAATTATTTTAGTATTTCGAAAAGAGTGAAATGATCGGTGCATGATTGTGGTGTATATCTTTTTTAAAAACAATGATTACAAGATTAGTTTTTTATTAATACAGATGATATTAATTGATATTTAAGCTTGAAAAAGGTATATTTTTTAAATGTGTCAACCGAAACCATTACTTGATGTAAATTATGGGATATTTTGAGAAACTTACAAGAGAAATAAATGAATTCAAACAGCTGGACATGACATCATAAGGTACAGTGACATGCATGTCACTGCTTTTGTTAAACACATGCAACCAAAAAAATTTTGTAAAAAATAATAATTAGAAACAATGTTATTTTTAATTTCTTAAAATTACTGAAAACATTTTTTATATTCCTTTTGTTGCGCCTCATAATAAGCAAATCATATATGTTTAATCTTTAATTAATGAAATTGTAAAGATTAATTTGTGTCATATGTCTTTCTTATTTGTTAGATATTTTGATGCATTTTTACCTCAAGTTGTGTTATTACGATGCAAATAAATGTAATAAAACAAGAAAATTTATACACTAATCTAAACTTATTTTCAAAAATGTATGTTCAGGACCAGAATCAATAACAATCAATTTATTATTTCTTTACAATATTTTTTCATTAGTAACAACTGCTTACAATATTAATATTTTTTACTCTGAAAGCTTAAGCAGAAAGTATTTTCCTCTGCAGTATCAATACTTTGATTAAAAAATGCGATTATATTTCTGTAAAAAATGTATCCTTTAATTTAATTTGTTAAAGAAAGCCTATAGAACTTAATGCCTTTTCTAAAAGCATTAATGACTCGTATGATCAGCTTTTCCAGCAATGATTGTTCAAAACAATTTGCTTTATATATGCCCAATGCAGATTAACCAGTTTCTTTTAGTTGCTCAAAAAGTAAAGATTAATCAAGAAAGATTCAGCAAAACTCATTTTGGGAGATATTTCGCATCATTGGACACAACTATATTTTGGTAATCAAGGGCTTTCTCACTGGATTACTCCACTTCATGTAGGTTCTAAATACTCAAGATTGATACAGGTAACACAGTCTAATTCGTTGAAGCGCAAGATAAGACCAGATATTTGTTAGTCGTCGGCAATGACAAAAATGCCATTCAGGATTTTTACCAGTAACAAAGAAGTATTTTTTAACTGTGAATTATTTTTTTATTTGTAAAAGTTTTCAAAATCATGAAAAATAACTGTTGCTTTAAATATTTAGTTTTCTTCTTTAATGATATTGCTTAAAAATTTGAACATGTTGGAAATAGAACAAAAGAAAAATAAAATGAAAATGACAAAACAAAACAGCCACTTTATTCTTACTTTAAATCGGCACAAGGATGATTTAAAATTTTTATAATAATTTTTAAATTTAGTTAAATTATTTATATTCATTTAAGTTTTATTATATTATATACACTTAAATTCATATTAATATATACCATATCATCCCTTTTAAATATTAGTGGCAATGAGACCACGGATCAAATGGCCACAGAGAGCAATGAGGAAAATAAGCCCACTGGTTCATGACTGACATATCAGGAGTTTTTCACTAAGGAAAAATCTAGAATCACACCAATGGTACTCTTTAACATCTCCTATAACTCTTCTGAAAATAAAATGTGACCGAAAATCTCAGACTGCCATGCCCAGATTCTTAAATGAACATTTAAAATGTTTATCGTTTAAATGAGGTTCAAAAAATTATCCCAATTGTAAAAAATGCTGTGACCATCTAGCTTCGCCGAAACATATTCTGGAGATTGCGTCGGACTAAACGGAGTCTTCATATACATATATATATATATATATATATATATATATATATATATATATATATATATATATATATATATATATATATATATATATATATATATATATATATATATATATATATATATATATATATATATATATATATATATATATATATATATATATATATACATATATATATATATATACAAATATATATATATATATATATATATATATATATATATATATATATATATGTATATATATATATTTATTTATTTATTTATTTATATATATATAAATTTTTAATTAATGGATCACACTAAATTAGTTATTCCTTTCATTTGTTAAGGATTAAATCTCGTCTACATTATAATACAAGTGCTCTTTAAGCAAAACATTAGTAACAAACTCTTTTTAAAGAAGAATTGTTAATCATAAGCTTGTTTTATTAATCCTTAGGTACAATATCATAAATAAAAAGATTTTTCCATATTAAAAGGATATTTTAATGGTTAGGTTAACCTTATAGGTCTCATGTGTAGTGTCATCATTATTATAAATTAAGCATATGGATGAATAATCAGATTTTTTTGTTTTAAGTCTAATAGTTTATCCATTCAATTCCAGCCGTAGATTCATTTAGTGATTCAAAATCTTGAAAAAAAGCTAAATAATATATTTTAAATAAAAAATTAATGTAATAATTTCTTTTAAAACTATATACAAATTTTAATAAAATTTAGGCTTAAAACTACGTTATCCCCATTTATATTTAAATGTTTGGATTTTCAGAGTTTTCCTTCAATAGTATATTAACACACAAGATTTTTTATTACATATTTTTAAAAACGACGCCTAAAACCTGTATGTTTCCAAATTCTGCTAAAAGTAACAGTGTGGCAGGATTAAAAATCCTTAAAAGCATAGCTTATTGTGTTATTTTCACTATATTTTCCTTCCAAAAGTGAATAAATTCAATAAGAGTTTTTCATCAAATAAATAGGAAATTTAAGACTTAAATAATTTTAACATGTATAACTTATTGTGGATGAATCTAGTTAAAAAAAATAGAAACTATATCTAATTTCACAAAGTGTGTGTGTGTGTGTGTGTGTGTGTGTGTGTGTGTGTGTGTGTGTGTGTGTGTGTGTGTGTGTGTGTGTGTGTGTGTGTGTGTGTGTGTGTGTGTGTGTGTGTGTGTGTGTGTGTGTGTGTGTGTGTGTGTGTGTGTGTGTGTTGTGTGTGTGTGTGTGTGTGTGTGTGTGTGTGTGTGTGTGTGTGTGTGTGTGTGTGTGTGGTGTGTGTGTGTGTGTGTGTGTGTGTGTGTGTGTTTTGTGAATAATTCAAATAAAAAAGAACTGATTTTAAGAAATATTATTCAAAATTTTATCAGTCCTCCCAATATACAAATATTTGTTTTATTATTTATGAAAAAATATCTGAATATTTTCAAATCTTTAAGTTTTCAAAAAGAATTTTACCCTTTTTAACTGTTTTTGACAGTCTTGATATCAATTGTGCTGAAACAGATTTTTCACTGTCAGCTTCACAGGAATTTAAAGAGACTTTATTATGTCATTTTTCTTTTTAAATATTGCATTGTCAAATTTACTTTAAGTGTAATTTATTAAAATATCTTAAAAAAAGATGTAAATTAATGTTGATGTGGTCAAGAAAAATTTTTTGATAATTTATCATTGGAATACACTAAAATTTTGTTTTTAAATATTGTGGATGAATACATTTTTACATGAAATATCCACATTTTTAATACAAGATATTTTTTAGATTTTTTTCTATTCCATATAAAACAATGTGTCATCATATTATATCCACTTATAATCATTTTAATTTGAACTGTAAGTTAAAATTCTTTAATGAATATTTAGATTTTCAAATTTATTTTTGAAAATAAAATAAATTTGTTTTTATTCAATTATTTAAAGAATTTGTACATTTACTAAAATAATTATTTTCAATTTTTTCACATAAAAATGATATTTTTATTTCTGATAAATTTTTATCATGATTGAATTACATCAAATATTTTGCATTGCTATTTAACTTTCAGGATTCTGCCTAGAAATCATCTAATCATAATTTCTTGATAAATTTTCAAATTGCATTCCATTATGAATATGTGTATTAATGGCACAAAGTATTTTCAAACTTTTTAATTAAGTTTATGAGTAACTAAACTTATTTATCATACAGCTTTGTATTTATAAATTCATAAATATTTGTCATTAATTTTGTGACTAACAGTAGAAAATTTTTTCTTCTAAGATCATATTATGTACACGTTAGGGTGTCTCAATTCATATTCTGAAAATACATAATATAATGACTTTAGAGGAAATGTTTGGCACATTTCTCTTATTTACCAGTTTGCATTGTGATTAAATTCAATCCAACATTTGTAATTATTCATGAAACTAAGATATTTACAAGTAATTTCTTTCTGAAAAAATATCGCTCTTTTTTCTATAAGCATATAATTTAAATCTTTCATCTTGACGTTTGCTTACATTGTGTTTCAAAACAATATTTTTCCATTTCAAAATAAAATAAATTCAAATATGAAAATTTAAGAATTTACGATATAAAATAAATAAATCAATATACGATATAAAATAAAAAAATCAATTATTTGATGTAAAATATATTTCAGAATAGTATATAGCAAATATTGTTTTGTTTTCCTTGATATAAGATTTTAAAATTGTTTTCCAATTTGATAACAAATGTTTCTAATATATCTCCTCAATTTCTATTTCTTGTATAGGATTTATTATTCTATCTGTTATAATGAACCATATCGTTATTTTTAAATAAAGAAAGAAAGATATTCACTCTGATTATAAGCACAATTGTTATTTAAACAATAAATTTCAATTTTCATTGCTTATATTGGTATTGTATTATGTTTATGTAATATTGGTGATTTTGAACTTAATCTTTTGAATCGAGTACATTCCAGTTTTTTTGAAAATGAAATATTTTTATACTTTAAAATTCAAAAGAAATAAATTAACATAATTTCTGTTATTGTTTTATTAGAAAAATATGCTTTAATGTAATAATTTTTTGATTATATTTCATTTGAATTTTCTGAATTTAAAATCTGAAAAATTTTATCACTGCCGTGAAAACATTTTAAGATGTTTTATACATCCTATTTCTAAAGAACATATGCAAGAAATAAAGTATCTGGGTATTTTTTTTAATTTAAATTTGAATTCCCATAACACTTTACACATATATTCAGAGCTGAAATATTTATTTCCGATAAAATTTAAATCTTTATAATAGTGAATGAAAACACTTTAAATATTAATTTACAAAACATGATATTTTTCAAGGTTTTGATAACTGAAATAAATAATACAGAAATAAATTAGTAAAATCAACAGAATGCCGATGAAATAATTAAGTTTAATATTATTTTATATTATTTTTTAGAAAAAAAGTTCCAAACAAATAGTATAACTGTTTAATTTTCACAACAATAATTAATATTGTTAATACATTTCAGCTATCAATGTATAAACAAGTGCTGCATTTCTTTTTACAGAAATTCCTAATTTTTGATAAACATTTTAGGACATATATATAGGAATACACACTTGTATAAATTTAATTTTTAAGAGTGTACAATATATTGTACGCTCTTAAAAAGTAAATTAATACAAGTGTGTATTCATTTACCATTACTGCTAAAGATATGTATGCAAAATACATTTTCATTAAAATTTAATATGATACAATAAATTTTAAACACATTTTAAATTATTTAGACAAAAACTTTGATTCATGTCCAAAAATCTGAGCATATTTTCAAATCAAAATATTTATGTGATTAAATAATCTAATCCTTCTTTACTTTTAATTATAATTAAATTTACATTAATTTTGTATAAATATATAAAAAGGTAATCCATTGAAAGGGTGTGTATTATCTCTATAAATCATCATAAATATCACTCGTATAGTGAAGTTATTCAAAGTATAAATGCCAGTAAATGATCTCTTGCATGCATACATCATTTGCATAATATATTAGAATTTATTTGTACTATTTGCACCTTCCTTCACCACATGCATATAATCACAATTATACCTCTAAGCAAAGACCCGACAGACAGATGATAAATAGCTGACAACAGCGTACAAACCTTTAAATGAGGTAGACTAAATTCTCTTCGGTGATTAATACCTTGCAGGAAATTATTAATATCTAAGTAGATTAATATAATCTGTGGATAAGTAAAGGAAGTGCTTAATATATTTATAATGTAAAGTGAATCTGGCACAGTAATTGAAGCAAAATTCTTCAAAAAATGTTTTAATATAGAAATTATGTAAAAATGAATTACCTGAAATATAACATAACAAACATTTTTATTTTATTTAAAATTATAATTGATTTGTTATATTTAAAATGGAATATTTTATATGCATTAAAAACAAATCAAATGTAATTTTTCCTTTTATTCTGTATGATATTTTTTCGAAAATTAAAGACTAATGCAAATTTTATGTATCAATTTTTATGCTTTATATAAATTCAGTTCAAATGTAAAAAAAGTATTCATCTTATTTATAACTGTACAAAATAAAATAAAAATTTTGGAAAAATTCATTTTGTATCATTTTTTTGTTTCGTTGATTGGTGAGTACTATATTATCTCTTTCACTTAAATTTTATTCTAAATCATTAATTTGAATCTTACAATTTAAATTGTATTTTCAAGTTTAATTTTTAAAAAAAAATGTATTCACAAACATTTAAAAAAACTCAGAAGGTACGTAATTAAGGTCACGTCAAATGATTATTGTAATTATCTGAAAAAGTCACTAATAAAACTTATATAAAGATGTCACTTTCCGTCTAACAATAACTTAAATTTGCACGAAATCAAAAAATTTAATAATTCTGATATTTTTCTTCAACTTTTCTAATTTACTAAACATATTAGCTTAAAAGCACATAATTTACTTGCATAAGTTTAAGAACCAATTTTAAAATCTAATTGCATCAATAAAAGTTCTTCTGTTTTTGATCTAAGTTTATATTGCAATAATTTGTATCTTTAAATTATTGACGAATTAATTCACATTTCTAGAAATCTAGAGCCTGTATTAATCATATGTTTGTGATAATATATTGTTACATTTAAAAATGCACCAAACATTTACAGCAATAATACATTCCAATATATATTTCAGTAATTTAATTTTAAATGATACCTAGAATTATGTCTAGCGTAAAGTAAGTAATTTCATTCGAAAGTTGGACATATTTGAACTATTTCAGTCTAGAAATTTAATAAATAAAATATAATTTAATGTTCTTATCTTTAAAGTTTTAAATAAATAAAATAAAATAACGGTTTTGCATCTAAAATACATTAGTCCAGAAAATAAGAGAATATTGGAAATATATATGTATATATGAATGTTAAAACAAGTAAAACGAAAACATTTTTATGTTTAATATTAACCAAATATATTTAATCCATATTATAGTATTGTATACACATACTATCTTCAAATATCAATATTTTATGAGTACCATATAAGACATACAAATTTATGTAATTAAATATAATTGATTTAACGTTATCATTTATATACAAATAAGTTTATTGTAACCTTTAAAAAAAATAATGTACAAATGAATTTGTGTTGTCAATTTATCAAAAAGATTAAATTAAATTTTTATGTGTAACAAAAGACTTTTAAGTATAATATTTTCTTTGCATAACTACTAAGAATGATAAGATAACGAATTTATAAATCAAAATTCTTCATATCTTGTAAAGTTGTTATTCTATGTTATTTATAAAAAAATTTAATTTTGTCATAACTATCCAAATTTTCTTCATATGACAGCATTTATTCCCTCTACTAATCCTATGACGGATTTATACTGAATTTCACCAATATGACACACATAATAAATATTAACGAGTTTGATATTATAGCAATATTATCCTTGGCATGTTCTGTAAAATATTTATTCAGTTACACGATTCTGTGATCTAATTAAAAATTCAAAGTATACCTTACTTTTGACCATTTATCTTTAAATGAATTAATAAGGAGCAAAATTACATCTCTGACGAATAAAGAATGTGATTAAATATTTAAGAAAATCATATGTTAGTGTAAAAGATAAGTTTTAATTTCTCTCGCAGAAATTTAAGAGTATAATATACTTTTAAATATTTGAGCTGAATAAAATTTCAAATAATTAAATATGTATAAATGAAAATGGCAATGGATTTAAATGAGCAATCGAGTATGCACATTAAATAAAGCATTATTTTATGTCATCAAAATATCCCATTTTTGAATCAATGCTTGAGCAATTTATGTATCAAGAATTTAAAGTTTCTTAAAATTATAAGAAATGTAACCTATCTTCATTAAGTTTACATACTTCAGAATTTTTTTGTACCTTGATAAAATTCCGGGTAGTGAAAAGCACATTTTCGAACCCCTATAACAATTTCATCTTTACTGAATTTTCAAAGTGTTCAGTTCTTATTATCATACGAAACGTATGATGATCCTTTTTTTCCCTAACACATGTTTTTGAGCTTAAAAGATGTTTAACGATAGAAAACTTTTAGATGGAGTCTGAGGGAGAAAAATAAGTGAACAAGACTTTGAAAGTAATTGCATGCAAATGTTATGAAATATAAAAAATAAAACAATAAAATGCATAAAAAGTAGACAAATTTTAAGTCGCATAAAGCATTGATATTTATTCATCCAGATAAAGAGATTTAAAATAGTGTTTCAATTTAGCAATTTAATCTTCATTCACTATGCAGCCAAATTTAATATCTATATACTACATTTAACTGTATTTAAAAGAATCAAAGAATTTCATTTTTTAACAATATATTGAAGTTTTTCAATAATAAATGTGCTTAAACGTATTATACATAAATTTAAAAATTATGTAATATATTGCATATACATACTAAAATTTATGCATTCTATGTCAATATTTACTTTAAAATGCATTCATAGATATTTCTTAAAAAGAAATTTAATAATTGAATGAATTATCAACCTAAATGAAATTTTTTCTTTAACAGGAAGCACAAAACAATTTTCATATATCATTGCAGCCATATTCTAGATTTAGAAAATATATGAATATACTTATAATACAAATATATGAATATACTTATAACAAAATATGAATATACTTATAATACAATTTTCATAATTTTTATCATTATTCTTGAAAATGTAGATAAAAATTAAATAATTATTAAAATTAAATTATTATTTAATTTTTAGAATAATATACCAGTATTTTGTACTACTGATAGTATTTTTTTCATGCAATGGCATTCAGCTTAATGAATATCATAGATGTTAAGGAATTTACTTATATTGGATATTTTTAACAAAGCTGAATTTAATCGACCCTCGCATAACGAAAGAACAAATATGGAACTATTTGCATCATCTTTTTTATATTTTTAATAAGAAAAAAATTTCCAAATCATAATTAATGAAACATGTTCATATTTACAAGAAAGTTAAAATATTATTTTATTTACATTTAAATAAGAGATTTATTAAAACTTTTAGGTATCTGTTTTCTTACCAGAGTACATTTTAGACTCCTTTAATTGAGTAAATGGAAGTTATTTAAAAGTTTAATAAACTGTTTTATTAATAAAATAAACAAAATGTCTTCATAAAAAATAACTAAAAAAATTTGAATATCACAAAACAACTTTGCAAACTTAGCAAGGCGTACTTATGATAATAATAAAGAATATGAGGTAAATAGTGCTATCTTGTTGCCAATATCAAGGTTTTGTAAGGTGATTTTTTTTAACTAAGATGAAAAAATCTTGATTTCATTTATCTAAGATTAGATAAAAATATGCTGAAAACTGTGATGAACGTTAAATTGTAGAGCTAAATAAAAGTTACATTGTGTTAAGTGGAAAATTCTAATATTTTTTATTCTAATTTTGGGTACATATTTATATGATTTAGTCAAATTTATACATATCTAAAAACTTTTTAACTCAAATTTCTTAAAATGATTGTAAATATTTAATTTTGAATTTCCATAGATAGCGTGAATACTTTTTCTACTTTTTTACAATGCAAAAGTCATTTATTTCTGATTTAAAAAGCATATTTCAAATAAAAAGTAAGTATGCAAGGATTTCCTTAGACTTTTACAGATTATAATATTTTAATGTTGTTTTTCTTTTTTTCTGGAATATATTTGTGTGTTTACTTATACACTTATAAAAGAGAAAAAGACAAAGAGGATAATGTATTGGAATCAATGACATTTTCTACAGAATAAAGCTTGTATAATTTATTTCTGCAGAATAAAACTTAATTTATAAGATTAATATATAAGAGTAATTTATAAATACTCTTTTCATTATCATCTAATACCATCAATTATTATAGCAATAAAATTATCACGAATTCAAAATTGTCCATATAATATACGGGATTTCCTTAATTCTTAAAACGACTTAATAAAATGTTAAAACACTAATTTAAAAATCATATATAAATTCAAAATTACAATAATAATTAAATACAGGTTTTGAATTCTTATAACAATGACAGAAATTTATTAAATTTGTTCTTCAAGCAAAAAATAACTTATTTTGCAAAGAAAAGAAAACTGAGGCACGCTATAGTATACATGTTTTGAAAACTAAGCCATATTTGTTAGAGTGTATAGTTATATTCTTAAAAAAAATACTTTAATATTCTTTTGTACAAAAAAATTATTCTAACTAACTAAAATATTTTAAAAACTACTTCTTCTACGTTATTTAGATTGAAGCTAACCACTCCAAAAAATTCCTTTTATTATGCCAAATATAAATAATATTAATTGTTTTGATGTGAATATCTGGTGAACATATAATGATTGATAAAAAGTATAATTCTACATTGTTTGAAATCATAAGCATTAAATTATAACTAAATTTATCGTGATAAAGATGGTATTTGAGCTTTAGTCAGCTGAATATTAAAAAAAATCATAAATAGTCTACAAATATCCTTATTTTTCTGTTATATTTAACATGCATTTATTTTTCTCACAAAGGTGTCTATTTTTTATAATTTTAATTCCAACAAATACATGAAAATTACATAAACTTGTGAATGAATATACAAATAATTCAAAGAAAATATTTAAAAAAATTAAATGCTAGAAATGAAGTAGATACAGTTTAAGTAGTTGAGAGTTTGATTTCATTATTAGATTATTAATATACTAACAATATTATTACTACTGAAAAGTTTTTTCTTAAATCACAGGATTGTTTGCTGATAAAATAGAGTTTTATTTTACTCTTCACGTGAATCTACAACTCACAAATATTCAGAATTGTTATTTGTAATGGTAGACACGTTTTGATAAAGAACAACTATTATTTTAGTTTAGTTTTTCCCCCGAAGTGAGATTCCAGGGCCTTCTTTTTGCGCGCTTAAGAATGAAGAAAACTTGAATACATTCACATTTTTTATGCTCAGTTGCTTTCTCGCACACAAACTTGTGAAATTTTAAAAATAGTAATACTTGAAACATAAAAAAGTTAAATCCTAATGCTAACAGACAGAGATTATAGGAACAGCCAGAGTATAAGGTATTAAATAAAACTTTTAATATTTTGTATAATTCCTTGCTCTTTCTGTTCATATCAGTTGAATCATATTTTAGATTTAAAACTTTCAGAAAGATACTTCTCTCTTTCATTAAGAGTTCTCCCTTGAACTTCTCCCAATAAACAATTCAAAAAAACAAATAATGGCATGAGATTATATCTTCAAATCTTCAAACTGAAATATTTCTCATCTTTTTCATAGAAAAATTTCTTTATTTAAAAATTTTACAATATCTTTTTCTGCAGGGATATCATATAACTTGAGACTGAATATTTTAAGTACAGGCGAAGAGTAAAATAAAATAAAAAAACTTAACATACCCTGCATAATTAAATCTTAAAGGATTACACAATCTTGATAAATTTACGAAAGTGGTGAAAAGAAAATTGTGACCAGAATTTAAGCAGTAAATCAATAAAAAGTTTAATTTATGATCCCTATTATGAGTGTAATAATGTAAGTTACTTTTGATTTAAGCCCCTGAACACCATGCCGAAATTAAACTCACATGACAAAGTATAGAAGTTACACGAATTAACTTCTTTGCAGCATACACGAGTTAAGTTTCGGCATCGCAGATGAACAGCCTATTCGTGTAGACAGTGTAAAACTGTTGATGTCAGCTGCGCAAGATAACCTGTCACAGAAATCACAGGATCCCTAGTAGGGCCGGCAAAACCCAACCGTTCCAGTAGCCACTTCCCATACCAGACGAGTTGTTGATCTGCAAGGCCTAATCCTTCTAAAAACGGTCGGTTCGATGCCGAAACACGCCAGACAAATCACTTCACCAACACAAACTCTTTGCGTTTATTTGGGAAACTGAAATCCTATAACGAATCTTGGAAAGGCCATAGCAGAGAGCTTCATATATGTGCGAGCTGGGATCTCCTCCCTTTTAGGAAATCTTTCGGGGGAAGTGAGTTGTATTTGCGATCAGCTAAAGGGAGACATAGAAAATATCTGCACCTTCCTCGAGCTGGCAAGTAACTCTTCTGCATGTATGATAATGTTTATTATTCCTGACATCTCCATCTTCAACACGATGCGTATGTTGCACTGGAAATAGTCCCAAGTTTAACTATACAAATCACCAAGTTGCAATTCTTCTTTTAATGCACATTGCAATGATAATATTTTTGAATTATATTCCTTTCTATAAAATAATGTCTTCAATGAAAATTTGATAAATGTTTCATGACAATTTGAGAATGTATCATTAAAATTGAAATAAAATGCTTTTATAACCAGACTAATTTGCAAATTTTATAGTAAAACATTTATGTAATGGTTCATTTATATACTGAAAATTCTACAATATTACAATTCTTAAATATATCAACAGGAATATTGTTTTAATTATTAAGATAACAGTTCAATAAGTAAATACAATTTTTTAATTGTGTATATTTTAATTGAAATGTATTGATAAAAATTCATGTGACTTTGGATAATGTAGCTAAAGCATTCCAAAAATATATTAAAAAATAAAATTAAGAAAGAAAAAAACATTACTAAATTGGAATTCACATACATTATAAAGTCTTACAACATTGTTTGTTTGTTTAAAAAAACTACAGAAAAGATTAAAAAAAGTTATTTTTAACACACATCAACAAATTTCTTACTATATATATTTTATCAACTCATTTACAATTTTTCATTCTTTTTGGCTTATTTTTCTCTTTTCAATGGACAATCCTCTAGCTTACATATTATTTAAACTTATGATTATTTTTCTTCAACACAATGATATAGTTCTTTGAAAGTTGATGAAAAGAAAAAAGAACTTTTGACAGTTCGGATTTGCCCTGGAATCATTCTTTTCTACAAATATCAGATATCTTGTCCACGTGAAAAATCGTTGTTTTAATAGATGTATTGTGCTCCTGGAGCTGTTGCCCGATGGAAGTAATTCAACCGTAGAGTAGACAGTAAAGTTACAGACTATAATCATCTTCTAGAATTTAAACAAAAAATACATTGGACGTCAAAAGATATACTTTTTTATATATTGTAAAAAAGAAAAAAAATCGCAGATTACATGTTAGTACATCTTACTGTGAACGGTATTTTATTCTATTTTCTTTGAAAAATATTGCTTTTGTTCAAACTTTTTTTTAATTTATAAGCTTCTTTTATCCTTTATACCTTTTTTTTATTTCATAAACACCCAGTATTTATGAACTAGAGAAGAGAGAATTAATAAATTATTTTTGACTTCCGAAGTACACAATTGAGTATATAATTACAAATATATTTACAAAAATTCTACACTCAACGAAACATTAATTTTTAGTCTTTCAGTTAAATTTCCCGTTGTCAGCACTAGAATTGAAATGCATGATTCATTTAATAGCATGCTTATCGAGATAGGATTTTTTTCTGCAAAAATAGGAAATAACATTTTTAATACCGTAAGATTCATACTTCTCTGTTTTTTTTTATTTTTATTTATTAAAATCTTAGAGTTAGATAAGGACAAGTTTGAATTTTTATTTACGATTCCTGTTTTCATATTTAAATTGGATATTCTGCTATCATTTGTTTGAAACTGTATTAATTGAATAAAATATGTATTAGTTTAATAAGAAATGTGTAAAATAAGTGCATTTTAATATAAAATTATAAAATAACCAAATAAGATTGAAATAAAAAATCCTTGTGTCATTTCCATAAGAATTAATCCAAAATAGGATTTGCATTAAATAAAAAAATTTCTACAACTTCTAAAACTACTTTTTAAAAATTTAAAATATGACAAATATCATTCCTTTCTAAAGTAATCAATAAAACATTACAATTTTAAAATCATGTGAAGAAAAATATATTCTTGCATAATATGTGTTTTGATCTCTTCTTCAACATTAAAGTTTAAAAACTTTTCCTTGTTAGATTTTAAATTAATTAATATAGAAACAAAACACTTGGAAACTGTTCTGCATTGTGTTATACTGTTGCATTGTACATTGAATGACATGTAAAGATTTAGGTAAATTCCCTCGCAAACATGAAAAAAAAATTTTTTTCTTTTAGCAGAAAAGCCACCTCATAAAAAAACTGTATACCACATATTGTTTTATAAAATAATCATGGAAAAATTATAAAAATGTAATATAATCAGAAATTTATCCATCATTAAATAAATTAAAAGGATTTCATCAATTTTTCTCTAAACTAATTATTTATCGGATATTACAATGGGAGGGGTAAAATGAATATAAAATAACATTTTTTCTAGCTCATGTAACAACAATGAAGAATGATTACAAAATTTTACTTCTCAGCATTTTCTGATGCATAACCTTTCACAGTTAAGTCTCTTCTTCTCATATATCAAACTGTAATACTCAAATTAATTATCAATTAATAAAACTCAATATTAATGATTATTGAGCATTTTTATTCTTTAGAATGATGTCATTACCAACAGCAATATATGGATTAAAGAGCTAATCCTGGAATTTTACAAGTCTCAGAATTCTTCCTTGAAACACTCGAAATAATATTAACTTAATATTATTAAAATTATTAAAATAACATTAATCTTACGTGGATCCTTGCTCCTATTAGATCAGCAACTACCGTAAACGATTCATCATAACTAACCTGAACTCGTTTTAAGAAAGCAGCATCACAAAAATTTCTTTCTTTAGCAAACAAGAAAAATGATACTATGTAGTCACCGATTTAATGGAACACATGTATTGCTCGTCTAGAATACATATTTAAATCGTGTGGATGTCTATCACCATTATTTAAAGAATTCTTAATTTTATTATCAATCAGAATATTAATGAACTATAAACTAAGACACAACAGTGTTTCTTTTTTATAGACAAAATAAAAAAGAACACTTTTTCAAGGTAGTTTTTGTTTTCTTCCCACTCTCACTCCTTACGTACAATTGACAAAGAACTACGGATAACTGCGAACGTTCTTGCAGATTTGGACTTGTATTTAGATATGATTTTAAGTTGATTATTGTAAATTAAATGTATTTTGGCAACATTGGATTTTGACTTATATATTTTAGATTAAATTGTACTTCTCTCTCTCTCTCTTTTATTCTGGCTTGATATTTTGGTTTGAACTTTTGGTATGGCTTTGGGGTGTACTGGCTTCTTTATGACTATGTCTTCGGCCGTTGCAGAAAAGCCATAATTTGTGCCAATGTGGTCAACCCCCCTGACGAAGCTGGCCATATTGGTACTTCATTCCGTTTTATATCTATCTTTCCTTGATATTTTCCTTTGAAAATTCTTCCAAGTATTTTCAATGTATAGATTTCAATTTAGTGTATTTTCAGTGTATTGTTTTCCAGTTAGTATTTTCAATGATCTATTCTCCATTTGGCTTTTTTCATTGTATTTTATAAAATATACTATTAACTATATCTTAGTAATACTATTCTAGCTGCTTTTGCGCTAAATGTATTGCTAAGCATAAATGTTTTTATATATTCTTGTGCTTTTCAGTTCTATACCTAACTTTGCATTTTATATTCATATATATATATATATATATATATATATATATATATATATATATATATATATATATATATATATATATATATATATATATATATATATATATATATATATATATATATATATATATATATATAGATATATATATATATATATATAGATATATATATATATATATATATATATATATATATATATATATATATATATATATATATATATATATATATCTATATATATATATATATATATATATATATATATATATATATATATATATATATATATATATATATATATATATATATATATATATAGATATATAGATATATATATATATATATATATATATATATATATATATATATATATATATATATATATATATGTATATATTATTCGTTATTCATTTACTACTTAATCCTAAATATTTTTAAAACTAACTCATGCTTTTTCATTACATTATATTATGTTCCCTTTTAGTTACTGAATGCAATTAAAAATTTTTAAATGTTGCTTTACTGCAAGGAAAATTGCTTCTTAATATCTTCTCTGTTTTCTTTCTTCAGAGCCTTGTTACAATGTTTTAACAAGGTCATACAGATTAAATTATCATTATTAGCTATGTTGCAGTTGACAGTAAGATGTTTTATTTATTATTTTAAGATCATGTTTATTTTCCGTTTTTTAATTTGCATCGTATTGTCTAATTTTTTACTTTATTATATTTTTTTGAAAGTTAAATAATGTTTTTCTTCTACTTTTAAGGCATTCCTTTAATTCAGCTTTTCAATTTTTAATTTTAAATAAATAAATTAAACATAGTATTTTATATTTAAATATTTTATTTAAATTTCTGTTTAATTATATTTAAATGAATTTTGTTGATTTACATATTTTCAACCCTCACAATTAATCATTACTATTTTTCTTTTATTTAAGTCTTTTAGCTGCTGTTGCTAAGCACTTAGTGAAAGTAAGATAATTAATTTTTATGTAATTTCATCTGTTTCATCAGTTTTAAACTTTAAAGATTCAAACAAAGTGAATTCTACATATTAATTATATTAACTTAAATAGTTATTTGAATGTTATAATAAATGATGCAGTAATTTTCTATAATAAGCACTTTTAAATTGTATACTTGACATTCTAAGCATAATATAATATTCAACATAATTTGCTATAATGTGCTACATATATATATCAACTACAAAAATAAATTATTTCTTATATGTATTAAAATATTAAAATGTGCATGACTAAGTTAATGAATGTCACTTATTAAGCATAAGTAGAGTGTAAATGAATAAGTTAAATACATTTACTATGAAATATTATCAAAATCAAATTGTTTAATATTTTCTAATATTTCTAATTGTTAATATTTCTAGCAAAGATTATTCCGTTTTCATTAACAAGTTTAAAATTTTACAAATTTAAAACAACTGCACTTATAAACAATACATGCATTTAGAAGATGAATTTAAATGTTCATTTAAATGCAATTTTTGTCGAACCCATTTTGACCTGCTTTGTTTTTCATCTTTTTTTTTCAGTTATTGAATACCTTACTGGTTTGCAAATTATCCAAAGATGAACTATTCGGAAAATTATTCTGCTTGTAAATTTTTGAGTGTTGTAATATACATATTTTATCAAAAATATAATCTAACGTAGAAAATTTGTAACCATGCAAAGGATATAAGGTAAACAACTTACTAAATTATTCTGGCAAAAAGTATTAAATAAATATTTTGTGATTTTCACAAAATATATGAAAAGAAAATTGTAAAATAAATTTCTAAAACAATAAATAGTTTTACTACTCACAACATTATAATTTAAAATGTCTGTAAGCAATTTAATAAAAGCATTTAGCAATTTATTTTTGCAATGTTATGTTTTATAATTTGTTATAAGCAAATAAAATTCTTATACTCCAATCTAAAGATATTTTATTATTTCAAATTTCGATACATAGCAATTGTGGATTTTTGATTTATATTGATATTTTAAAAGGAATTAAATAAATAGTGTTTATTTTTTATGGAATAAGGACATATATTCATTTTATGAAAAAATCAAGAAGTATTTGTGTGAAAAGGTAATTTTAAATTTAGGAAATGAAACAATTTCCAGTTGAATCTTCTGAAAACTAGTTTAATTTAAAGTGTTTTGCAAAATTCTATCTTTGTTATTAATTATGGTTAAAAATTCATAAATTGATTATAAAAGATTAATATCTAAACATATCCATCATAATTATGCATAAAGTTAAAGAATTTACCTATGTTTGACTCAATATGTTTAACTTTTACTCCCAATGTGCTAACGTCTCAAAGTAAGAACAGAATACAAAAAGAAAATAAAACTTTACAGCAAAACCATGAAAAATATTTATAATTAGATATTTACGTCACAAATTTGATTTTTTATTTTACATATTTCAAAAAATATCGCGTAAACAAATAGAGATTTAGAAGAGTAATATATTCATAATTGCCTCTTTAAAAAATTTGCATGGGAAATTGTGATATTTGTATGAATTTTTTCTTGTACAATGTGAGAATTTCACTTTATTTTAATCTATAAATTAAGAAACTTTTTTATGAAGACTTTTTTTAAATATTTTTACAATATCTGCTGTGTGAGCATAAAAATGGCATTTTATACAAAATATAAATATACTTATAGACTGTAACTAAATTTATGATAAAACTTTTCTTAGAGTTAATAAAAAATTTATTCAATATTTGAGCTCTTTTTTGTAGATATTCTAAAAAATATTGAAATATTTAACAGACAGTCTTTATTTTTCAATATTAAATTACCTAATTATTGTATATTTGGTTTGTTTGTTTGTTTGTCGCTCAACGGTCATTTTTTGCACACGAGGGCTAATTAGACCGGGACTTACGGTTTAAAGTGGATTCCGAACCACTACAAACATCCATGCCCAAGGTGGGATTCGAACCCACGAACTGTTGAACCGGAGGCAAGAGCGCTAACCATTCGGCTGCCAGCTCGGCTATTGTATATTTAGAGCACTTGGAAATTAAACAATTAATATATTTTCAAAACTATATTATATTAAATGCAAATTATATTCTCATATGAAAAAGACCATTAATAATTTGTAAAGTTTAAAGAATATATATTTTACTGGGAAAAAGCTAATTTAGCCTAGTCAATTTATAAAGTGCCTCTCAACATTTAAGCCATTAAATCGTTAAACACATACTTTTGTAAACGTTTTTTTAAGATGAGGATTCCTTTTTTTCTTAAAGATAAATAATATGAAGGTAATTTTCATATTCTTATTATTTCACTTAAACAATGATGAAACACACTAATTCTCATATTTTTAAAAGCAAGAAATTCTAAACAACAGTCCATTAAACTTGACTTTGATATCAAGCGAAATATATATACAATATTTTTAATCTTTTGTACTCAATAGTATACTTTACTTTAAATTCTTTTTTTGGGAGAAATTTCAAAGAAGTGTTTTTAAAATGCGCATCGGAGCTTAAAATGACATATATTTTATGCCTGTCACACAGATGACAAATCATGAAACACGACGCATGGCTGCATCATTTATCAAGAACATGAAACAAATCTTAAGAAGATACATTTTTCCGTTTGTTAAACACAAGCTCATTTTGAATTCTTCAGGCATTTCTTTTTTATAAAATATCATATCCCGTTCTTTTTGTTTCACCTTTAAGTAAAAAAGTTGAAAACTATATTTACTTTAATGTTTTCACTGTAATAGGTTGGACCTTTCGTTTGTATTTTTCTACTGCGCTGTCAAACATTATAGTAAAAAATAAGTAAAATTATTATATTCGTAAAAATAATCGATCTATATTTTTGAAATAAACAAAACTTAAATAAAAAAAACAAATACATTAATATTTCTTGCTATATTATTCCTATTTTTAAATGAAATTTAAAGTTTACCATGGTTTTGGTATTAAAACTTGATAATAAAAATTAAAAATTAATCACATTCTTAGTTGGATTAAATCTCCAATTATTGTATTAAAAAATAAGTTCTTCCTTTAAAGACAAATAAAAAACATAAATTTAATTTTAAAAAAATGACTTAAAATTTCTAAAAAATATTTATAATATTTTGAATAAAAATATTGTAATCGATTTTTAATTAGTAATTATAAAAATACCTGAATACTAATGAAATTATTTTATTACGAGTGTATTTCTATTTTTAATCCTCATAGATGAATGATCTATTTTAATCTGAAGAATATTTTAAACAATAAGTTTACTTAAAAGTATACAAACTTATTAATTAAAAATAAACAATCTTATTAATGTAATTACTTATTAGTCTGTCCACTATATAGGAATAATTACATAAAACGTTTTATTAATATATTATATATATATATAGCGCGCATAATATTAATATATAGTTCATATTAACTAATCAAAACTATATTAAATGCAGATTGAAACTTCTTAAATGAAAATTAAACTTCTTTTGGATTGTAAGTTATTCCTAGGGTCGAAAAATTCTTATACAGTACATTTTCTTTTCATTTTGCTTACCGGAAAAAGTTCAAATGGAATAGGAGTAAAGCGTGACGTTTGCTATTTTAACAGAATTGAATGCATCTTTTATTCTTCCAACAGTAAATACTTATTGTTCATTTCTTCAACTTACAATCCATGCAAAATTATTTTTCTCCATTAAATATGTATGCGTTATTCTGCGATATTTTTCAAAATCCTTAAAAAGAATTTCATTGGGTGTTGTTTGATTGGTCTAAGAAATGTAAAGGAAAATATAAGTAAAAAATCATTTGAAAAACATTAGTACTATTGTAGCTAAACATTTTCAAATTTATAAAGATAGTTTTCTATTTAAAATTGTATATTGCAAAGGAAAATTTATTTTCTATAAAATTTTAAAATATTATTATTTGTACAAGAAATTGGTAAAATTAAAAATAACAACATCATGATTTTAAAATCGCTAATTTGCTGATTTTATGTTATGATATTATTTTGTACTTTCAAATATTTTAATGTAGTACTTCAGTATAAAATAACAGATCACGTCTTTATTGCGAAATACTGAATGTTTGATTACATATACAGTAGAGAGCTATTAAATCTTTAAAATATTATTTATAAAAAAATAAAGTTTATTTACGTATCATTTCATCCAACGTTTTAATGTTTTATAGTATGACTACATTCACACATTCAACATCCAAAAAATCCATGATTACACTTAGAATTTATTTTTCACTAAATAATATAAATAAAATCGATTATAAGTTCTGTCATACTTCCTAATGTAAGTTATGCGATTTCTTAGATAGAAAAATATTCTCAAGATCAACGAGATAAATTCCTTTCATCATGCTTCTATAATTTTAAGTAGTATGATAAAAAAAATGAATTTTTACTGTGAAAATTAATGTGAAGCAAGTGAAGTCCAAAATACATAAATATACCGAATTGCTTAATGTTATTTAGTATATAATTCAAGAATTATAAAAATAATTAAAATATGTATAAAATATCATTTATAAAATAATTAATTTTTATGTATTACAGTTTTTATGTATTAGTTATTATTATTTTAAAAATAAGAAATAGTACGTAATTCATTATACAATTTCCCAGTTTAAAATTTTTTCAGGAAGGAAGTTCTAGTTTCTAAAACTTACTGCTTTATTATTTTCTGATAAATTTATTTCACAACTTGATTTATTTAAGATAAGTTTGGAACATTTAAAAAAATTTTAATTAATTAAAAATGCACTATTGTTTAAAATGAAAAGAAATAAGTTTAATTTGATAGTCCTTCTTCATATACAATAGTTTATTTATAATAAATTTTTAGAAAATGCGTTAGAATTAAAATTCACTTCTTTGCTTTTACAAACTCAGTTAAAATGTTGCCTAGAATATAAACAATTTTATCTTATAACAATTTCTTACATTTGTTTCTTTTAAATATTATTGCAATTTTCATATGAAATTGATTTCAATTTTAAAGATTCAACATTTTTTAGATTTTTTTTAAATTAATTCAAAATCTATGACCCAATTTGATATTGTGGTTAAGATGATAATTTTTTAAATATTGTATAACTAATATTGTATAACTTTGATTGACTTAACTACTACATATTGTATAACTTTGAAAAAATAATTAAGACAAAATAATATTTTAAAATATAATTCAGCAAATAGTGACTTTTTAAATATCTAAATCAAGATTTATTTACTGTAGAACAATATGATTTTCTGTGTTAAATATAGTAAACAAATAAAAATTATTAATTTAAATACGATGAAGTATGGCATATTTTAAATATTATAATAAAATTAAGATATTTAACCGAAAAATTTTTAAAATTCAAAATGAATTCTACGTAATTTATTTTTATCATGATGTCATTCATTGCCCGGGCATTCCTATGTGTTCATTATACCTATAATAACCCTTGAAATGTTTCTACAATAATTATTTAATTGGAAATTCACATACCTTTTTTGTCATTTCGTATCTTATTTACAACATTTATTCAAATTAACAATCATAACAAGCAATTTTTGTGAATTCCACTTATTTTGCATAGTTAAATATAGTTACAGTATAGAAATTTCTCACAAATTTGTAAATTGAAAGAATTTGGAATTCACAAATTTTATATATAACAGCACTTACTAAAACCAGCTTCCCCTGTATCAACTTTCCCATAAGCACATCATGATACAATAGATGACTCAGTAATAATTACCGGAAATATACATAACGATAAGTACACAAAATGCAAATCTATAGTCACTTTTGCTTAAAATGATTTCAATTAAGTATTAAAATTAAACTACATCTAAGTATATCATAAAAAATTAATTTTGCATATAGTGACTTCGTAAATGAAGCATTATTGAATGCGCAAAGTGATTTTACTGTAAAATATGCATTGAAATTTCACATATTACTTAAAATAATTTTAATTCACTATAGTAATAGTAGTAATCTTGTATTGTAAACAAAATTTAATAACATTTCTCTCGAAAGTGTCATGTTATTATTATGAAACTTGTTTCTAATGAACTGACAATTTTTATTTCCAAGAAAATTTCTTTCAAAATATTCTGCTGCAATACAAATAAATTTTTGAATGAAAGTATTGCTAAAGTGAATTTAATACATATAAAGCGTTTAATTTTTCCATAAATGAAATTACAATAAAAATATGAGTATACAATAGATATGAAATAATAATTTACTTTTTAAAGTAATTTCTATTAAATTATAAACTTAATAACTTACTAATAAAAATTAATAACTTACTTTCCCAAACAATATTTAAAAATGATATAATTTGGGATTCGCATTTAGTTTTTCATTACTAAAATTATCTAATAAATATAATTTTTTATATAAAAAGTTAAAATATTAAATTATCATTCAATTTATTTAAAACCCGTTGTTTAATAAAAATTACTTTTAATTTTTTTAACTAACAAAAACAATTTAAAAAATTCATCCTTTAAAAAAAGCAATGATATTTCAAGAAATATTGCCAGCGTGATTATCATATTTAACTGCTTTCATATTGTATCCACTTAGATTTATTTAAGGGTGCAATTAATTTAATTCCTTTCATTTGAATAGAGAAACTTAATGCTATTTTTAATGAAAGTCATTAGAGTTTGATTTAATACTGTGATCAATAAAATTATTATTTTAAATAGAAAAAAATGCAGTATTTGTGTGTTCAATTTATGAAAATTAGATCAAATTGAAAGAAATAAAAAACAAAAGCAAGATAAAGAGATTTGACAGTAATTAATACTAATATTGCATTAAGGAAAGTAAACATTTGTTTATATATACTTAAAAATAAATTTTATTCATGAATAACTTTTCATTCAATTTTCAAAAAAACAAATCTAATTTTATGTTTTGTTTGCACACGCATTTTTTTCAATTTCAACTTATTTACAAACTAACTTTCCAAACTGATTTTATTATATATCATTGAACTACCCAAGCAAAAGTTAAGAGTCATCCAACGCTTTAAAAGTATGTCTTACAATATTTTTCAAACATTTTTCTTATTTGAATTATTAAAAGATTTCATTTTATATTGAGTAATATATAATATTAAAGTATTAATTATTCGTTGTAAGTAAAATGTTGATAAATTCCTTCATCATTTGTACACATTAAAATTTATACAGAAATAAAATAGATCAACTGATTTTATTTTTATGCAAAGTTTTACAGAAATATAAGGTAAAAATTAAACTTCGCTGCACAAATGATGCCATTCTATAAATCTGAATAGAAAATTATTTGGACAACAAAATGCTTCTAAAAATGCGCTTGAAATCTCTGAAATAAGAAAAAATGGTTCACATTATTACCGCCAGATGACGCTACGAGTTATCTTGTGAAGAATGGATAAGCTGAGGTAGCTAAGCAATGGGGGACCAGTTGTCTTATACAAAAGGAAACTAATAAGGGTACACAATTACAACATTGCACTTGCAATTTATTTAACAAAAAACTTCTCTCTAAACGACGTTACTATGCATCAAATTAGTGTTGTGAAATGTGTTCAATATAAGAACCATCTTGTTCAAAAATACATTCCAAAATGAAAATCATGCTTTCTACCGCTGGCTGAAAAAAGTCAAGAGAGAATTTCTAAATATGGTGAGGAATGCTTTTCTTCAAATCGGATTCAGTTCTCAAAAGTTCACAATAAATGTTGTCTTCCGAAAACCCCCATAATCAGAAGTCTCAAGGCTTGATATCGGGTGATTTCCGAATCCAAGTTGTTAGTAAGTATCGGATGATTATTTTTTGAACAGTTGTTGAACTTGTGTTTTCAGGTGAAGTGGCGATACATCTTGTATTAATATGGTTTTTGTAGGCAGCCTGTTGATTGAAGTGCACTAATTACATAGATCTCTAACATATCACTGTACCTCAGCCTGTGTAAATTATTTGAGAGGTCACTTATCCAAAAATGTATGGACCAAGAATGAAGATCACTTTCATATTATGCAAAGGTTTAATGAGCACCTCGTAGATTTTTTTTAGTTCCCCAAATGAGACAATTATGGGTACTCATATGTCCATTAAGGTGAAAGTGTGCTTTACCTATTCACAATGTGTTTTACGCCAAGAATTAATTATCATTCTCACGAAAAATAGTAGCGCAAACGTTATGCAAAACTAGGGATCGCTGCTTTCTAATTGAGGGACGATTTGAATCTTACACATGTAAATGTTTATAATTCTACGCATGATTTAGATTATAGTGTAATAGGCATATAAAGGGTATGCTAATACCTCCATGAAGCCACGTGCTTGTTTCCATGGCCACTGTAGCAATACCCTCTATGTTGGTACTGATGACCTATTTATTTTCTCTTCTAGACAAAATGTCGAACCATTATCCTCGCTCATATTTCTCCTTCATTTCTCTATATAATCTGACACTATCTGACATCGTTCAACGTCTTTGTTTTTCAAGCAGTGAAACTTTCTCATAGCTGCAGCTGCATTCTCTCCACTGCAATAGTACAGTTTTACTAGCAGTGATTTCTTCACCAACGTCAACATTCTACAATGCTCATTTGATTGTGGAACTTCTATGTCTATGTGGTTCAAATATTTTTCTGTTCGAACTAGTAGATCCTCTTCCAGGTCCCTTTGAGTAGCGGAAGTTGGATTTCGATAAACCTGTATTTTAAGGAGAAAAATAAATAAATAATTTACTGAAAAGTTTTCCCTGATTACAATGTTACAAAATATGTTCAGTTTATTTGTAAGAATTAAAAAATTAATCATAATTAATTTTACTAATTATCTTCTGGAAACATTGTCATGATCTTTACAGATTTTTTTTAATTTAATATCAGCCTCTGTTGATCAGTGAGAGATAGATGCTGAATTGGTATTTTCACTTCTATATTTGTCAGAGATGATGTTTGTTTTAATATTAACCTGTCCTTCAAATCAATATCACATGATGCTATACATCATTCTTAAACCTATTTATGCCGATTAATAAGCTATTCATTTTACGATATCTAAATTACCTAGCATTTAAAAAAGATCGGAAAAACCTGGATCGGCTTTATGCAGAGTGTACTTTTTTTTATTTCATCTTCCACTGCTACACGTTTTTACATAAGGCCACGGTAGCCTGATTGGTTAGGGTGTCATTTTAACTATCGGCAGGTTGTGAATTTGAATCCCGGCTTAACCGAAGATTCATCGTGTTCACTAGTGGTGGATGGGGTATGTTAAAACTGAGAATGGTCGCAATGTTCTCCAAGTGAAATGATACCTCTAGTGGTGGCAGGCCAAGTATATGGAGTCTTCTGCTTGGATCCTGCTTCAAAATCACGAAGAATCCACTACCTTTTATCTAACTGGTAGAGCCCAACTCAAGGCTAGGTACAGGAAAGCATGCTGGTGCAGAAACTACAATTTTACACATTTCTGCTTGCAAATACATTGCAAGCAGAATATATCTGTTATTCATTTGATTGGCAAATATTAGAAAATTTCTAGTATATCATTCAATAAATCAAAGCAATTAATTCATTCAATAATAAGTTTAAAATATGGGCAAATACTTCACCTATTTAAAACTAAAAAATTTAGGATTTCAGCGTAATTATAACTTAAACCCAAGTTAGTCACAGCTAGCACAACAATTGAGGTGCTATTGAGAAATAAGCGCTAAATCCACTATCATTTTTCAAATATAATTTGCATCATTATTTAGATGCAAGCTCATAAATATATATATTTTTTAATTCTATAAAATTAAATATTTCATATTTATCTAAAATATTACAGTACTTTGAAAGTAGAAATGTATTCAGACGAAGGAAATAATTCAGAAATAAAAACAGACACAGAAAAAAACTTTTTAATGACTATAAGAGAAACATTCATTAAATGAATTTTCCCAAAAATCAGCATTTTATGCCAACTACCTATTATAAAGGACTTTTATATATATATATATATATATATATATATATATATATATATATATATATATATATATATATATATATATATAATTCACAAAGTCATTTAAAAACTATTGAAAATATAAAACAAAAGTATCACCCACATATACTGATATTTAGACTATCATTAATTTCATATATTCAAATTTTATTTCTTAAGGAAAAGTTTTAAGCTCTTTATTAATATTTCATAATATTCAATTTGTTATAAATCGTATACATATCATCCCTTTAAACCTAAAGGATTTTTAGATAATACGGTATGAATAATGTCTTTATTTTCTTCCCAGAAACCATATAGATATGAAAATGAGTATAAATAATGAAATGTATTTTATTCTTTAGTATCATTGGAAAAATGTATGAGTTCTAAGTCAAAAGGAACATGTGATCCCATTTCTTATTCTGAACTATTACACCCCTTACGTAATACTCAATTTAACATCTAGGAAACCTTTGATGCATATTTTTAAATTTCTTTCTGTGTTGTATAGTTTATTCTTTCCATCAAATTAGACTATTCAATTGGCCAATAACAGTTATCTATACATATCTTCACGAGTTATCTATACATATATTACCATAAATATTAGACTATTCAGCAATAACTTTTGCAATTTCTTTTCTAAATTAGACTATAATTAATGTAGCCTTTATTACTTAAAAATAAATTTTAAAGCTGATTGAATAAGAAACTGAAGAATAATTTTAATTCTAAAGAATATAACATACACTTTTAAGTATCTGGTATTAGGGATTTAATTTAGATAAACATGTCGTAACGAAATAACTTTAAATTACAGTTATTTGAAATTCGCATGAAACTGAATATTTATTCACATAATGTTGTGGTCCTGAAAATAAGATATTTCTTGCATAAGCAACAAAGCATACATGTAAGCAGCATACATCTAATATACTAAATACATCTATATACAAAGCATACATCTAATATACTGAATAAGTGGTCAATACTTAAAATGTTTAAAAACAAAATTAAAGTGTCATGCTTTCATGATAACAATTAAATAGTGTGACTGATTTGATTTTAACATATAAATAATATGAATAACATATAACTTGCATATTTAACACATATCTTTTTTATGCCTAACCTACTTATAAGGCTTTAGTACTCTCCTACCTAAGTTATCAAAATAGCTTCTTCTTTACCTACTTAAATTTAAATATTGCAATCCTTTCTCTAAACTAACCTGAAACTTGTATTTCTTACATTAGCATATATTTTAAAATTTCCACATTGATAATTAACTGTAAAATGTTATTTTCAACAACAAGGGAAATACTAGCCATTTTTAAAATATCTGATATGTAAGATTAAATTTACAAATCTATATCTGTCGTGTAGAAAATCTAAACTTCAGCTGTTTGAAAGTCTTACGAAAATTAAAGGTTATTCATGTAATGTCCTATTTATGAAGATAGGCATTTCTTGCTTGAATAACAAAACATAATTTATGGAGCCATTCAAAGTATCGAATAATTGTAGATTGCTTAAAATTACTTATTAAATGGTCGTGAGATGTAAATTGCTCCGAAGCTATGCTTTCTACGTCGTTAAGTAACATGAGAAGAATCCAAAATTGCAACAAAAATAGTTTTAAGTTTTACTTAAAAATAAATAGGAATACTTTCATCGTAAATAGACATTAAATTGCCTGCTCAAACATAAATGGCCCATTAACTATTCTAAAATTTTCGGTACATTGTTAAATTAAACAAAAGAATTTTAATGCTTTTATTGATACGAGTTGAAAGTGAGTTTTTATTTAAACATTTATTCACTAATAGCATTTTAAAATAAAGGTGAGCTGTTTGATTTTTATTAGATGAAAATAACTTCAAACAAAAAAATTATTTATGTAAGCATTTCAAATTTAAAATTATTAGTTAATTTCAATGTTGATTTATGCATTCCGCACGTGAAATATGAAAAGAATAATTAAAAAAAAACATTTTATAATTTATTTAAGAATCTTATAGAAGTGCTATTTTATTTTATTTGAAATGATAAATATCATAAAAATAATTACATTTATCACAATATAATTTATGCAGCCTATAATTTACACACACAACATTAATTGCCTGTTATTCAAGTAAACATATATACTAAGTTACAATTTTAAAACTAAATTATATTTTCTATGAAGTTAATAATGCCAAGTATTTCTGATAGTACTTGGTAAACATGGTGTTTTAAGAAATTTCATCACCTTTTCTACAACAATATATGTTGTTAATGTTATCTTAATACAAATAAAACACACATATATATGGAACAATTTTATTCAACTATAAATATTTTAAGATATTCTTATTTGTGACTAAATAAGCAGCATTTTTAGGAAAGACAGAATTATATTGATGTAGGCAGTTAAAAATTTACATTTACAGTCTAATATTAGTTAGAATTATTAAAATTGTTGGTTTCTTAATTTACTTTATGACAGATAATGGATTAAATATAATGCAAAGTATTTACTTGCTTTAATTTACATTATATTTAAAGTTTTATTTCGGTGAGTTAGTTACACGATAAAAACTTATTTGTCATTTTTTAAACTACATTTAAAATTCTAATATAAACTAGCATAGATGTTAAAAAGTTTACAGTATTTAAGTTTAAATTAGTGTGTTATTGGAGGAATAGATGATGATTTCATAAGGCAAAAAAGTAATAAATATGTCGAGCGACTTTTTATTTTGTTATGTTTCTTTTTCATAATTTCAAATATAATATTGCTTTTATAATAAATTCATTCATATTAAAAATATCTCAAAATTAACTTCATAGCTTTAAATATAGTGTAAAGTGCGATAATTTATTAACACACACATTTTTTTAGATTCTACAAAACAAAATATTTACAAAATAGGATGACATACCAGGAAAGATATGATAGATTACCTAAATGATAAAAAAGAAAACATTTCAAAATAATGATATTTCTAATAAAATCTTTTTTCTTCTAATATATCCTTGAAATCATATTACTATGATATCGAGATTTCACAATTCCTTTTAGAATCAAGCTCTTCGGAGAAAGTAAACAAATCGGAACTTATTTCTTGACATAAAAATAAGGAAGTTCTAAAGATAAAAACAATTTTGTTTTGTTACTTTCTTAAAATATTTATTGTACAAGTATTATATTTTATTTTGTCAAAAGAAATATTCCCTTTATGTTTCTTTTTTTCTTTAAAATAATGCAATTAGTAATTGTTTAATTTTCATATATTTCCCTTAATAGTTAATTTATTAATCAAAATAAAAATTATTTTTAAATCTTTTAATTATTTAAGCAACATATAATATTTCTCCTAATAGTTAATTTATTAATCAAAATAATTTTTACTTTTAAACCTTTTAATTATTTAAGCAACATATTTTTTAACAATTTTATCAGTTATTTTTGATGCTTTATTATTATCTAATGGATTATAAATCCATCTAAAATCTTTCTTTTTTTTTTTCCTTCCTTCTTTTTTTATAAAATCGTATTTGTATGGTATCCAGATTTCATAATTCAAAATCTAATTTCAGAAGAAATAATCAAATGAGAATTCATTTCATTTTATAAAAATAAAAAAGCTTTAGAAAATAAAATACATTTTGTTTTGTTACTTCTTAAAACAATAACTATATTATATTATATTATATTCTTTAAGAATCTAATTTTTCCGTGAAATAATTCTGTCGATTATGGTTCAATATTGAATTATTTTTGTTAATATATTTTTATAAATAAAATATACTTTTTATTTTTAAGTCTCTTAATTATTTAAAAAGAAAACATTTTGTTCAAAAGAATTTGTTTGATATTTTTATAAATTATTTTTGATGCTTTTTTTTATTTTATGTTAAAAATTATATAGTAATTCTTAATTTTCAAGGTCTAATTACTTACTAATTTTGCCTATAATATTTTATTTTTTTAGAAGAATATTATTTAAGGATTGATGTATTTGTTAACAGATGAAAACTTCTTGAAAAAAAGTATTAATTGAAAAATATTTACTGAAAATTATTTCTCATTTGTTATTTATTTTTATAAAACGTAAAATGAATTATTTTGAATGTCAACAGTTTGACTAATACTTTAGCAATACGTTTTTAATATTAAGCTACTTTAATAGTATATTTGACAAATTAATTAACTAGGAATGTCATACGCTGATGATGTTAGGCTCCTTAATTTGTCTGGCAGATGGTTCACTCTCTCACTCTCTCTCTAACCAATATCAAACCGAAGTTTCTGTGTCTTGAACATATATTCTAGACCGGCCACGAGTTACAACATCTGCAGCAGACCATTTTATAGCTCTTTTGGACAAAAGGAGAAGAGGCACTTCTGTGCTCTAACTTTTTTCAGACCACTCTGTAGCATCAGGTGGAAGAATTCTCCCTTGTATGAAGTGAAAATCTTCTTTACCATGCAAATCTCCATTCAAAGTGATCAGCTGTATAAGTCCTCAATGTAACCAGAGAACACGTTTCACAAATCAAGCAATGCAGTGCTTTTTTTTTTAGGATGCTTTTTTTTGCAGCATACATTGAACTGTCTTCAATCGACAAACTGAATTGAATGATGTTACGTATGTAACATCATTCAATTCAGTTTTTTTAAAAGTTAAGTTTACCAAAATCTCACGATTTAACCTCTAATATTTTTTGTTACATACAAAAAACTCTGAAAATAATAATATATTTTCAATGGAGTGTGAATGACGCTACCTTCCCGGCAGCAATATTCACCTTAGCAACAGAGGCGCCATTTCCCATGTACTGACATTTGAGACTTCCCTTCGCGGATTCAAAATAATTAATATTTCCTCACCTAAATATAACAGAACTTCAAGTTTCATCACTACATCAAAAAGACATTTCAAGCTTACGGTAAATGCATCAAGAAAAACCTTCGAATATTTTCACGAACCAAGATTTTATGTTGAACTTTGAATTCATACTTTCCATGGAAACATTTTCTAACTTCAAGTCAACTCCAAATATTAATGAAAAGCAGTAAGGGCCTAAATTTTATATCATTTATTAGGTAACTTAATCTTACAAAGCACTCTTTTTCAAAATTTCAAAATTTAGAACTAATTATATAACTTATTTTCTGAATATAAAAATTGCATATTTTTCTTCTTTTCTTACATCAGGATTTTGATTTTCTTAATTAACTAGTAATTAATCAAAAAACTAATGTTTGTATTGCTTGGATTTTTTGCAGTTTTAATCCTAAATTTCCGGGGACTAAAATAGTACCAGTAAAACCAAAGGGTTAGGTTTTTCTTACTGCAATAGTTGATTTTTAATTAATTTTGAAATAAAGTCATGATTTGAGTAAAAATTAAATAATTACGTTTCTCAGCTACAATCTTTTGCTTTTAATTTGTCATCATACATTTAATTATTATTATTTAAGCTTGTTCTTTTGATATAGTGTGTCCTTTTTTATTAGGATTTGATTGATATTAATATTTTTACAATATCGTAAGTACTTGGTTTTATATTAATTTTTAAGTGCTTGAAGAAATAGTGTTTTATTTGTTTTTCTCCCAACGGTTCTTCAATCTCACTCTTAGTCTTTTATGCTATTATCGTGTATATTTCTAAGTTCACTTTTAGCTTCTGCGCATGTTGCTCCTTGCTCCAAAGGGTAATGATACGAACCTTAACCCTTTGGGCACTAATTATTTTTGGTTGATTAGCATATTAGTAAATTTTAACTAAGCCTGTATCTCAACGCCTATTAGTCATAGAGAAACAAGATTTTTTCTCCTTATATTAGATCCTTATTAACTTGTATTTTAATCTATTTAGAATTTTTAAATGCTATTTGTATAAATTTTGGCAAGCAGTTCATCAATTCCTCAAGATCCATTTGATCTTAAATCCAAATTTTCAGCTATCTTTCTACTTCTATATTTCAACTTATTTACAAAATAATCCCTTCGACACAGTGTTGTCAGTAATTTCTAAATTAGATTAAATTGTTAATTCTTCCATAATGAAACCCATTTAAGCTATCTATAAAATAAAGCTATTTGCCTTTTAAACTAAAATAATTTTGGCACTTACGACTTACCCATCAGCATTATTCATCAGCCAAAATATATAATTAAAGAAATAAATGTGGATCATCCAGAGCAGATAGATTTTCCTCCTACCATTGCCACTGAAGAAAGAGATAATATTCTCTCAAAACTCGGCAAAGAACTAGAACAAAAAGAATTTCAACTCAAGAGACAAGAATGACAACAAAACTTCTAGTAAACTTAGAGAAAGTTCATTTATATTATGAAGTTGATATCTCGCTCTTCTCAGATAAAGAACCTAGCGTCAATAAAGACACTGATAACATTTTACTATAACGATCAAGAACCTGAAAGTAAAATATTGGAAAAGCAAAGGATGAAAATTTGACAACAAAAATTTTCGAAATACGTATTATCGGAACACGAAACGTCTAGAATCAGACAAAATTCTTATTCATCTAGAAAATTTAGTAAAATTAAATAAAAGAGAATCACACACACTAAACATTTCTGAAGAATCAAATAAGAAACTCTCTACTCAAAATTACCGTCATCAACAAATTTCAAACATCAATACAAACTAAATGAGATTTTCGAAATGCAATCAAAACTAAAAGTATTTATCACCGAAGAAGAGAATAAACCAAAGAAGAATACCCAAATACCACTATATACCACTATATAGTGATTTATTAAAGAAGAGAATGGAAAAAGAAAAAGCTACCACAGTCTTAGTTCTGCCCAAAAAAAGGTATCTCTCCAGAAATTCTTAAGGAAAAACAAGTTAACTTTTCCTGCTCAATTAAACCAAGAAAGATTGTTTGGGGTAGATTTGCAACCAAAATCCTTTGTAAAAATGAAGCAGACAAATCAAAATTGATTCCACAAATTACAGCAGACGCTCACACCTTAGAAGAACCAAGAAACTCAACTGAAATTCTTCTTCTTAATGTCTTGATTTCAATCAGAAAAGAATGTATCATCAAAGTATTGGAGGATGAAGCATAGATAACAAAATTAAACAATCCCATAAATATAACAGAAATTAAAGCGCACAGATACAAACAAGAACTTCACCACGTAGTTATTAAAGCTGACAAGATAATGATGGACATATTCGTAAATAAAAAAGATTTGTTCTTCGGAGAGTAATTGTTAGGCCATTCAGAAATGTACGAAGACGTTACAACAGAATTTTGAGCATATTGGCCGATATTGCATTTCAAAACCATTTTGTGGGAAATGCAGTAAAATCCATAATACAGAAAATTGCAATTCTAAGTTAAACTGCTGTATCCACTGTAAAGAAGTCAATGATAAAGAAAACAACTGTCCAATAAATCACCCTGCCTATTCCGGAATTTATATCGATTATAGAAGCCTAATTAACTATCAAAACCCAAGAATACACTCAAATTATTTGCACCACAAAGACACTTGTAAGAATGGAATGTAATAATCATTTGACAATTGCAACCCCAGTAATTTCATATAAACTCATACTTTAATTAACTTGAAAATCTTTCAGATAAATTTAAGAAAATCAAAACCTCCTACAAATTTCTTAAAAGTCACAGCTGAAAAACATGATGTGGAAGTTTTCTTAGTTCAAGAACCATACATTCTGAATGAAAGAATTTTTGATATTCCTTCGACATGGACGTACTGGACTTCAAAAAATTGCAAAGCAGACATCATAGTTACGATGAGGGACTATAAGCCAATCTTGGTTCATGCCACTGAGACGATAATCACAATTAAAATTACAGTAGATTTCGAAAAATTTTATATTATTTCCGCATACATTCTACTACCAAACTCCCGTTCCACCGACTCTGTCCCAAACGACCTTTCATTCATTCTTAATAAACTAGATACAATGTCAGAAAAATACAACCAGAAAATTTCCTCATCTGAGCAGATGTTAATTCCCACATTGTAAACTGGGGTTATCAACATAAAGATGAAAGGGGTGAACTCGTACAAGATTATATTATGTTTAATAACATGTTTCTTCTGAATAACCCTAGTTCACCACCTACATATCTTAATCGATAACAACAAGGTTGGCCTGATTTAACTTTAGTATCTAATGGAAACTTTGCGAATACTATGCACTGGAACGTTTTAGAAGAAGAGACAGTCACAGATGATCGATACACATCAATCACCCTTAACAAAGTTACCAAATGCTTGAAGATAAAAAGAAACAAGACATCTTATGGAAACGATGTCAAATTTTTAAAGCTCCTCATCCTTATATTCAAGATTTTCAAAAGTCATTTGATACTGCAAACCCAAAAACTAAGCTAGAAAACATAACTTCAAGATTTCAAAGTACAGTTTCCGAATGCTGCTCAAAATCTTTCAAAATCAAAAAAACAAATTTTAATTGTTAAACCTACTTGGTGGTCTTTATCACTGGAAATCAAAAAGAAAGAACTCAAGGCCATAAGGAGAAAAATTCAACAGGGCCAACGAAATGAAAAAAGAAACAGTTCTGTAACATCTATGAAAGCAAAGTGGTTTCTTATAATAAATTAATTAGAACTGCCCAGAAAAATGAGTGGATAAATATCTGCTAAGGAGCAAAAGACCCATTTAGGAAAGTATACAAATCAGCTTTCGACAAAAGTATTCTACCCTCCAACCTTTTTAATCTATCTTCAAATATATTTAAAGGCTCTCACAACTAAAAACTGCAAATAAGATCCTTGAAGATATCTTTCCAGAACCTCCAATTTCATTATCTCTGCAACCACCTTTTGATATTGAATTTACTCCTATTAACATACCCTTTAGCAAGGAGGAATTTGCATGAACAATTAAGTCTCCACCAAGGAGTAAAGCACCAGGATATGATTGAATAGAAAACTCAATCCTGAAGAGTATATATTATAGCTTTCCAAAATCTTCTATACAAACTCCTAAGCAAATGCTTACATCTACCTTATTTTCCCAAGTGTCTTAAAATAGGCATAATTATAATATTTCATAAATAAGGTAAAAACAAATACGATATTCAATCATATAGACCAATCTGTCTTCTACCCACTATTGATAAACTCTTAGAGAAAATAGCAACGAAACGACTTAATTATTACTTGGAATCTACTGGCTATTTTAATTGCAACCAATCTGGCTTTCGTCAAGACAGATCAAAGGACGATGCTCTTATGACACTCATTGATAAGATTAACTTTTTCAAAGCTGCAAAATTACACACTGTCGTAAACACGATTGATTTTAAACGAGCCTTTGATACAGCTCAACATTACAAATTAAAATAGATATTAGAAACCATAAAATGCCCTTATAACATTAAAAAATTACTTAACAGTAATCTTGAAGATAGAAAAATCATTATGCCAACTAATGATGACTTAGCCAGCAAGGAACAAATTATTGGTTGCCCACAAGGCTCTTGTAGTGGCCCCATTCTGTGGAATTTTTGCAGATATAACCCTTAAAAAGAACTGGAGTAATATACAACATGATCCAGAAAGCATGATTTATCTTCAAGCATTTGCTGTGATTTCACTTTCGTGGTAGCAGGAAAGAGCGAAAAAAATTGGGCAAAATAGCAACAGAAGAACTGGTTCATTTTAAAAAATGGTCAAATGATACTTTTCTTCAAATTTTGCGAGAGAAAACCAAATATATTCTAATAGCAAAGTTTAAATATGGTCCACAAATTTTTTGGGAAACAACAATGTGATGAGAAAAGACATAATTAAAGTTCTGAGAATAATAATTAACAAATCGTTAAACTTCATAACGCATATAAAATCACAGGCCAATAGAGCTATGGCATTACAGCAAAAGCTCTTAAGGATAGCAGAAAACAATTGGGGAAGTTCCCAAAGACACCGAATCTTACTATATCAAGCTGGAATAGAGAGGATGTCGGCGTATGGAGCAGCAATGGAGAACACCATCAGCAACAAAGGAAAAACAATTACTTATTTCGATTCAAAGGAGAATTTTTGCTAAACATCATTGGTGCGTTTAGAACGACTCCTACAGCAGCTCTTCAATTTATATATAGAATACCTCCTCTCTATTTCAAAATAGAAGCCGAGTCAAAGTTTATAAGGCATACAAGGGCACAAATTCTTTGTGAAATTGATCCTAGTCTTCCTGCATCAAATTTGATTGAGAAAGTTATAAAAGAAGAAATAATCTACCCTAGAGTCTTCAATATTTAGAGGAAAGTAAGAATACAATGAGCAAAACCATATATCATATTACAATGAAGGCTGCCTAACACTTTTTACAGATGGTTCAAAAATAGAAGAAAAAGTTAGATCCAGAATGGTAGTATACTCTGAACTCGGATGACAAAGTACTTGGAGTACTGGGCTACAACCTGAGAACACAGTACACCAAGCTAAAGTCTATGCTCTGCGAAAAACCATTCAAGTAGCTACTTCACAACCTCTTCAAACAAACATCTGGTCAGATAGTCAAGTATGTCTTAAATCTTTATCCAATCTTTTTAACAAATGTCCTATAGTACGAGAAGTGGAAGATCTTCTAACAACAGCAGATTACATCAGGATTGGTTGGTTAAAGGCCCATAAAGGTACAAAAAGAAATGAGGCAGCGGACAGACATGCAAAAGCGGCTGCTCTATCAAGCAATTATTTTCAGTTCCTACTATTACCACGTTGTCATAACAAATCCCTACTTGATAGTTGGATAATAACAATAATACAATTATTAACCAGAATCTTATTGTATATTTTAAGACATGTTGTAAAATAATCATGTTCAACTGTTGTAAAATGTTTTCATAATGTCATTTTTTACATTATTTTTAAATAAAAGTCCCAGCAGCTCCCATTAAACTGGTAAAGCTCCTTGGAGTTAAGTACAGGGGAGTTCACTGGTGTCAACTGTGCATGGATCTTACTCGGTGATCACACTGACCTGCATTTGCTCCTGGGAAGAACTGTGAATGGTGTGAGGTATTGGAATGAATTCCTTGATTCATATGACCACCCATATGCCAACGATTTCATTGTGACGGATGATAAAGCACAACTTTATTGATTTATAATAGTATGAATTTGTTGAAGGTCTTAGTTTTGAGGATTTTAGTTTGAAGGGAATGGAATGGCCAGTTCAATAACCAAACTTAAATCCCTTAGAGTATCTTTGAGACTATCTAAGTATAAAAGTTAAGAAAGACCTTAAGTCATCCTGCAAATTCTGTAGGATAGTTGGAAAACAGTTTACTCCTTGTCTGTCCATCGTTTCCCATTTGAGTAAAGACAACTTAATGGGCATTGTGGACAGTCGATGCCACCAATAAGTTCATAATAAGAATGCGCATTTTTTATTAAATCTCTTTTTTATGATTCTACGACATTTTACTACATAAATCTGTGCATTCTCAATGTGCATTCTCAATGTGAATATTCTTTTTTTCTTATTATGTATTTTTCCAACGAGATTTGCTTTAAATCATTTGTGATTTTTCTTATGTAAATGCTGTACATTGCAATCAATAGAGACCTTTTTTGTGCAACTTTGATGTTTCTTATCGCATCATTTTCAAATTATGCACAAATACACATAAAATTGCATATTTAAAAAATTATTTGAATTTAAAACTGTTCTTCCAAAATTAACTTTGTGATAATTATGATAATAATTTTTTTTTTATTTGAAAATCAATCATTGTCTAATTGTTATGAACTGTGTGTGGGTGTTATAATGAAAGATTGACACCGGGGAATGTCAACAACCACTTAGTCACTTTATGTATATCCGAAATAGTCGCTATGTATCCTTATTTCTTAGTTAGAACTGTGAATACCGACATTCAATATGCAATAATAGTGAATGTTGTTCTTTTTGCAATGATAGGATTGTTCTCCGCTTCTTGACTCAGCTGCAGCTGCTTCAGACAGCGACAATTCTTCAGAAAAAATCTAATTTATGGAAAGTAGCTTTCCTTTACAAGTTACAAACTGATTACATATGTAAAACTAAGGTACCATTTTTATTTTTCAGTTCATAGAAGTCATGATTCATTGCTGTATCCATTCAGTATAAATTAGAGAATCGGAAAAAAATGAGAAAACTTTGCTGACACTATCAAACATTTCATAAGACTGACAAAGATGATTGACTCCAAGCAGTACATAAGATTTGGAAGGAGACAGCCTGTCTCTTCTTTGTTGACCTGGGCTCTTCTCTTTTCAACATCCATCAGAGCATACCTGAGATGGTCAACATACACACCGGTAAGGGTTCCAATGTACAATAATAAGATAAAAATGCTTGACATTTTATTGACATATTTAGTATATATTGACATTCACCGGTATAAGTCGATATTCTCCGATTTCGGTATTTTGTAACGGTAACAACATGTATGTGTATGTATTATTATACTAATTTTTACACGTGTATCATATTGTATGCTAATAATACATATATCATTAAGGTATATGAATAATAGAATAATTTAACTTAAAAGTTTTATTAAATCAGCATATCACTACAATTTGGATAATCATACAAATAAATGGTTTTATTAATAAATACAAAATTACAAACAATAAAATTAAGCCATTTTATATGCAGTAACGCTGTGAAATGCATTTCAAAGTAAAAAAGTATATTATAAAATGAGAGCATATAATAAAGAATAACCTTTTTTCAATGTCTTCACAACATATGAGTATATTTTCAGGCAGATGCTTGGAAAATATATATTTGCTTAACGATTTAACATCATATAATTTAAAGTTCAAATTTGCTTGTATACTTATGTAAGTCATATCTATTACTAAAATAATCAACTCTAATATATTAACTTAAATATCAAATTTCCAAATTTTAAAGCAATATACAAAGATGCATAACAGTTTTTTGTTTCGTAAATTTTTTTATAAAACTATACCAGCAATTAAATATTTCCTAATATTTCGTCTAACATTTGTTAAGATTAATCTTATTTTAATTTTTTTAAATAATTATCAATAATTACCAGATAAACAAAATTAAAGCATACTATTACTCTATATTATTGAAAAGAACAAGAGGTGCTATGAATAAATGAATATTACAACTTATTTTAAATAAATTAATACATTTTTGACACAATATTTTATTTGCCTTAACTAATTAGGGTTGATTCATGTATGTTATTTACATAAAAAAATTTATTTTCTAACTTAAAAATTATCATTAAAGAATTAATATTATTTCAGCTTAATAATAAATAATATTACAGAAATTTGCGAATGTGTGTCGGCAATTCATTGACTTACATGAATATCCAAGAATCTATTGCAGAAATTCGACTAGAATAATCCAAGTATTTTATATTTGCAGTCCCAAATGTCAAAGTCAAATGGTCTCTATGAATTTAAGGGGAACTATAACAAAGCACTGTGTCCAATCAACCTTTGTGAAATCTACCTTAATCATAACCCATGTGGAACACACATAATCCTTTTGTAATCTCCGATACTCTAGTTATAAAATGAGCTTATTTTCCAGTGGAACTTATTCCATGAAATCATGTTTCTTGACAGACACCGAAGATTAGTATTAAAATTCATTTCTCAATGATATAAATACAGCATTCATTTGTATAAAATGCTTAAAACTGATGGATGGATAGTTTGGGAGTTTGAAATCGATATAGACATTGCAGATTTTGATTAAATGACACACATGCTATCCTTATATTTTCTCTCTATAGTTCTATTCTCCTTACCCACTTCCATTGGTTTCGATTGGAAAAAGAAATTAAAAGTTCAACTCATATAATTTTGCTTCAATAAATAAATTGGGAAATCAATAAAATTCATGTTAATTATTTATTTCCCAATAAGCTATTATACTTCAATCTCACGCAAAATGATAAAATAATTTATTGTGAAAAAGAGGTTTTATTTGCAATAATTAAATAAAACTTATAGAATACCAAATTTAAAATAGAAACAATGTATACTTATATTCTTCAGTTTTAAGTAATATATTTGATTTGAAATAGTGTTCATATATTTAAGTTGCCTTGCTAATCTGTTTGTAGTTTGGCTGTAATTTTGTTTGAAATATTATTAATAAAAATAATTTATTTATTAATAATATTTCAAACAAAATTCTTATAATTTAAAACAAAAATCCGTATATATATATATATATATATACGTATAAACATATATATATATATATACGTATAAACATAAACCTAAAATAAATCGCTTCCATTTATTCTACAACTATATACCATTAATTTCATTTGTCCACATTTTATTATGCAGAGTAGCTATTATTTAAAAATTTTTAAATATTTTCTAATAATAATATCTAAAGCTGCATAATATATTTTTTTCGTTGATTGAAAATTGTGATTGTTTAAAGCGGCAATAATATATATATATATATATATATATATATATATATATATATATATATATATATATATATATATATATATAGCTTTCAAATAAATAATTATTAAATATATTGAAAAACTTGGTTTGTTAATGTGGTTTGGGTTTTTAAGCAAATTGGACATCATATATATTTCATTTCTGTTCATTTTTTAAAAATCTTAAATAGCTAATAATCATTGTCATATTCCGTAATGATTCTAGATATCTTTATTTTATATAGATATATCAGCACTACCGTGCCAAAATGCTCTAGCCTCCAGTTCGTGTGTTCGAATCCCACTTGTGGCTTGAATGCTTATAGTGGTTCGGACTCTACTGTAAATTATAGGTCCCGGTCTGACTAACTTTCATGCGCAAAAAATTACCTTTGAGTGGCAAGTCAATTACCGTATAAATATGATTAGCTTTATTTAAAATTAACATTTCAAGAACAATGAGCACATATTATGTTTAAAAGTTTTACAAAAGCCTTTTAACTATAAATCAATAAATTTCTTTTGATTTCACTTGAATACAAAAATAATTGTAGGAACATATTTCAGCAGTAATGAGCTCCAAAGTTTTAAAATTAAATTTTGTTTAATGAAGGAATTTAGATGTTATATTTCTATTCCCTTTATCTTTATCTAATTCTTTGACTTTTCTTTTATATTTGTCAAGTTATTGTTTAGAATTTTACGCCGTAAATTACTTAAGGCTTGTGCATAGCGTCGCAATGGAGAAAATCAATTTTGGAGAAGATAGTACATAACAGATAATTAAAAATTCCTTGAAATAACTATCAGTAGTTAAGAGATAATTTTAAATTTCAAGATGCCTAATCTTCCCTTTCAGTAATTAGATTTCTCCATTAATAACTCAAAAGTAATATAGCTAAATTAAATCCCATAACAGGAATAATATATCCTGCTCATAAATTCTATGTAATTTAGACAATTTTATAGACAATTCTTGAACATGAATGTTAATTATATTCTGTTGTTATCAATAGCCATGAAAGTTTGTTTTAATTAAGCAAATCTTTGCAAAATTCTAAATGCAGAATTTTTAATGGCAACATGATTTCATTTTTTAATAAAATATTATGATAGAGCGCACAATGTGTTAATTTAAAATATATCAAATATAATATAGTAAATTAAATGCAATATGTAATTAAAAATAATTTGTGCCAATTTAATTTTTATATTTTATATTCTATGCTTATTTTTGCTAATCTCAACAATATTTCATGTTTAAATATAATTAGTATATTTCAGAACTTTAAAAATTACAGGTGTATATTATATTTTTTTAACAAAATATTATTAAATTACCAAACAGTTAAATGCATTTTCAAATTACTTACAAATACCAAAATCAATATTATTTTTTATATAAATTCCATAAAAACAATATCTTCCTATTTTTATTATTAACTTAAAAGTTATAAAAATGTTTCTTCTTGATGAAATATAAGCAAAATGTTTAAAATTCATACATTTGTTAGTCTTAAAGTTGTCCATGATTAAGGCATAGTTAATAATGAAAGAACTAAACGATAAAGATATGAATAAAATATTATCTATAATAAAAACATTTCTCAGAAAAAAAGTACTTGTAATTTATAGTGTGTTTAAAATTCATGATAACGTATTTTAATAATGTTTATTGATAAAATATCAAATAATGCTCACATTAAGATATCATATTAATCAAGTTAATATGCTACTATATTGTCTTATATAGTTATAAATATTTCTTCTTTCACTTTCATTTAAGTTTTATATTAATATTTTGAGATCAATTTATCACTGAAATTACTCACGCATATTATAAGTCAAATATTAATAATTTTGGTGATTAATAAGTAAAATAAAAATCTCCCGAATTCATTCAATTAGATTTCATTTCCAACAATATATTTTCGCCATAATTCTGTTTAACAGACCAAACCAATTTCTCTAAGATTTGAAATACATCAAGTTTTAGAAATGTTTTTCAAATATAAAAAAATTTTCATATGTTTCAACAATGCCAGTTCTATAAGTTCATCTTTAAAATTAGATATTTTATTCCTTCATTCTTGCTTAAAATCAATATCAGTTCCCAACCAACCACCTTTTATATGGACACAATATCAAACGTAATATTTCATTCATACTTATATGAAGTCTTTATAGTAAGCCATTGAATAGAATTCCAATAACAGATGTATTGACAATACAATTTGGATTCCATGCATACGAGGGAATTTTCAACCTGAGCTTTTATTACTAATGTTTCACTAGAATAGAGGCATTGGATAGCTGTACACTTAATGTATAAATTAGAAATCTCAAATAGCTGGAAAATTTTGAATTTAAACACTTTTCAAATTCTTACTTTTTAAATCGTCCACTGTTATTTAACATTGAAAATGAATATTTTTTTTCAAATGTAAAAAATATATTTATTTTCAAATAAACATCAAATGATGGCAAATATATACTAACAAATTAAAAATATATAACAAGTTATTTATTTTTGTGTGATTTACAAAAAAATGTAGCTCGAAAATTGAAGAAAAAATTTTTAATACTAATTTCATTTCAAAACTTATTATTTAAATAAGTATTTATATATTGGAAGTCATTAAATATACTACATGCCTAACAAATTGAAAAAGAACTATTTTCCATTTGATTAAATAGATGAGATTTTATCATCATATTTTGATTACTCTAGAATGTGGAATTTTAAATAGTATTAAACCAGACAAATTACATTTAATAAATAATTATAAAGTTTAGTTTACGCTACAATATTTTTTGATGCATAATTATCATTATGCATTAATATTTGTATAATTATAATTATGATTATGCATTAATTATTAAAATGTTACATTCTAAGGGAAATAAAGCCTTTAATATTGCACATACGAGGGTTACTCTGAAATTTTTGAGATACGCGCAGACGAGAATTTACAAAATAAAAATAACGGTTTAATTTTAAAGTACAAAGTATTTTAACACAAAAGACGATTTTTTGCTGACTTACTTCAACTTGTTTAGCATGGAATAAATTTTAAACGGAAGAGAAAATGGATTCAGATTGCTTAGAGAATTTAGAAGCGGTCGCAATTTTCTTCAGGATGAAGAATACACAAGAAGGCCGCCGTCGGCAATAATCCCGGATAATGTGTCTGCCATACGAAAAATGTAAATGGATGATAATCGCTGTACCTATCAAGTGATACAGAAGGAACTTAACATTGGATCCGCAGCCATACACAAAATCATTCATGAAGAATTACATATGAAAAAAGTATTTTGCCTTTGGGTTCCCCATAATCTAACTGAGCATCAAAAAGAAGAGCGTGTCAGAATCAGTAAAGAAACTCTTAATATGCTGACTGATAGTGGCCACCACATCATTTCTAAAATTGTAACAGGTGATGAAACGTACATACCGTTTTTTGACGTTCCAACACGTCAAGAAAGCAAAGTATGGGTCTTTGAAGATGATCCCACGCCGACAATGGTGAAAAAACAACGCGCAATGAAAAAAGTGATGTATGCCGTTTTCTTCAGAAGTACGAGATTGATCAAAGCCATCCAGTTGGAAGGATAGAAGACAGTAACAGCAAACTGGTATACCACTAAATGTCTTCCAGAAATTCTACAAGAACTGAATGTTAGGGGACTAATGCTTCACCATGACAATGCATCTTCACATACAGCCGGATTAACAGATGAGTTTCTTAAACAAAATTAAATTAAAGTGATCGAACATCCGCCGTATTCACCTTATCTAGCTATGTGCGACTTTTGGTTATTCTTTAATCTAAAAAAGAAAGAAAGAGGACGTCGTTTTCATTCAGAAGAAGAGATTGATGTGGCTATAAATGCATTTTTTCATCTATTCGAAGAAATGAATGGCTTGAGGCATTTAATCTGTGGAAAATTCGTCTACAAAAGTGCATTGATGCTGGAGGAGACTACTTTGAACACATCTAAAATTTTATAAGTATAATCTTAAAAACCTAGTTGTATCTCAAAAATTTCAGTGTGACCCTCGTATAAAGATGTTTTTGCGTAATATACTATATGATTATTGGTTTATTACTTACGTAATACAAATAATATTAGTTTGTCATTCATTTTAGCAATTTTATATAAAATTTTAGACTCTTGGAAAAATATTTTGTTCCTAAATTTGGTAATGTTAATTCTTAAAACATCTCATTCACATCATACATGTTTGCGTGTTCAATACATATATAAATTTATCACATTGAAGCGTTTGAAATTAACGCCGTAGATTAAAGATATAAAAGTTGAAAATATAATGACTTTTATATATATATTTATGCTTCGAGTAGTACGAATTGTTGTAAATTTTACTATTAATGGTGATTTACATATCTGTCATATTTTAAGCTAATATAAATAAATTTATATATTGAAAAATGTAACTATAAGTATAATTAACCTACCTGAATAAGCGTTACCTTATAAAAACATTCTACCCTCAAATATTTTGCTTCATTCCTCAAATAAGGCTTTTTCTATTGGTAAGAAAGCTAAGCTAACTTGGTATCAATTAAACATTTTTTCTGCAACAAAGATGTTCTGTGTAATGTCAAAAATATCCTATCACTCAATTTCTTACTGAAATTTATCCATTCAATAAGCTTGAAATAAAATTGAAGCAAGAAATGGAATCTTAAAAAATGGAATGCCGACAGTTTAAAAAGTGTAAGAGCCTAAGATAAATTTTCAGAAATTTTACACTTAAGCTAGCAAGCTAAGTAAGAGGTTATGCTTATCTGTGAGATGAATAGCTTTGTAACCATTATATATATATATATTCATCAGTGCTGCGCTGTGCAGTAAATGCACTTGTTAAAATACTTGAGCAAATACAATGTCGTTCAGTAAATCTATTGAAGGGAAGGTATATAAACATAAGTCACTTTCTTTGGCTGATAAACATAGCTTAGTAAAAAACTTAAAAAGGGTGATTCTGTTACAAATATATGTGTAGAATATGAAATACCTAAACAAATGGAGAAGGATATTTGAAATGCAAGGTAAACTAAAATAAATTTTTGTTTATAAATTCAATATTGAGAAGGAATCAAGTGTTTTAAAAAGGATGCATTTGCCCTTAGACCAAACCTTCCAGGATGCAATTTATAAATGTTTTTGTTTATTTCATTCTCTAGGATTAGCAGTGCGTGGGACGGAAATTCATTATTTTTAAAATACTTCTAATAGCTATATTTTCAATTTATAAAAGCAAGTTTATTGGCGTTGTAAATTAAAGTATTTGATTTTTTTTATAATTTATTATCTTTCCAGTTTGATTCAAGCATCTGTTAACCATCGGGAAAAGTCATGTGCTGCATGCTAATTTATCAATGTAGCTGCATGAGAGTTTTAAGGATTTTCTACCCTGAAACACGTGAATACGGCCCACTGTCAATGAAAGTCCTTCTGCAAGGGAGTTACATTAAATGCCTTAAAACATCCATAATCGACAACGTTGTGTCAAAATACTTCATTAAGTATATAACCATTACTGTTCAAATTCCTATAGATTATATATATTATAAGCATAGTTAAATATGAATACTTTTGTATAAAATGCATCTTTTATCAAGTGAAAGAAAGCAAATAAGGGCTTCAAAGAAAACGAAAGGGTTGACTTTCTTGCAAAACAAGCACCAATTGACAACAGCATCTTATTTATTGAAATCCCATGTCCAAAATCTCATATAAAATGTCTTTCCGACATCATATATTAATTCAATTTCAAATTTATGGGGCACCAGAAGAGCTAGAGAAGTGGTTTCAAACTCACCTTTTTAAATTATACACTAATTATTTTCCCATTAATCCATTATCTCTGTTTTTATTTTCTGGGCACATTCAATTTGCATCATATTATAAGCGATTTGATAAAAGCGAAACCTCTATTTGTTCTTGTGGTAAAGAAGATTCACTAGTACACTACATATTTGATTGCCCCATTACAGCCAACAATCACATTAAATTTCTATAAAGCATCCCACCTGTCTAACATCTCAAGTTTTGCATCAATTATGGGCCTTCTTAATGTAATACAAGCAACATAATGAAGAACCTCATGGACTTGGACGTTTGCGTATCACAACCATACTTTCAGTCACAATCTGATGATTTAACAGACTCTATCTAGCATCTTTTTTATTCTTTTATTAGCTGTTGAGGGGTAATGGCATATGCTTGTTAACTCTTGGTTGTTGTTGTTACACCAGCATAATTCCCTACACCTAGTCCTGATTGGACATTGCCAGTTAGATAGAAGTAGACAGGTAGAGTCTTCGGGATTATGAAGCAATGACCAAGCAGAAGACTCCTAATACTTAGTCTACCACCCCGAGGGATCATTTCACTTGGAGGACAATGCGACTGCTCCCAATTTTAACACGCCCCAACCTCGTTTAGTAAACACAATGGATCTTCGGTTGAGAGGGAATTCGAACTCTATACCTTCCGCTGACGAAAATGACGCTCTAACCATCAAAGCAACCGTTTCCGCTAACTCTTAGCACACACCAAGCGCTTTCAATCTCGATACGCTGTTAATTGTAAAAATAACTTAAATTTGCTTACTTTTAAAAAAAATACTTAAATTCTCATGCTAAAAATACTCAAGCTCTTTTAAATTCATTATTAATTAAGATACTATAATTTGTGATAAAATCTAAAAACATTTTAATTAGTACTGTACAATAGTGAATAATGAAATATCTTTAAAAAATAATCTATAAGTGAATTTGGTATATTTTTAAGAGTATTTACATAGCGTAAACCATAAAATTTTAGAATATATATTTAAATACATTTATTTGAACTTCTTTAAAATAATTTGAATCATGAAAACGTAAATACTATTTTGTAGTTTTATTATATGAGTTAACATTCTGAAAATGTGTGCAGAAGATGTGATTTCTAATTTTTATCCCTAATATTTGGAAGAACAACCTATAAATTTATTGTTAATTTTGTTAATTTATTTAACAAATTATTGTTAATTTATTTATTTTTTTACTATTATAATTTTTTATCTATTATCTATTGTTAATTTATTTAACTTTGAACTATTAAAATGTATAGCACCAAACATATGATTTTAATCAAAAATATTTAATAAATTATTAAAATTGTAAATTTATATATCTTAGTGTGTTTTAGTCATTTAAACAAAATCAAATGTGGTAAATAATTCAAAATTATTATTTATATAAAGTGATTATAAGGATATTTAATCTGAAAAGATAATTAAATTTACAAACTAATTGTTTTAGAACAATTTACTTTTTAAGAAGGGGTTGACTTTTAAATTAACATAAATAATCGGAATTTTTATTTTTAAATTATTAATGAAAATTATTAAATAATCTATTGTAAATATTTTCTTAACACGATTAGGATAAATCTAATTATTCAAAAGTATATCTAATTCTGTAACCTCTTTAATGTACAGTACATTGAATTTTTTCTAGAAAACATTAATTTATAATCATAATATTAAATGTTCTATTAAATCGGAAAACAACTATATACAGAAACTCATTTTATAAAAACAACATGTTATTTTCTGCCATTGATATAGAAAATAACAATGTTATTTTCCATCATTTCTGTAAATTCATAGTGAATTTTAATTCTGGTTGATAGGAAATAAATACAATAATAAATTAAATTGCAAAAAGAAATTAATTAAAAGTTAGATTAGCATATAAATGTGTATTTACGCAAAATAAAATCTAATTGTAAAAAATATTCAAGGAATTATGAATTTTATACCTTAATTTTCATTTTTCAATATTTAATTGCAAATGAATCAGTATTTACAATTCAAATTTTCTAAATCAAATTCACTCACAATATAAACAGTTACATATAAAATTGTTAAATTATTATTTCTTATTATCTTAAAAAAATATTACTATTTATAAGAATTATAAGCTTACCATAAATCTTATGGAAGAAATAAAATTAATAGGTTTTATAACAACTGTTTTATATTGCATATCATCTTTAGTAAATATTTATCTTTTGATACAAATGATTTTAAAAACTTAATTATCATTTTAAGTCGACTATTTGAAAGTATTCGGTAATGACATAAAATTCTCAACATTTTGATACATCATAGTTAATTTAACTGATTTTTATCTGATTGAATTTATGTCCTGAATTGTTTTTATTACTTTATTTATTATTCAGAATAGTTTTAAAATATTTTAGTATTTTCTAATAAAATGATTCACTGTGTCTTACAAGAAATTATCATAACTGAATATTTTATATAATTACTAATTCCTTCTATAAGTGCTAAAAAATGCTTGCTTATTTAGGAAATCTTTTAATCAGAAAAAAATAATGTATTAATGAACCAGAACCCAGATAATTACTATTTTATGTTTAAGAAATAATTTGAAGTGTACTAGTGTAAATAATTTTATTTTAAATAATTAAAAAAATAATTAAGACCTTGAATTGACATGCTATATGTAAATTCACTGAGATAAATGCATAGGAAAATGTGAAAGTTATAATATTCAAGAAAGAGATCGAAAATAAGAAATGATAAATCATTCTAGAAAATAAATCATTCGACTTGTTTGTGTAAGGAAAATCTTATTGGATTTCTTGTCTTGAAAAATAAGACATATTATTTCTTTCAGGTTTCTCAGAAAACTTTTGCCAGACCTTTTCTTTCAACAAAATCAAAAAGTTCGAAACAGATTTCAGTGTGCAACAAAATTTTCCTCCCGCATTCCATCAGTCATATTAGATAGAAACATTATAAAATTTCTTTTTTATTTCGGTGGATTACTTTTTTACATAGAAAATATAAAATATTCTCATACATTCTAAAATTTTCCAAATAATATTTCATTATTGAATTAATCTTAAATGATATGTAAAGAAATGTTATTTACATAGCATAAATAATAAAACATAAAATGCAGTAAAAAAAGGACAGTAAAGCTTTAAAAAATTTTCTAATTACGTATTGAGAGTAAATTTTATTATGAGCGAGTAATTTGGTGTCCGAGATTTGGAGCAATTGATTAAATATCAAAATTTCCAGTTTATATAAAGCTTATATTGAACATTTTTTAATTTAAATATAAAAATTTAGAAGAAAGAGCAGAACAATGTATTCAAATGCAAATCTATATTTTCATGTTTTTTTTAGAAAAAATATACGCACATTCACACTTATACAATATTTACAGAGACATGTGTGCCTAATATACTTATGTTATTTGTTTTTAATAATTAAATGTATAATTTATTTTAATGTCTAATGATTTTAGTGCAGAAAAAAAATTTGATTTTTTATTAATATCTTTCATTTTATTCACAAAATCTTTATTAATTTCAAATTGGGGATAGTCTTTTGCTTATACGTTATATTTTATGCACTTATAATTTCTTTTTTTAATATTTCAATTTTCTGTTCACATTTTATCCAGTAAAGTAGCATTCTGGATATATGCTATTTTACTGGATAAAATGAAATCAGTAGCATTCTGGATATAATGTGCTTCAGAAAGTAATTTATAACTGTTATCTATTGATTTTACAGTAAGCTAATTAATGTAAAAGCTTTTGATAAATTATTGTTAATTGTTCATGTTCCTCCTATAAATTAATAATAATAGACACAAACACACGCTGGTAAGTGAAAAAGTAATATTGGTAATAAAGTTCAATACGTTTTTTTTTTTTCAATGGCAGGGCAAATACAAGGAAAAACACAAATAAAACACGTAAAAAATCACAAAATATACATGAGATGAAGACAGGACAGGTGAATACAGTATATAAACGTAAGAGAGATGACCGGAGTTCTCTGACTTGCCAATACAGCGATGATTCAGTGCAGCACAGAGGTGGAGGTGGGTCCTATTCATGGGCTCTGTCAAGTTGCAGAGGGGACAGTCGGAGGAAAACAAGATGTCAATACGGTTTAAATGTTCAGCCAGACAGTCATGACCCGTCAGAAGTCAAAACTGTGGCACAACTTCACGGCCTAGACCATCAGGGATATTCAGAAGGTCGTCTTTCCACCGATTGGCTTTTATCCTTTCTTGTAGTTTAGAAGCTTGAATTCTATTTTAAAAACTTGTTTTAGGTGTATCTTAGCAGTGTGGTAGGAGATCTCTGTGTGTCTTGGCTGGAGAAATCCTGCGCCCCTGTTTATGAAGAAATCCATCTGTTCGTTTCCATAGTTGCCACAGTGCCCAAGTACCCACTGGAACACAACACATTTCTTTCGTAATGTCAAAGTTTCCAAGAGCTTTACAAAATTTAGAATTTTACAAGATGGGAGAGAGATTGAGCTTATGACCTGAATTGCAGCCTGTGAATCAGGAGTAGAGTCACTCTGTCAAAAACATCAGGAAGACGATAGCGTTGACGACGAGAGAACATGTCAAAAGCAGTAGACAACTCTCCCATATGAAATAAGTTTCCAGAGTGCACCACGCGTAGGTACGTCTACTTTGCACATCAAATTCAATACGTTAATTAAGTAAAATGTAACTATTTATAACAAATAATAATGTATGCCAAGAGTAAAAAAGTCATAAAAAAATAATATAAAATTGTTTCTTGTAACGTAATAATAACAAAATTCTTAAATTATGTCCATAATTTTCTTGATAGTTAAATTTCGAGATAGTAAAAATGTTTGTTGTATGGAATGATTTATGATTCACTTTGATGAAATAAGAAAAAGATAACATGTTGAAGAACTGAAAAATGTTTTTAAGAAAAAATATATTTGCGTCTCTACAAAATAATTAAGCAATTCTACTATATATTAAGATATAAATTTGATAAAGAAAATATACCACTAATTTGTAAATTTTTATATTTCAGACGTTGTACCTTCATATATCAAGAACGGAAACCATAAATGTGTGCGATTAATCAATGGAGAGTACGGAATATTTCCCAGTTTCTCCAGCAACATGAAAGTATATTAAAAGCAATAAAAATTTAGGATGTTCTTACAATAAAGTGATAGTAAAATAAAAAGCACATATACATAGAATCACAATAAAATAATAATAAATAGTAAATTGATAGTAAGATAAAAATAAAGTGAATGGATAAGAATTCTGAGAAAAATGCTTAGACTTCATGTAATCTAATATTAGTTACTTTTTATTCAGTAAGAAGTTTCTTTTTCATTTTTCAAAATTTATTAAGTTCTATTATTAGCCCAAATTTATTAAATTTCTGAAATATTTCGTATTTAGTTATTCTTTCTTTTAAATGCGTAAAAAATAACTCGAAATAATATTTTATTTCCCAATATAGTGCTTAACACACACTTTTTTAAAAATTCATTAATATTTTTCTGTATCACAATATAGAAAACAATATTATATTAATACTGTCTTCATTTTGCAGTAGTTTTAATTAGACGAATTAAAGCTGATACTAAGCATTGTTCCAATTTAATTTGTTGGATACGTGCAGTAAGTAAGAGTAGAAAAATATTGTACCATGAAGAGAAAATAATCCAGCAAAAAGGAAAAAAAAAGAAATGTTTCATTTTAGGAAGCCGTCATAGTCAGCAGAACATAGTTTGCTCCAACCAAAGAAAGGGCAAACAAGCATAAAATAGATGATATGGTCCGTTAAAGAAGAAAAAATATTGTGGTTTAACCAATTTTTCTTGACAATGGATTTTCTAGAAGCCTCTATTTTCTTCAAACAGCTGTTCTTTAATAAAAGATAGTCTAGCACATTTTGACTTATTTTTATTATCTCTCATATTCTTTATATCTCATATATAGAACAGAAATAAAAATAGTATATTTACTAAACTCATTTTATAATCTCGTAAGAATTATATGGAAAATAAGAACAATCATATGCATGGAAATAATTCTAAGTCAAAATAAAATATTTTAAAAATAAGAAGCCTTTAAATTAGTGTATATTAATTTATTTATGTTTATGCAAAATTTATATTTTCCATTTAAAATAAATAAAATGAGCTTTCAAGAAGAATAATAGTTCAAACTAAAATCTTTAATTGTAAATTAAATAAGTGACTGTTTATACTGATTAACTTTTAGGGAAGCAAACTTGCATATTTAAAATCTTAAAGTTACTTTTGTATATATTAATTCTTGATACTTTTTTATAAAGAAAATATATTACTGATTTAATTACGCTTAAAACTATATTCTATTAAATGTAAAATTTCATATGCCTTACATTTATATAAAACACAAAAAGAGCTTTTTTGCAGTTATGCTTTGTTATATTGTCTGTTACATTTTTTCTTTAAAAAAATTCAAATATTGAATTTTAAGAAATCAAGAAAATATTTTTCGTATAAATATATGTATCTAGGAAAATTTTATATAAAATATCATGCAGTTTCTTTGGACGTATATCTAGAGTCTTATGACATTTTTTATACAGAATAATTTCAAGCAATTATCAAAAATATCTCTGCATTACGAGAAAATAAAGGTAAAATATCTAATGTGATATACACTTTTAAGAACTGAATGTTCTACTTTATGCACATAAAACTTTTGCTATTGTTTTCTCAAATGATAAAAATATCATTAATCATTCATACGATTCTGACTCCTTCGTAGTTTTAGAGAATACTGACTTTTTTACAGACAGTGTTTTGGATAAAACAATGATTCGAGATAAATAAGTAAGGGTAAACGATTTCAACTTTTTATGATTTTTAAAAGAATCATAAGAAGGATTGAAAAGAAAGAATAGGAGAAATCATTGAAAGGATCTTATTAAAAACACTAAATTTGTATAGCAGTTTTTCCTGCTGTATTAATTCATCAGAAGTATCATTATGAATTTTGCTATAAAGGTTATTTTTGTTTATATTAATTGCAACTTTTTAATTTGTATAAAATTAATCAAATTACATTGTTGACCCTCTTGGATTTCTAACAGGCACTATCACATTTAATCATAATACAACTTTCGTTTTCTAATGTTTGAATATTTCATCAAACATAGGCAATGATCTTACCATGCTTAATATCCTAATCTACTTTATAACATAGATTTGAAGTATGATATTTTTTTCTGAAGGATGAATACTATGAAATATTTCAACATTTTACTTAGTGTTATATAAGTGATATCCAAAACACACACATATTTAAAATATAAACTTTATTTTCACTTAAGATATAAACTTCATTTTTAAATATTTAGGTGCTCTGATCTCGTGACTAACAGAGGCTGCAACTTTTCTCCATCCATGATTAAAACCACATGGATTGTCCCTTCAGAACACCAATGGTATCAGTGTTTTCAGCCTTGAAGCTCACTCGTTCATGGCTTTAAAAAACAGGAACAAACTGCGTTCTCGCCTGTTTTGGAAGTGGTCATCTTAGATCATTAAAATTTTCTGAGGGCAACAAAATTTTCGAGCCATGTAACAACTGTCTCGCTGAACAAGTTACACCAGAATACATCTTTAATAGCCTGGGGCTATCCAAGTATGATTTATACAACGATGCCGTGATGGTGCTAGATTTTTTGGGGTTGATTAAAGTTATGGACCTGGTCTATCTCTGCTGGCCAAAGTGGACATATAACAACCACAGTTTAATTTTTACTTTTCTAATTCTATATTGATAAACATGAGCGCAGAATAAATATCTGATTGACAAAATTTACTTAAGCTGCAATTTTGTACTGCATATTTGATAAGTTTATTTTTATTTTTCACGAATCAAATTTAATATAATAATTTAAAGGTTAAAGTACCAATGACTACGCAGTGTTATGGTATTCTCCATAATTAAAAATTGGCCAAATTTGCTATTAGAAATATTCAAAGCCAATTGGACATCAAAGACATTACAAAATTAAAACGTCTCTTCTGTGAATATATAATCGATACTGTCAATCCTAAGCTAGACAAATTTTAGAAAAGACTAAAACTGTTATATATGGTCAAGGCAACTACATAATTATGAAGAATAAGTTGAATCATTTTTACATATGCTTCTGATAGGTTAATGATGAATTGAATGAAGTGATCTTCTTCTTCTTCTTCTTAGAATTGGGTTTGTATGTCATTGGGCACCTCTGCTTTTATCAGCATTTTGTACCATTAACTCCAAACCCAATGCTTCCTAGTTCCATTTGCTCGGGTCACCCACTTTATTAATAAAGTCCGATAACCCTTTAATGGAGTCTAGGTATAACTCTCTAGTATAGATGATGCCTAAAGAAGTTAATCTAGGGAGGGCAAGAGCCTCACATTCATAAATGATATGCTCTGCCGTTTCCCCTTACGCATGACATTTCCAGCAGATAAGGTCTTGCTGAAACAGTTCCATCTGGTCAGAAAGTCAGACATGCTAGAGATAGCTTCCCGACTTTCACCAGAAGAAGATGGTTTAGAGGTCATTTCTACCTCAAACGAAGGATTTATAACTGCCCCTTTACAAGATTGCCTCTGAGTTCCCTTGTCTTTTTCAGGAAGGTCTACTTCAGAGGCTTCACCTGCAAATGCAGAAAGGTTTGTTATTACTTGTGTCTTTTCAGCCAGAAGATAACAATTAAAAAGCTCAGGTAATATAAGTCCACCCAGCATTGCCTGAGTTACTGGGCAAGGCAAATTACTCTAGAAGTTCGCCAGGCAACTAGAGGCTCCGTTAAGACACCAATACCGCGGTGCCAATTAGAATGAAGTGATGCACTCAAAAGTCTAAATTCATAACAAAAAAATGAAGTATCCTGAAAGTCAAAATTTTCAAAGCAAATTGTGATTATTGAAGGAGATTAACGCAAAAACAAATAAACTGAAATGAATAATTTGAAATAGCTCAAGTTTCTGTAAATATAAAAGTGTTTACTATTTGGACATTGACATTCAAGATCATCTTCAAAAGTATCATCCATAAAAAAGAGAGACAATGTAAGAAATAGAGCTAGAACCTGTTGAATTTCACTTATCAAATAAATGCTAGATGATAAAAAAAACAAATTCCATGAATTAAAGCTGAAAAACAGATCTTGCAGGAAATGTTTTCTTAAAATATTCCCATTGGAACTCTTATTTTGAAAACTAAAAAGTCATTGCAAACATAATGTTAAATTGAGTGAATATATAACTTTCAAAAATATCATTCTTTTACAACATGCAATCCAAATCCTATCTAGACTGATTTTGCTTCAATAATAATATTAAATAGGTTTAGAATACTTACTTATTGTCAATTAAGAGAAGAAAAGGAAACACAAATTCAAAGTTTAAAATTTCCCATGCTATGTAGAATTTGATTTATATTTGATTTATTCCTACAGAAGTTTTTTCTAAAACATAAATTATAAAGTATTTAATATATATATATATATATATATATATATATATATATATATATATATATATATATATATATATATATATATATATTAATAAGTAAAAAACTGGTATTTTTCTAGCAAAAAAATAAAAATAATTTTATCATGAAAAATTATATTTTTGAAAGTTTCAGCTGTTTCTTTTTGGAAGTTTATAAAGGGTGTTTAAAAATTTCGCTAACATAAATTATTTTCTTCATGTTATAAATTAAGCAGAAATAATTATAATTTTGAATAAAGTAACTTTATTTTTTATTTCAAAATTAAAAACTCTAACTCAGGTGAATCGAAGTTATAATAGTCTACAGAGATGACATAGGAGAATGCAATGAAATTAATTTTTAAAACTAAATTTACATGAGAATATCTTACGTGTTTGATATTAAGGCTTAATTTATAAATTCAAAAATGAGGATTATGGGTTTTAAAAGAAATGCACGATTATTGCAATGGAGAAAAGAATCCCACTGCACTTTGAAAACATTATCTCAATTGTACAGATTAGCAATTCTTTCAAGCTATTTCCTTTCAATTTTTTAAAAGAGATCCTTTTGGCTTTATTTAAAATCCGTTTCTTTTAAGAATAAAAGTTGACTACAAAATACTGCCCTTTACAAAAAAAGTTCATTCATACGATATTCTTTTGTGCTTTCCTTTATAGGATACGAATTTTAAAATCTTTACGAAATTGTATGTATTCTTTTATGCTATAATTTTTGTTTGCACTCAGCTATAACACTATTCTATAAATTTCAATAATTTTAGCAAATTTTATCTCTCATCTTTCAGCGTTCAAATGAGAAGTGATTGAGGTCTTAATATTAAATTAGATTGAGTAGTTATTAGAAAAATTTTTAATAAATTTTTCAAGATCATCACAATGGAGGCCAAAGAAAATAAATCTGTTAAATTTGAAATAAGATTAATTAAAAAATTTTTACTCTTATTTTAAAATATGAATTGATTTAGAATGTTTCAAGATATGCAAATTATGTCCAACAAATATAGATGCAAGCTTCTAATCTATCATATGATGTAAATTATCAAACAACAATCTTACAGTGCCAACTATACGTCATGATTATTGAAGACAATTCTGAAGAAGAAGCATTGAATTTGTCTTACGGAATGTAGATATTTATGAAAAAATAATTCATGGATTATATATATCATTTTCATTTTGTTTCGTTATAATCATTATCACATAATTTCAATGTCAATGATATACTGAAGAGAAATATAAATATTTTTAAGGAAAACTGTAATTAAAATTCAAATTTATGAATTAACCTATAGCTTTTTTTCTGGTAAATATTTTTAACAGATATGAAACTGAAGAGGTTTTCAAAAAGCTTTTTTATATAGCTATAACTAAGGATTAATTCTAAATAAAGCGAAATATTTTTATCAAACCATACTGATATTGCATTTTTCTTCATTTTCAAAGAAATGGAAAAAAAACTAAAAGTCACACACTGACTTAAATATCTTAAATGAAAAATTTAATATAGAAGAAAATCCTCATAACTTGAAATAATTTACCATAAAAAAACTAATTATATTCAGAGTACTTATAATTCTGCCTTTAAAGATTCTCCTAAGCCACAATAAAGGAGAAAATTTCAAGGTTGATTCAACACATTTTTTCATAATCTGATTATTGATGCTAAACTGTTTTATCAATTTATGCCTTTAATGCCTTCAGCATTTAATTTTTTCTGTATCGTCCTCTTTTATAATGAGTTTCTAATCTATTGGAATCTTATATTAGTGTAGGAATATTTTCAATAACCTTGTTATTCTGAATGATAGTTTTTTCTGGCAGCTTTAAAGCTGGTGTTTTACCGCAGTAGACAATAAAATGATAAATGTACAATAATTATTGAAGAATTTAATATAAAAAACACATGAAATCAAATGTGATAAATGATATAACGAGAATACTTTCGCCAAGAAGAGTGTTTCAATAACATTTAATTTACTTTTCATTTTTCAAAATATTTTTTAGGAAAAAATTAGCCATTTGTAGATAAAATTTCTCTTATCACGATATATTCTTAATTAGAGTTATTTTAAAATATTTTTTCTGCCAAATAATGCCCTTCAGGTCATCAGAACAAATATTTTTATCACAAATTTGCTGTGTGTATTTGTGTCTAGTGGTGTGGAATACACTTTAAAAATGTAGGTACCGTCAAATAATATGTAAATAGTGACTGTTAAGCTAAAATTAAACCAATAAAGCCAAATTGAAAACCAATAATTTTATATATTTAAAATAACTACACCTAATAATATTTCCATTGCATGCTCAAGTTTGAAAGAGTGAAGATTAAATTTTTCGCTCAAAAATGTTTTTGTAGTAATGAAATTTAAATATTATCAAGATTAATTTATTATTAATTGATACAAGAAATCAATAAAATTATTTTCTTTATTTTATAATTAATACACAGTTAATACAGTTTAGCTTAAGAAGCATGGGAAATTTTTAATAAACATATCGACATTTTCATAGTTTGAATTGAAAACTTGTATTAGTTCGATATACCGTTTTAAAAAAATCATGAGAATAAAAAGAAATTTATGCCTAAATTTGAAATATGCGTTTATCTCTTATATTACTCAAATACCTATCTTGTAAGCAAATACTTTCTTAATTGCAAGTATAATATTTTTTAAAAAAAAGGAATACTTACAAAAATGTTTCATGTAGATGTTAAACAGTATTTAGTTAAATTGAATTCTGAAAAATCTTAAGATTGTAATTTACTATATTCTTTGTGAATATACAATTATGATTGACAATAATCCAAATATTTTTAAGCTCAACAAAAATTATATCAAAATAAAGTACTTCAGAATTTTTATTAAAATAGCATAGGTAATAGCAATCTATACGTCCAGGGTTTTCCTATTTAATGAAACTGAAGATAATAAATTAATTTATAAGAAATAACTAAAACAAATTAAAGATATTTCACATTTTATTAGCTTAGATTGCTAATTTTTTGCGTGCTCATGAGTAAACAACATATTATTAAAAATTAACATTGTTTGCAGAAGTTAACGAATTGTTCTAAAAGCCTAATGATAAAAAAAATAAATAAAATTTTTACTTTAATTATTTGTAAGTAATATAAAGAAAGCTTATTTTTATGCCTATATTAAGTTAAATTTTTTCAGTGGTTTGACGAAAAAGGTATAATATTAAATAGTTTTTTTTGTTTTTTGTAAAAATGTAATTAATTCCTTGCTGTAAAAAAATTTCTCAAAATTTTTTTAATTGTATTGCAATATCTGAAAAAATTTGTGAAATTTGACTTTAGAATAATATTTCGAAACTAGCTTTATATTAAACTCAAATAAAATATAGTTCAAATGAAAAGTAAGCTTATGGAAATTATATTTATTTGCATTTTTATATTTATATCACAAAAAATATTTACTCATATGACTCGCTGCACCTTCAGTATAAGCTCAAATTCATTCTCTCATCATTAATATTTTTAAGATGAAGCTCGCTAACTAAAACTGTTTTGTGGTATTCATTTCTTTAATAATATTCAAATTTGAAACATTGGAAGGAAATATTTTACCCATCACTTTATATAATAAATGTTTCTTGTAAAAAAATAATTGTAGTATGACTTCTAAATTAACCACTCACATATTTATTAATTTTTGTGATTCCTATTTTATTAACTAATTTTTCATTTGAATTCTTTTAATATTAAATTGAGATTCTAATTATTTTCATAATAATATTTTCACAATATTTATTATATATTTTTTTATTTTCACAATATATATATTTTTCACAATATATATCAAAATAAATATTTTCACAGAAAACATTTGAAAAAAAATGCGATATCTTTTTCGCTCCAAGGAAAAACATGTGAAGATAATTCTCATATACTTTTATCTTACAATTATTTTGCTTAAAAAAACAAACCATGTTATTTAAAACATTTGTGCACATGTGTGTGGGTTTAATCAGAAACACAAAATACTAAGCAACAGTCTGTTACTTTATATACAAAGAAAAATATGTGAAATAACTTTAATCTTTTTCAGATGATGGGATATTTCACAATTTTTAATTTTTTTTTCCGTTGCAAATTTCAAGCAAATGTTTTTAAGTACATTGGATCTTAAAAGGACAAGCATTTTATAAGCTTGTCACACGCATGACTAATCTTAAATCGTGAATTATGTCTAGTCAGTTACCAAAAATATGAAACAAATATTTAATAAATGGATAAATTTTTTCTTTCATAAAACAAAAGATCATTTTTTTCTTCTTATAAATATAATATTCACTCATTGTTTGTTTTTCTTACGTTCAAGTAAAAAATTTGGATCTACCTTAAGTTTCTTCATTCTTGCATTGCACTTTTCTAAACATAATAAAATTAATAATTTAAATATTCAATTTTTATTTTGTAATGAACATAAGTGTGATGAAGAATATAAATATAATTTATGTGCAAAATAAATTTACAATTTTAATAAAAAAAATTAATTTGATACATTTTCTACATTTTTATGCTAACAAAAATTATATCTAATAGTTGAAAATGTTAAGAGACTTCTTCCAAAAGGCAAATTCAAAGTCAAAATGTCATACTATCTTAATTTACGTTATTAAGTTTTAAAATGTATGATGCTTGAATTGAATAATTTTTAATATCTTTATTTTTGATTCTATAAATAATGCTAATGTTTCAGTTTTCAGTCATTTCAAATGCCACTAACGACAGTAAAGTAGCTTAAAAATTTTACTTTTTCCAATACTTAAATTGAATATGCATGTTTTTACTTCAATTCATTGATTAAATAAATATGATTTATAAATATTATTTCCTTTATATACAAAATAGTTTATAGTTATATAATATTAAAATTTGTTGTATAGTTATTGAATTTTATTAAATTTTGGAGTTTTGGTCTTCATTTTAAATTATTATTTTAATGACTTGAAATGCATAATAAATTTGATTTCTTATTTATGTACAAGAGTTTAAAAAGGTAAACAGGCAAACAAATTGTCTTATATACTTTTATAAATTCAAAACAATTCTCATTTTATGATATTTCTTAAATTTGACTCTTAAAATGACATGTGAATCATTTAAAGACATATTATTTTATTACTGTTCCTTACACTAATTTTGTGTATTTTAAGAAAAAAAACATTTTTCGCAAAGTCACTGACAGTTGGATTATAAAAAATTTCTAAAAGAATTATAAAGTAATTGATACATTTACTAAAGCAGAATAAAAAAACCTTAACTTGATTAAAAATAATGCAAGACTAACAAAATATATGAGTGATAATTTTTAAATAGGAAACATATTTTAGCTTTTAAAGTTTTCTTAAAAATAAACAACTACTTTATTGTTAATTATTTATTAATCAATTTTTTCCTTTGTTTATTTATTATTTATCTACAAATATAAGGAACAATTATGCAAAATATTTTGCTAATTTTAAATTTTTACAAAAATTCTCCTAAGCATTCACTATTAACATATAGTTTACAACAAATATTTCACACATTAATTTTAAATTTCAACAAAAATTCTCCTAAACATTCATCATTAAAATATAGTTTACCGATATTAATTTGAAAAATTTATACCAAATATAATACTACGTTTAATAATTAAAAATGGAATGTGCTATAGGCAGCATGATATTTTTGATGCTTAAAGAAAATCGATCATACTAAAATTTCATTCTATTTTGCCTAAAGGAAAAAAAGTTTAAATGACGTAGGACTGAAACGTGACCCTTATGCTTTTAACAGAATTGAGCGCCTCTTTTATTTTTTCGACAGTAAATACTTTTTGTTCACTTTTTTAACTCACATATAAAAAATTCTTTTTTATTATGGGATCCGGATATATTATTCTAGAGCATTTCTTAAGCCACTTCAACATTTTTAGGTGAATCGGTTAATAAACGCATAGAACTATACGTAAAATAGTAGGGAAAATTGTTTAAAAATCAAATAGAATATATTATAAAAATAATTAAAAATTTAAATAGAAAATCTTCCTATATAAGTTTATCAATTAAAAAAATAATTTTAATTTTCTGTAAAAAGTTAAAATGCATTATTGTTTTTATCACTTAAGAGAGACTATCTTTATAATTAAAAATAATCGCTATAAACCATAAATCGCTTAGTTCTAGATTTTACAGTTGTCTTATGCATATTGATATTTAATATAATATATAATGTATGAAATAACATATCATTATATATTGTTGATAAATACTAAATATTTGATTTCATGAACAATAATGAAATATGAAATCTTCAAAATATAATTTAAAATTTGTAGCATTTTTATCTACCCATCGAATGACGCGTGTACATAATATTTAACCCATATCTAAAAATATGTTTACAAGTACCACAAACAAAATACTTATAATAATTTATATATAATAAATTCTATGTGCATTTATAATATCTTAAATTCTAATAATATGAGTTACATTAACTTTTTGGAAGAACTTTATTTTTATAATATGACTAAAATGCGATTTCGTATGTCATATTTCAGTTCATTTAAAAAGTATAATAATAATATGCATTTTTACCATTAAAATTAAACAATAAGAGGTTAAAATACATAGACAATTATTATTCGAGATTCTTTAATAGGATGCATGTTATTATAAATTAAAATTGAATTCATTTAAAAAATATATGTATATTGCTGTGAAAAATTATTTTACTTTTTAATGTACACTCAATGGATTCATTTTAGAGAAATATTGAAATTTAACTTAGATTTTTTTATTATCTTATGTTATCAGCAGCATTTGTTATCCATAAAACAGGCTAGGTTATCACTCACAATTATAACTAATTTTGAATTAAAACTAAGCTTATATTTTTTTATTTGATTTTACTTTAATTTTCAAAATTAATTAAATATCCTAATAAATACAGTTGTTAAGATTAAAGCTAGAAATTATATGTAATCAATTACAATATTTCGAAGTTTAATAATGCAATTCAGAGAGGCTTATCAGATATTTATTACGTATTTCTGATATATAATTCAAACTCCATTTTCAAATTTAAAATTGTTATTCTGCAAGAAAATTATGGAACTTATTACTTCAGGAATATCCAATTATATTATAAAGTTTTGGCCGTAATAATTGAAAATATAATAATATTTTTAAAGATTAATTAAATATAGACATTTTAAAAGGCTTAATTTAAAACTGTATTTATCATTTACCAAAAATGGGATAGCATAATTTTTCGACAGATCACAATTATAGATTAATAATATTTATTATTAATCTATTTAAATACAATAGAAACCTGCGATTTTTTATATAATTTAGATGTTTTATATAATTTTATATAATTTAGATGTTTTATATAATTTAGATAATGACATGAAATTCATAATGAAATCTATATAATTTATTTTAATAATGGTAAAGCTTATTGTAGTCTCATTTGAAACTGTCTCGTTACACAGACAAAACATTTAAAATGCATCTTAAGTGCATCTTCACATTATATACACCCAATTATCCAGATTTTCTTATGAAATGATAAAATCCATCATTAGTTTATTTTTGATATAATTTCGTTTGTTTATTTTTGATTATGATTTTAGAGTTAGAGTTTAAGATATGTTTATGAGTCATCAACAACATTTGAGGGATGGAAACAAATGCTTTACGCGACAAAAAATATCTTTTTGTTTCTAGCAAATTCGTGTAATTTCTTTATAATTTTTATATACAGTTTACGGATGTATTTTCAATATTTCTTCAAAATATGGACTTTTAGGAAATTAAGAATATTTTAAGAACAGTGATTCTAAGCAAATTAAAGATTTTGCTTAGTATGAATAGTCAAATAGTTATAATGATCAAAGCTTCTTACGATTTCGCTTGTTAAAAGAATTTGACATTCAAGTTTTGTATAACAGCTTATCAGCATCTGTTATTTAAAAATAATCAGTTTCGTATGACATTGCATAATGCAGTCACTGAAAAGTTAAATTTTGGTTGGAAAATGTACGTATTATTGTATCTTATCATCTACATATCTCACAGATATCAGATCAGCTTCAAAAGTTTGGTAACCAATAAAAAATCTAGAATAATAAATGGATTGGATGTTAATTCTATCTTAGAAAGAAAGTTGTATCCCAGAATATGATCAGATGTGGCTAGGTATTCCCAGCATTTTTACAAGAAGGGTAGATATTCGTGCCACTATCAAAGGAAATACACTTACCGTTACCACATGTTAGCCTAGTCAAATCAGTCTGACTTACGGTCCCATTTATATTCAGTCGTGTGTCAGGGAATGTTCCTGTGTACCAATGTTGTTGTTGTTGCTGCTGCTTATGACACTTGGACAAGCCAAGCTCGCTATGCCTTGGCTATGCAAATTTAAGTCAATAGGGAGCTACTTTCATTTTAATTAGAGCACCACAAAGGGGAAAGTCGACTTTGCTCAGCAAATCCTCCGATAGATGGTACCACCAGAGGATCCACTCCCTAAATTTTGACAGTGATCTGAAGGAGGAGGAAATTTTTTCCAAACCATTTCACCTATAGTAACTGCTCAGTTACCAATCACAGGACTTTCGATTCCACGGATTTAACGAGCACGTATATCGCATGTACTCGGAGAGTCTGTGGCTGCATCGGGAATCAAACCCCGCCCTTCCGGAAGGAAGGCCGATGCCCTAACCACTAGGCTACCCCGGACCACCAGTGATGTGAAGATGAGATATGCCATATTAAACTGAGTTTCAATTTTCTTCTTTGAATACAGTTCTTCATAAGTAAGTTAAGAGCCAATGGCCGTTTTATAAAAATGTACGTTAATGATATGTGTTAAGCACACAGTTTCTTAGAGAGAACGTAATTAAATAATAAAGTTAGCATAGTCATTTAAAATTATTTCAGTACGAACCATTTTCCATAAAATATTGCGAAAATATTTATGGAAAATGGTAGAGTAATAATCGTATAATAATTTTATATAAAGTGATTGAATACCAAATTACTATGTATGAAATGATTTTGATTTAAATAATATATTCAAATTCAGCATACTATTTAAATTAGTATTAAAATCATTATAATTTGTGGAAATGCATAAAAATGTTATATAAGCAAAATCAATTAACATTTCTATCATACCTACTCAACAGCTATTGACATTGTTTTCTGATTATATAAATCCTTTGATTTTTGCTACCAAAGGAAATTTTCTTTAAATAATTTTGCAGGTTAATAAGAAAATCTATAAGAGATTATTATTGCCATAAAATGTAATGCACACCAAAAAATGTAAACATTTTAAAAAGAAGTTGAAATACACTTTTTTTATGTTTCATAATTCCTCATCATTAAATTATTAATAAAAAATTGTTTTAGATAAATTATGATTTTTGCTGCAGTACAAATCTATAAGCAGTATAATCACGATTAAACTGCATGATTGAACATGTTTTTCAATTCTAAAACTTGTTTACAAAATTATTTTCATATAAATAACGTCATTAATACAGTAAAGTATTTACATTGTCATAAATATTACTTGGTATATTTTGGGTAAATTATTAGATTACAATGTTTTGAAAGTATACATTAAATCTATTTTAATACACAAAAAGTTGTAATTTTGAAATATTTATTTTAACTTATCAAACTAAATGCCACTTTACGAAATACTTCTCATTACTTCCATATGTACATTACTTTTTTAAATACTTAAACACTAAAATAACAGCATCTATAACTGTGTATTTATGCTTCATTTCAGAATTTTTGAAAGCAGTGAAAAACGTTTTTATAAAGAAGAACAAAGTACTTATTAGCTGATGATTAGTTGATATGTAATTTATCTAATGAAAAATAATATTTTATATATTAGCTTTATAAAATTATCGTATTTAGGTATTTGAAAATAAGCTGAATAACTGTATCAGAAAATAGTAATGTGTGATTTACCTAAATAAAAAAACACTAGTAAATTATAATCCTTTTTTGCTTAGGGGATTTCATACTTCTTGTTGTTGACACATTTTGAGGAATAGTTTATCTTTAATGTTTTATATAATGTATCTTTTAGGCATGCATATAAAATCTATTTCAAATTTATTTAGAGAAGATATTTCTATTTGTGAGAAAAGTTAAATACATTACTTACTAAGAATTTACTTAATATTTTATATTTTATATACTAATAATTATCGAGAAATTAAAATAATGAATAATAAATGAATATATAAAATTCGTGAATGATATTACTTTTCCATTTAACACCTAACTTTTTCTTATCGAATTAAACAATGATGCGTTAGTTGGGAATTAGTCCTTTATTTTTAACAATAAAAATGACTAATAAACATACTGGTTTGTGAGAGTGTGAAACAATAGTTATATAATTATAAATAATCTTAAAAATTATTCGCAAAATAAAACAGCCAAGTCTTTTATTAAAAAATAATCTACTGATATTGATTTAACTAACGAAAAACAACTTGAATATTTTCGGCTTTGAATATTTTAAAGTACAATATTTAAAAAATATTTGCATTTGTACTTATGATTGTTAATTGCTCTCCCATTGTAACAACTTGGATTCATTTAAATGTGTGATCATTCTAAGTTCTATCATTTAAACCGAGAAATTTAAAAGGTTTTAATAAATTTCTCTTTAAGAGTTTATTCAGTATAACGATAAATAAAAACTTGTTAAAAATAGAAGATTAATTTTAACTCGCTGTGTAAATTTATGAAAAACTGATAAAATTGAACTTCATAAAGCAGTTGCAATGAATTAAATGCTAATTAATTCTGATATTCCATTAAGAAAATAAATAAATACTTTATATTTACGTAGAAACTAAAAACTGTTCATTAATAATTTTTTGACCAAATCATTTATTAAGTTCAATGTATATATTGATTTGATGTACATACTTTATGCTATTTCATACAGACTTGGAAAATAGCTTTTCTAACCGATTTATTACATATCTCACAATATGATTTTGTACTATTTTCATCTGAAAATTAAATATTGTCTGAAAGTGTAAAACAAATAATTATTTTAAAATTTGAAAATAATTCTTAAAATAATTTTCAAATATTTTTACTTTGAAAGAAAACATTTGGTCTCAACTACTGTTAAATATCGGAAAATACGGGGATCGTTTCTGATTTCTGCATCCACATCTGTCAGAAATAGTGTTGAATATTTTCCTGGTTTTCCTGCACTTCATAACAATATATTAGGATATCTTAAATCATTTTGATTTGATTTATATTTTCAATAGCTTTCGGTTTTGATTCCACTTTTCGTCTTGTTAAAAATTGTAAATGTATTCCAAAAACGAATAAGAAAGAAAAAAATATTTACTATATACGACCTATATAGAATGTAGTTTAGATTTGTATTTTCTGTTATTTCATATTTTTTATTTCTCTAAAGCTGATTTTATCTATTACTAATTTGATTATCAGCCATTAGAAATTTACAATATCAATCAATGTAAGTCAGGAAGTTTCATTCATTTAATTATGATTTTCAAATATGTTGAAATAACTTACTCGTGTAAATGTCTAAAATTTCAATCATTCTGACTATAAACATTTCCATGAATAAACGTTAGAATGATTGAATTGGAGCTTAAGCAGCTAACAGGCAAGCCGGCAAGAGGGTGGACCGGTAAAAATCTTTTCTCTTTTTCTTAAATTAAAGTTTTGTTAGAAGCCATGAGCTCCCTCCCATAACCTTGGCGTTATGCAATCCATGCCTTAGGTGAATGACAATTTTTGGTTATATTGTCCTCACGAAGTCTCTAGTGCAACTGGCAAACTGCTGGAGTACCTTGCCAAATTCGGTAATTCACACAACACTTGGTGGGCCTTATTTCTTGAGATTCATGCAAAGGAAATCGCTGAGGAAGACTTGTCGTTTCAAAATAAGAAAATTAACTAAAGGAATATAAATTATCCAATCGGCACCAGAGGTAGAAATAACATCTCCCCCATCCACTGTTGGATTATTAATAAAACAGCAAGAAGCTATTAATAGCATGACTGCCTCTCTAGATTGGTTGAGGAAAACAAATTCCTATGATGGAACTTTTTTCAATAAGACCTTAACGTAGAAAATGGCCTGGAAGAAAAAAAACGGTATATCATCTTGTATATGAATGTGATAACTTTACACGTATTCAATTGACTACTTTAGACAGTTTGGATACTAAACAATTATTTAGCTACATAAAGACCTTTCTGACTTAATGAACAAAGTGAGAGACCCTAACCGAAGGAGCTACGTTATTTTGGATATGGAGCTTTGTAAAATGTTTTTAACAAAGATGCCTTGCCTGTTGAACCCATTATAAAAGAAGAATGTACTTATGAATTTTACAGAATTTAGTCACATAATTTGCAACAATAATGTAATTAATATCAATTAATGTTCAATGTCTACCTATTCAGGAATAAAAATTCCTTATACGTTCATTTATCAAACACAATTTTTAAAACAACTACATTTTTTTTTACTTTTGTTCAATGACTTATATATATTTATCAAAAATATTGAAATTTTTCGAACGATGAATGTGACTTGACTGAAGGAAACTCTTGTGAATTCACAATAGAGAACTGAAAGTTTCTTATAATTCTAAAGGAAAGAAAAACTCATTTTAGGAGTGATGTCAAAAATCAGTATTTTGAACCAATTACTGGATATCATTAATATTAACTATTTTAAAGAGCTAATATTAATTACAATTTTTATAAAATTGGAAGTGATAGAGCTGTCCAATGCCCCATCAGCAGGCTTATCAGTATAAGTATAAGAAACTTTATTTATATTGATGGGCAGAAATATTATCTTGAGAGCACCAAGTGCAATTTTTTACAGGCCTTTCCTGAACATCTCCTCCACTGGGTATTGTTTTGTTATGAGGACCTTGTTACTTCCCCTCTTTTTGCTTATGACTTTTTAGGATTGAAAACTTTCTGGACATGGTATTGCTTGCAACTAGACCTTTGGGAATAAGTCACAACAACAAGTTTTATATTGAAACAAAAGAAAGATACTTTATTTTCATTTCGAAAAATGAATAGTATTAAAAAGATACAAATGCAACAGTATAATGTGTACCAAAGAGTTTTAAAAATAGTTGAAAATAAGTAAAAGAAATAATAACCCAATACGTGATATTTTTACTCAAAATACAGTTACTTTTAAAAGTATACGTTAAAATGAAACATATTTTAGTACCGAAACATGTGCTTAATCTATTAACATTTTACTCTTTCAGAAAGTAGTTTTAAGCTTTTCAGTCATATTTTATGAGTATAAAAAATTATCAAAAATTATGTACATAGCATCTCATCTAACATAAAAGATTTTTGCATAATGCATTAACGTAAATTTCAAGGAATCGTAGATAGAAAAATGAACAAAAATATAATCATTAAATACATTTGTTTGTTCAGATATTATTTTAAAAACTTGTGAATTCTAATTCAATGAGAATAAATCCATTTACTCATGCTCAATTTAATATTTGTAAAGATTTTGATGCTTACATGTCAATATTTTTCTGTATTAGAAAACTTATTCTTTCCGTTACTTGGACAACTACAATATCTTTCATGAGTGACCTATGCATAAATTCCCATTAATATTGCTTTTCACCAACTTATTACGAACATTTTCAAATATTTTTCTAAATTAACGGTTATTAATGTTTGATTTATTATTTAAGCATATATTTTTTAATTAAATGAATAAGTAACTATAAGCTGTAATTTCAATTTTGTGAAGAAAATATAGTATACATTTCAAACTGTCTCATATATATGAATTGATTTAAAAATAGATATTGTAACAAAAAACTTAAAAAATTCAGTTTTCGAAAGCCTCAAGAAATTGAAATTTTTCTTGTAGTTTCCTGCTTATGAAGATAAGGCTTTTTTTTTCATGAATAACAAAATGCATTTTTATTGGCCGTCCAATATGTTGAATAATAATTGATTAAGCAAAATAGCATTAAAAAATAGTTTTTATAAATTGCTACTAAGCTTTGTTTTCAGCATCATTAAGTAACATCAGAAAAGCAAAAAATTGCAACAAAAGCAAAGTTTTATCTTTCAATTTTTTAAAAATAAAATGGAGTACTTCCTTCATAAATGGACACTAAATTACCTCCTCCTTTCCAAACATAAATGACCCATTAAATATTCTAAAATTTTCAATGCGTTGTTAAATTAAATGAAATAATTTTAATGCTTTTATTGATATAAGTTGGAAAGAAAAAATTATTTAAAACATTTTCTTACTGAAGGTATTTTGAAATAAACATGAGATTTATGATTTTTATCACCTTAAATGTACTTCAAGCAAATAAACTATATAAGAAGGTGTTTTATTCTTAAAATAATGCTGTTAGTTTCATGTTTGATCTATATTATCCACATACTAAATTTTAACAGAATAACACAATAAATATCATTAATTTTTATAATGAAATACTAGAATATATATAATGATAATTTATTTATATTTTAAACAATACATAATATAAAAAATACACATTCAGTAACATAATTTAGTTGTTATTTACGCAAAACATTAATTATCAGTAACCCAATTAAACATTTATGCCAAATTATGATTTCTTAATGCATTTAAAAATTTTATATTTATATGTTATGGCAAATCTGATTAAGCAGTGATTTTGTATATTATAACAAGTGATAATTCATAATCATCACAAAATTCAGTAAGAGTGTAAATTATTGAATATTTATCACTTTTACTGGTAAACATAATATAAACTTTTACTCCTAATGGAAAATGTGAATTGTAAAGAAATGATCTTTTCGAAAAAATAAATATTTTCAAACAGTATTAAAACATTTAAGAATTTAAAGAACATCATGATGACTTAGACTATAATCTCATAATAATATTTAAATTTAAAAATTTAAATAACAAAGGCCCTTTTGCACACTTATTTCGGTCGATATTTTAAGAATTAGATAATAGCTTAAGTCATACATCTCGCGTAAAATTATTAAAAAAAATCAAAACTATTAAAAGTAAAATTAAGATTATCTTATTATTCCAGTAAATACTTTCCTTTTATATGTATTTAAATAAAACAGAACATATAAAATTAAATACTAACTAGTACTAGTACTTATAGATAATTTTTATGTTTACTAACTGAAGAACCTGGAAAAAGAAAATAGTTTATATTGTTAGAATTTATAAAAAATTTGTTCTAGTAAAACAAAATTAAACGTTTCAAAAAAAAATAAATATATACACTTACTTGTAAGCTACTTATTTAGATGCATTAGACTAGAATATTTCTTTCCCAAGTCCTGCTTTGCTGCTCCAATGTGGTGGGAAGGTGATCCTGGACAGGGCTTATAAAGTATGTCGGGAGAGTTTTCTCCTGGTAGGGTTACTCTATTTTGCCCAGTTAAAGCTTAGCAAACATCATGATGATGCATCAGACTTCAGCCATCGTGGTTCCTCCCAGAACTGAAGCTGCTTCTTGTTCTTACCATAGATCAATCGCCACTGTTGATTCAGGGGATGTTGATTTTTATCTATTTTTGCGACATGGTTTAGTTTATATAAATAAAGAGGGATAAGCAATGAGAACGTTTAGTATTACAGTTTTCCAGATTTTTATATTTGTACTTATCAGATGTGTACTCTGTCTTGCAAACCTATCGTTAATATCATTGACTTTCAGAAAGTTAATTTTCTAATAAGATGAAGTGATATTGCTTCATCTAGGATATCCTCAAGCAAAATTAATTTAGCTTTACAAATTGAGAACATATTTCTGGTATAACATTAAAAATGTTTTGGTTGTTTTGTTCCTAAATAATAAATGCCTCCATTTTGAATGCCTAATATCATCACTAATGAATTTTATATAAATCAGTTTTTGATTTACATATTTCTGTTAATGTGCATGCATTCATTTAACCAATATTTTATTAAGATTACTTATACACATAACCATGTCAGGACGTTTAAGTAAAGTACTGCAATTCAGTAACAAATAACAAATTTATTTAATATTGCGCTTAGCCATTCTCTGACCGCATCTCACGGTCAACGCACATCAACTGACTAATTATTGTTCGCCCTCTAGAGGCAATTTTGCATTTCTCACACTTCTGGTGTTTGTAATTTCACTGTGTCATCCATATTACCCGAAAAACATTTAAGATTTGAAAAATTCAATGTTATTTTTGCCTTTAATTCTAAACTTTCTTTAGCACATTTTCTGTATTTTCTTACTTGTCTTATTAAAAGTTAATACTTTAAAATTCTCGTTGTTGTTGTCGTGTGACAAGTGCAAAAAGAAAATAAAAGAAAAGGTAAAAAAAGAAAAGTCATATGGTACCAAAGAAATGGAGCACTGCCATGACCACAACTTTAGCTTTTTCCATATAGAGGGTGTCATGGCAGCAGTTGGGGTCGATGCTGAAGAGGGTCGAGGCAACAGAGATGCTGTTGAAGAGATGCCTCGGATCCAAAATTCTCATTATAAATTACAAATGCAATTATAGGTAAACAGTTATTTAGCAATTGATCATTAATTCTTCCATTCGAACTATTTTTAATTTCTCTATTGATTTCATGAGAAGAGATATTAAACTATTTATATTAAAGCCTGAATTTCTTCTTCGGTTCTAAGATATTTTATAAAATCACTTGGGAAATAAGATGTCATCGAACTTACTTTAAAGTGCACCATTTTTTTATTAGAAGCTTATTGCAGCATAACTCTAATAAACTTCAAGATTTTTTATGTTACGTATAATTATCAATAAATAATTATGATAAATGCCAGGGAAAGTAACCATAAACACCATCCCATTTGGTAAACGCTATAGATTTTTGAACATTTATCCCATTTGCTGGTTAGTTAATAAAGTAATGTAACTCGTTATTGGGAATGCGATAAAAGAACATAATGTTTTGAAAATTCATTCCGATTATTTGGCATGACTACTATTATGATGAGATATAGGTTTTTAACTGTTATTAGAGGTTTTTGTTGATGTCGGATTCATTTGATTTAAGTAAGTTTTTTTCATTCAATATCATTATAGAAACAGTTACCATAATTTATGAAACACATTTATCAATTAGCCATGATAGCAGAAACAGAATGCTAAAAGAACTTCAAAAAGTACAAAATGGTAACTAGTGAGACAGTGATAATTTATTTAATTTGTGGGAAAGTTTTCAAAAGAAGTCAAAGTACCCAAGAAAAAATTCGGTCTTCAAAGAAAAGAACTCAAAATGCAAATTTATTCAACTGACATGAAGCTGCAACCATAAAATGTTTTCAAATTTATATTTAATCATCAAGACTACGTGAAAAAATTCATACAGTTGAACTCAATAAAAGAGAAACGTGCAGAAATTGTATACCACTTCAATGACATTTTTCCATATTTGGGTTCCAGTACTCTTCAAAATGAAAATGATCTCGAGTTCAGTAAATGAGTTCATGAAAGACGCTTGTATAATGTGGCTGAATTGGAAAATTATACTTGTAAAATCTAGGCACAGTCAGAGTATAAGATCGTTCAGTGTTAAATTGTTGAAAATGTGGTAACTTCTTGATTGGAAAAATAAAACCAGTAAATGTTCGCCAAGAAATTTTTTTGACAACTTACGTTAAATATGTCATTTTATCAAAGTATCAAGTGTACTGCTTTTGAAGCAATGTTTGGAATTCCTATAAATTTGAAATGTTTTTCTTTCTCAAATGACTCTATCAAATATTTTTAGAAACAAAGAAGCTATTAAGCTTTTGATAGGAACATTTAGCAATGCTCCTGATAAAACTAACTGGGAAATTGAAGATGATTCTAATGTTAAAAGATTAATAATCTATTGCTGAACGACTCTGTACTTGCAAATTATTTTGCGGTTTAGAATGAGAATGATGAACTGATCCGTTTGAACCTAGCAGATATTTTAACTAGACAAGAACAAGTAAAAAATATACAAAAAGAAAGTTATGGAAAAATAAAGAAAGTTATGAAAGAAAATAAAATAAAGAAAGTTTTGAATCGCTGGCAAGAAAGATGTGGAAAGATTTAAATCTTAAGTATTTTTTTAACATTGATGACATAGTTAAACTACAAGTACCCTACGTAGATAGAGCATGAAGTGATCCAAATATTTATTAGAGGTGATATTACAAATTCAAAAAAGTTTTTTATATTTTATATAGGGACAAACTTTTCTCAGTGGTATACCAGAAATAAGTTCCCAATTTGCGAAGCAAAAGCAAACTTTATTTTGCTTCAGGATTTTCCTGATTAGGCATTATCACTTTGAAATTGTGTTAGAAAATCAATTTTCTGAAATTCTCAGAAATGTTAACGATGTTTTTTAAAGACAGAGAGCAAGTTTGATAAGTACAGATAGCAAAAAATTCAAAAAATTTTTTTATATTTTAGGGACAAAACTTTCATAGTGGTATACCAGAAATCAGTTCCCAATTTGCGAAGCAAAAGCAAACTTTATTTTGCTTCAGGATTTTCCTGATTAGGCATTATCACTTTGAAATTGTGTTAGAAAATCAATTTTCTGAAATTCTCAGAAATGTTAACGATGTTTTTTAAAGACAGAAAGCAAGTTTGATAAGTAGAAATAACAAAAAAATCAGGAAAAATTGCATAATTCGAAATGTCAAAATACTCTAATGTATCTAAATAAATTAACCTACAAGGAAATATAAATAAATACTATTTTTAGGATACAGGTTTAGTATGCTTTGATATGGAAACCATTTTTTATTAATTCTAATAATCTAAATGTTTTCTTTTTCATTGCTTTTAGTTGATAAAAAACATCTATGAGTGCTATTTAATTTTTAATTTAAAACATTGCTTTGTTTACAGAAAAATAAAATATTTATTGAAATAACAAGCTAGTTTTTATTTTACTTTTAATTATTTAAATCATTTAATATTTTTCAAAACTTTTTACGCCAAATATATGATTTATGCTATCATCTTATACATCTGTTTTTAAAATACCTACTTATAAAACGTGCAAAAAAACCCACTATTATTTAAATTGAAAAATTATTGTAAATTTCTTTCAAAATCATCATGATGTTCTTCAAATTGTTAAGAATGGAATATTTAATGTAACTTCAAAATATTTTTTTGAATTAAATTATCATTCGTTAACAAAATATTTTGAATTTACATTCCTCATTATGAGTTGAGGATTATGTATATTTACTAGTAAAAGGGATAGATATTCAATTATTTATCACACTTTTTGAGTTTAGTGGTGGTTATGAATAATCACTGGTGATTATACACAATCACCAGATTAATCACTTTCACTGTAACATATACATCTTTAAATTGCTAATTTTATTATATTAATATAATGCCGACCGATGGCTGAGTGGTAAGCGCTCCTGATTCCTGAGCTGTGGGTTCCGGGTATGAATCCCGATTCGAGCATGGATGTTTCTTTCTTTCTTTGTTTTCTCTGTCCATTCTTCTGTTGTTGATGTATGAATGTGGCCCATCCTATAAACGGGTTTGTAATGGTATGGCGCGGGCAACACTACTCGCCTCCGTGACTAGTCAGGTGCCCGCTGGGTAACGACAAATGAGTAGCAGTTTCTGGCCGTGTCGTTCTGACCTTGTTGCATAGTGTTCATCACTCAAATACCCACCGTTGGAAAAAAATTATCTTAACATGGTTTTCTAAGAAAAAATATTAATTTTTTCTTCTAAAACATTTTATGCAGTTCATAATGCCTAAAAAGAATAAAAACACAAATATGAACAAACTTAGCAAAAACATAATTTTTGAAGATTCTTATTTGTAATTTTTTTTAAATTGTAGTAAAAACTTTTATTATAACTAGCATAAACACACAACAAACGACAAACAATGTTTCAAAACAGAAAATGTAATAAATATTTTAAACAGTTTCTCAATTTTTAAATAAACTATCGCTCTTATAATAAACTAATAGGTGCAGAAAACATTTCAAAGTTAATTTCATAGGTATTCAATATAATATAATGATTATTTATTCAGAGTATAAATTCATTCCCAAGAGTCAAAACATTTACGAAATATCATTGAAATATTTTGTCGAACAATGATATACAACGCAAAGACTTCCAATAACATAAAAAACAGCGCAAAATAATGATGTTGAATATAAATCCTTATATATTTTTTACTTTTCCTTATATTTACAAAACTACGTTTCTTTGTTATAGAAATTTCAAATCCAAAATCTTGTTTGAGGATTGGACCACAAGGAATGTAAATAGAAGAATGTATTTCTTGAAAAAAAAATTAATTTCTCTATAGTGAAACAATTATTTTGTAAATTTTTTCAATTATAACTACATTATATTTTCTTTTGAAAAACAATATATATTTTTTAAGAATCTCTTTTTTTCTAATAATTTTTTGATTGTTTTAATTCTTAAATCTCTTGATAATTTATATAATTAATAAAAATCTTTTATCACAATTTTTAATAATTTTTAAGTATTATGTTTTATGTTTATGAATCATGTAGAATCATGTCATCATCATTTATGAATCATGTTTTATGTAGCATTATAGTTATTTCTTTTTGGTTTTCATAATTTAAAATTGTTCATTAACATTGCAAGCAACCTTTTATTGATTCGCTTTAAAAAATATTAATTAATGATACATAAATTTGTAAGCTGATATGAATTTATTGATCTGATTTACTGGTATGGATTTCTGTTTTGTAAATATTTTTATAAAAGGGACAAGTAACTACTTTCAATGACAAAAGGAGTTATATTTGCAATTTTTAGAGCTACTTTAACCAATATACTTAGTATATTAAAAACTGCTAAAGGATTGAAATATTTCAGGTGTCATTTTTACATTAAATAAGTAACGAAGAATATTTGAATGGATTTTTTTCTGTAAGTATAAATCTGTTCATTCATGTGGCTTTTAATTTTAAATAATAGAATGTTTGATATGTAACTTTACAAAATTAAAGAAATAAGTTGGTTAAAATTATAAGAAATCAATAATAATAATAAAGAGTGGGTCATTTGTGCATGTATGAAATGATTGTTGAAACAATTATACTAATGTGTAATTCAAAAAAATATATATATATTTAAAGAAAAGTAGATTGTTTAATTACATGCATGAAGTATTTCTATTATAAATAATTATTATACTGGTAAATAGTTAAATTTTATATAACATTGATGGAAAAATTCCAAAAATGGATTCTGGAGAAACATCTAAATAAATAAAAGTTTCCTACTAATTAGTATCTTTTCAAAAAATTTTCATTTTTATTTACAAAATTTTGTGTGTCCAATTTAAATAGTTTCTATTTGTGACAAATTGATATCACAGCATTTAACATTTTATTCAATTTTTCCAGTAACATTTTACATTGTAAAATAAAGAATTGGCATTGTAAAATATAATCGGTTTGATTTGATTTGTGTTGGTATAGTCTCTTTGGACTTCAATAGTCCTTTTTTCGCATGAGGACTATATCTACAATTTAAAGTGAAATCTGAAATTCTACAGCCATTCAAACCCTAGACTGGAACTGAACCAATCATTCCCTTGATAGATTAATACAATCCATGTAAAAAAGGTAAAGGAAGAGGAAATAGCAGTATTTTGAATTTGTAAATCTATGAAAAATCTTTTAAAATTTATTCCATTCAGAAGCATATAATTGTTGTCGCTTTTAATAGGTATGCAGAGAAACATACTCTTAAGTCAGTTGCTTATTTTTGAAATAGAATTCAGTTAGTTTTATATGGCATGTTTCCATTACATTTGACAAGGCATAAATTGTCAACTTACTCATTATATTGTTATCAAAAAATATACTTTGTCTCCTCAACTCATCTACTCTATGTTATTCAAACAAATTTAGAAGAGTTCCTTTATAAATGAATCAATAATTTTATAGAAAATATTTGATGTTTTATTACTTGAAACTAGCGAATAAATGTTATTTGGCATGACTTAATATCATTTACTAAAATTTGGTGATTTATAGTTTTTATTGTAAGTCCTGTTTTTTTCACAATCAACAGCATGAAGTTTCACATTTATTGATAGATAGGTATTAATTTAGAATTCTCAAATCATGTGTATCCCCAAACTAGTTCATGCGAATGTTCATTTTCCATTCTTCTAATTATTCATATTCGCTAAAATCATAAAATACTCTCGACAAAAAGGAATGTTATCTAAAATAGAGGAAAAATTTTTAAGAATGCGTAAGAGATATTGAGATTTATATGGCAATGCTTCGTTGAAATTCATGTCATCAATTATTTCAATTCTATTCTAATTCATTATATTTTTCAAATTGCAAATATAAAGGACAGCAAATTTAAACTATTACTGTAAATTAAGATAATATACATGTCTACCTCTTTGAAAACATATGAAACAAACGCTAAAGTGTAAATATTTAATAATTGAATCAAACAACCGCTTAATAAATATTTAATATTTGAATAAAACAATATGTCTGTTAAAATCATGTTATTTTATTTAGTTTGAAAATTTTCCAAAATAAGGCAAAATATTTTGGAATTTTTGTTTAATTTTTCTTTTTAATGAATCTAAATTTGGTGGGCAATATTTCCTTAAATAAAACATTTTAACGTTAAATAGCCATATAAAATAAATTTTCCCTTACAACAGAATTTCAGAATACCACAGTGTAACTTCACTTAAAGACAATAATGCACCACAGAATCATGCGCGTAGAGCAAAAACACGTAATCCGAAACACCTTTTCTCATATAAATTATATAAAATGGGATAATTTGTTCCATGTAGAAAAAATACTCACAAAATCCAACGTATAACGTTTATTCAAGAAATAATTAGTTACATATTGTTAAGGAGAGTGAATCTTCTTCATCTTTTCTTCCATCGTGGTCCTGGAAAGCGAACTATATTTGCATAAAACAAAAAATTTAAATAAATATAATACATACACAGCTATTTTCTGCTTGAAAGATTTATAAAGATATTTATTTTTATTGACGCTTCAAAAATTGGCAAAAATACAACACACTATTTTCCTTAAATAAAGTTGTACCGGCCATAGCCACTTTCTGATTAGAGTAATGCTTTTCAATGTAATATGCAACAATTTCCCATGCTCTCAGCTATTTTGCCTGTTGATTTTTGCTTTTTTGCTACTTCATCCTCTTCTGACAAACTTTCTCCCAAATATTGTTGATGAGAAACACAATAAAGCTCCATAAGCTTTTCAATGATAAAATCTTGGCTATGCTCTTCTACTAACTCTACGATATCCCTGTCATCCACTTTATATCTTATAATAGTGGCCAAAGATAAAATCTTGTTGATTAGCTCCACAGGTACTATCTTGAACCCCTCAAAATTACATTCGACAAAGCGGTCTGACTAAAGTTTCCTCCAAGCAGAAGTTACAGATCTCATGGTGAACTCTATCCTACCTTTGTCTATCACCTTCAAGCAAAGAACGCTTTAGAAGGAATTTTTCAAAATTTTCTGATAATGAGCTTGGTTTTTTTTTCCAGCCACCTGAAAGCAATGCTAAAACAATGCTTTTGTGTAGAGTTTTTAAAGTTAGAAATAACTTGCTGGTCTATAACCTGAAATAAAGGAGTGCTGTTGATGGCAGAAGCTTGATCTTGATGAACTTAAATTCAGCAGGGATGTCATTTTTTAGGCATAGAAGGTAGGCAGAAGCATTTTCCATACCAACCAAGACAGGGATTGGCAGATTCATCACAACAAAATTTTTATCCACCAAAGACCAAGAACTTCCTTGATTCGCTGAGTAAAAAGATCAAATGTCCTCAAAGCTTTCTTGCTAGACCTCCACATAACATTAAGCCTGCTCTTCTGGACTTAATGTTTATTGAAGTTTCGTGCAGTTTCTGAATGAAAAACGAGCAGCAACTTTATTTTCAAATCACCACTCATATTGGCACAAAATAGCAACGTGAGACGGTCTTTCATTAGCTTATGGCTTGATAATGCATTCTGATGTGTCGTTATATAAGTTAATTTCGGCATCTTTTTCCAAAAGAGACATTCTTCATCAAAATTAAAAACCTGTTTTCACAAATAATCTTCAGAATCTATGATCTTCTAGAAATTCTGTTGCTTTTGTGTTGGAGCTTGCGGCATCATCGTGTCGCACAATGTTGAAGATGGCGATTCTCCTATTGAACTTCTCGAATCACCCATGACGTCTGTTAAATTATCTTTCCTCCGTTGATGATCCCGGCATCATCTTAATGGAGTCGACGAAAATCAATTTCGCCATCTTACAAATGGTGTTATCGTAAATAGTGTTTTTTTGCAAATGTTTTTCACCTATCCATATACGAAGTAACCTTTCAGCGTTGTCGAGAATACATAACGACTTAGAAGGTATTCTTGCTACTCTACGTGAAGAATCATCTCCTTATTTTCAGGTTTTTCAGGATAGAGGAAATTCTTGATGTAGACCGATTGTAAGGGCGTAATACATCAGACACGCTTATACCTCGTCTTTGCTTTTCACTAAATTGAAATTTCATTCCCATGGTTATATTTACTCTCTTATGGCTGTTGTCTTAAGATTTTTATCTTCACAAACATTTTTGCAAGGTTTTATATTAAACTTTTCACCAAAAAATTACAATTCAATTTGCTAATCTCCTTTCTAATAATTAATTGAACTAACTTTTTATTCACAAACACATATGTTAGAAAAAATGTGTGATCACAAACGATACTACAATACTGCTGGATTGACTGTTAAACACAGATTGATTTAATATGCCAGCAACCCGGGACTTCACCTGTCCTTATCATTTGTTTTGAGAATTGTCACTCGTTACGCAAGATATTCCTTTACAATTTGTTTTGCTTGTTATGCGAATTACTAATAGGATGTACTTGTTAAGCGAGATTATACTGTATTTATAGTACCAGAATGCCAACTTTTTATGTTTATACTTAAAGTATTAAGCTGTTATTTATACAAAATAATATAATATAATCCCGTCAAGCAAAATACATTGTACGTAAGCTGCTTTAAAATAATAATTATCTTTATAATAATATTAAAGTAATTTAAGAATTATAATTTTTTCGTAATTAAATTCAACCATATTAAAGTATTCTAATAATCTAATACTCGATTTTAATATTTCAGCATTAGATCAGAGCTTTAAATTGCTTATTAAAAAAGAATTAGTATTTGAACTAAATATTTACTAAAATATATTAAAATAATATTAATATATATTAATATATATTAGTGTAATGTATATTAATATATATTACACTTATATATATAAAAATAATCTGGATTAAATTTCCACTAACTTGAAATCTTTTATAATTGCCATTAACTAATATAATATAAATGTAAATTAATATACTATTAATATGGATAGTAAATTGTAAACTATATTGACATTTTGATTAAAATTTGTTATGCAGAAATTTAAATTTAAATAATCATTGTACATTGTAATAATATATATTTAACGTCTGAAGGATTAATTCAGTTTCTCTATCACAAAATAGTTATACATTGATATTTAAGAACCCCTATTAAAAATAATAGTTCTATTCTAATATAAAATAGTATAGAAAAGAATTCTAATATAGTTTATTATCATCCATTAGCATTCAGAATTTATTGCAGAAATTTAAATAGAATTATCCAACAATTTGATATATGTGTGCAGATTATCAAAGTCAAATAGTCTCTAAGAATTAACAAGATAATTCTAACAAAATAATGAGTAAATAAAAATCCACGTTAATCATATCCCATGTGGAACATAAATCTTTTGTAATTTTTGTTGCCGTAAGTACAATTTGAGGTTATTTTCCAGTGAAAATTATTCTGTGGCATCCTATATTTTGAGAACACCAAAGGTCAAACATTTTTTAAGTTAATACTTAAAGGACATAAATGCAGCATTGCTGTAGAAAATGTTTAAAACTGATAGAAGGTACTGATAGAATAATATATAAATTTCGAATCAATAAAGTGATTACACATTTTTATTTGATTATTTGTTCATCTATCTTTGCACTTACATCATAATGAAAACACTTCTCCTACTAACTTAAATTAGAATGAGGTATATAAAATTTTAAACAGATTTAATTTTGCTTCAATTAACAAATGTAAAAATTAATATAAATTTCACTTCTCTAGAGTTATTTAAACGTGTTGTTTTTATTAGTCTATCTCCAAAAAAATACCAAAATCAGTCATTAAAATAAAACGATATATAAATATATGTATATATATATATATATATATATATATATATATATATATATATATATATATATATATATATATATATATATATATATATATATATATATATATATATATATATATATATATATATATATATATATATATATATATATATATATATATATATATATATATATATATATATATATATATATATATATATATATATATATATATATATATAAATATATATATATATATATATATATATACATATATATATATATATTTATATTTAAATATATATATATATTGATAGATAGATAGATTATTTTGTTAATTTATAATGAATACATTGTTTTTACCAAAAAAATTCCATTTATAAATCTTATAAATTCAGTCACAAATATAAATTTTAAATACATTGATTGTACTGTATGAAAATTTTTTTACTTTATAAAAGGGACTAAATGTAAGTTAAAGTGCACACATTTTATTTTTTTGATAAGAAATAATTCAAGCACATTTTCTTTAATGTGTTTTTGACAATAAAATTAAGTGCTGTGAAGTAGAAGTCATTTCAATTGGCAATTGGCATGAATATTTACTACAATTTGATAAAATGTACACTGTAAATGAGAAAAAAATGAATATTAAAAAAAAACAATTTTCTTAAATATATAAGGATTTATTAATATTTAATATACATTGTTTAATAAATTAGTATTGAAATTTATGGTAGTTCAAATTTATTGCTTTCATTATTATTTATTTTAGGAATAAGTCTAGAATTTTTACTAATAATAATATTTTAAAAGAGAGAAATTCTTATGTTTGAAATTTCAAGTAAAGGTTATTTTTGTTAAAAGTACAGATAGACTTAAAAGGTTTTGATCCATTTATTAAATAAAGTAGAAAGAGAGGTTAATTTTAATTTAAATAAAATTAAAAAAGTTTCAATTTTTGACTTTGACATACACTGACTGTTTAAAAAATTAATCATAAATTTTAAAAACATGTCTTCTATAATCATAAGTATTACTTATCATAGACTTCATAGTAGGTTAATGGTAAAATAGATCTCTTCATAGCGGAAAATACCGTGATTAATTATAGCAACTATCTAACAACGGGAGACGCATATAACACATCTTTTTGCACGTCTGCTAACTTTGGAATTTTCTAAGTCAGCATGGATTTTTCTGAGATTCCTTAACTGTGACACGTGAATACCACCCAGTATATATAACACATCCACCGGAAATCAATTACGTGACGGATATTAAAATACTTTTCAATAGTCTTAAATAGTTCAACTATTAATTACACGGCAAAAAAATTACATAAAAAATAAACCCTGTCTGTTGCTTAATGTTCATACGACGTTCTTCAGAGTGAAAGGTCCCGGATTCGATCTCAGCAATTGTTAGAGTTAAATAAAGAATATTTTTATTTACTACGGATAGACATAAAAAGTTTTGATGTTGAACTTTTAATTTAATCTGTTTCATTCTGTCATTTTCATATAGAAACAATTGCAATACCAAGTTTAATCAGTAGGAAGTTCACAATTTGAAAATAACTTCTGTTTAATAATATAACATAAATGATATTATCTATTTTTTGCTTACATTTTTGTCGAAGTAATAGCTTTGGAATTTCTCTCCTTGCATTTCATGCAATACTGGTGTGTATGTGACCACTATGTACCAAATAATTTTTGAGAAAAAAATATGCATGATATATAATTCAAAAATAACTTATAGCTGTTGAAGCCTTCAGAATGCAGAAATTTTCCTCCAAATTGCAATTTTTCTAAGTTACGTTATTATCCTAAAATTTTAATAATATATAAGTTAAATATATAGATATATAGTAAGCCACTTCCTTCATTATTATGGATATTTAATAATTTTTAGAAATTTTTTGATACTTGTATGAAATTTTGCTATTTTTAAAATCATTGAAAATATATTTTACATTAATAAGTTTTTGCAAATTCCAAAAATGTTTGCAGATTGCTTTTGTTTCTGTTTGTTGTTGCTGTTGCCTTGTCAATGATGTGCATTGAAATTAAAATTAGATAGAGCCAAAGGCGCTCTAAACTTCTTGAACTAAATCCAAGACTTTTCATAAGTAAAGCAGTTGGTGGTACGTAGGATTTAGATCTATATTGCTGAGCTTCGCTAATATAGAGGAAACATTAAAGATATGATTTGGACAAGATTAGGTGGCAGGACAATGAGAACAAGTATTATAACTTCTTTAAATATCCGAGGATATTTTTATTTCTTTATAGCGTTTAGGGCGAAGTCTGGCTAATGTAGTTGAAATTACCCGGTTAATGTCTGGAATAGAGTCATTCTTATCTAGTTCAGGTATAAGTTTACATCTGGCTATTATTTCTGTTTAATATTTAAATAAAATATTTTATTACACATTTTAAAATATGTTAAAGCTAATGTATTTATGCAAATGAAAATAATTTATGTCAATTTAATTTTAATATGTTATTTTTTGTGTTTTTAATTTCTATATTTAACAATTCTTGTCTATGTTATAATAATTAAAAATGTTATGAACTTAACAATATCATTCTACATTATTTTTCTGTGGGTATTACGTAAAAAAATATTTTAAATCATTAAAAAAATTCACTACATATCAAATTACTCACTAATAATAATATAGAAAATTTATTTTTCTTTCTTTGAGCATCGTAAAATCATACGAAACTGCGTTAAAAAATCGAGAAAGCTTTTATAATTTATTCACAAGTGAAAAAGCTTCCTTTTGCAAAAATCCAAACAAGTTTCAGAAATGATTTTGAGATATTTTAAAGCTTTATTCTTGATTAAAGAATAAAGACACACTATTTTTAGAAAAAAAAACTACTTAAAAATATAGTAAGTTTAAACTTATGGTAACGTATTCTATCAATTTTTTTTTAAAGAAAACCAAATGCGGCCTATTTTAATATTTAATATTGATCAAGTTAATAAGGATTTAAACTTTATTTATTTAATCAAGTTGATAAAGATAAATAATGTATAAGTCTTTTTCTTATGTTACACTATCATTGAAGACTAATAGTACTATCTGAAACTCTAATAATTATAAAAACATTCCTACTCACTACAATTCAAATATTAATAATGTTCTTGATAACAAATATCCTAAAATATACTTGAATTCATAATTTTTTTCACTCATAACTACACAATTTCTCAATGATTTAGCTTGACACATTAAATCAACTTCTCTAAGATTCCAAATAACGTGAAGATCTCAAAACTCTTTGAAATGTTAAAAAAACAATTTATTGGCTTTAACAAAGGCAAATTCAGTTTTTTAAATAGATTTTTATCATTTCATTGCTTAAAATCAATATCGGTTTTTAACTAACCATCTTTATGTATGCTTGATATCAAAGGAAATAATTTATTCGTGTTTATGTGACGCCTTTACAGTAAACCGTTAAAAAGAATTCTGATAATAGTTGTATTCACAATAGATTTCGAATTACGTTCATGGGGTAGTAAATTCAAGTAGCACTATTATTAACAATGTTTCATAAAATAAAATAAAGATATTGAGTGGCTAAATTTACCATGTGCGTATCAGAAATTTTAAATTGTGTGTGCTTAGAGATTTTGGACGTTAATGTTTTTCTAATTTTAGTTTTTTAAATCGTCTTTTGTTAATACGTTAATGAAATTAATAGTATTATTTCAAAATAATATGCAAGATAAATTATTTTAAATCAAAAATAATTAATTCCAATTTACATTGAAAAATGAACTTAAATTTATACCCATATATTCCTTGCTTAAAATAAATCTGCAGAATATATCATTCTGTAAAATGGCATACATTGAGAATTTTTTACGTAAGATAGTATATGTGATATTTTTCGTAATTGTCACCCTGACATATCATGCGATATATTGGTAAGTTACGTATGACATACAAATAAATCATTTAGTTAATTTTTATAACTATTTTACTATAAAATTTTAATTCCTTTAAATTAACATTAAAATGTTATTTTTAAAAATATTACAATCAGTGACTTACATACTTCCAATACATTACATATAATAATTTAAGGGATTAAAATTTGAAATTTTTGCAATAATTTAAGCAAAATAATTTGGAAATATGTTTGTTTCACTTCTATATAGTTTAATTATTGATAAATATATATTATAATATTGCGGATAACTTACATATCTCTCCTATTTTTAACATAATAAATGCTAATATTAACGAATTCGTGAGCTATAAAATCATCAATAATGTTAATGAATAAATATTAATAAAAATCAATAATATCTCAACTTATATTAATGAATTCATGAGCTATAAGAAATCAATCACAAATATATTTCACATATATAAAAAGGAATTACCTTTCAAAAAATTAATCACATAAAATTTACTTTCTTTATAAGTAAACAATACTACATTGATGTCTTTATACATTTTAATTAAAATTAAACAGTGTCAAATATTATCATATGAATTGAGTCCACAGTAACATATATTACGATTAATAACTTTAGGTAAACAAATAATTATATGGTCTTTGGATTAAAAAACTGTGGTTCAACAGATACTTGTCATCGCTTGAAATTTATTTTTATATTTAAATCACAGAAAAGTTATTCTTGTCTTAATACTAGTCCCAGCATATGAGCAAATTAAAACAAGGAAAATTTTTATGCATTTCGGGACAAGACAGTAAAACTAACTGCAGAATAATGTACTCTGCGTGTCATTTTTAAGCATCTAACTACTTGGACAAATATTGAAAGTTTGTTACATAAATACAAATTAGAGACCCAAACTATTGAAAATATTATGACAGTCAATTTGCTGGATTAGGAAGAAAAGCAAATACACAAATGATGTACACATTATACTTCTAGTATATATCATTTGGGTAATTAATTTTTGGGGTAAACATTATAAAGTCATAGAGTTTCCCAAAATTTTCTACAAATGTTTAGTGAAATCCATTTAAAATAGCCATCATTATCAATGAAACTGATTATATATAATTGATTTAAACTGATATTGGGTGGTACGAACAAATACAACTGTTCTTAAAGTTCCAACAGAATACTACAGTTCATCTTACGTAGTGGTTGTCATATAGTTACGATTTAATTTATCAGCAATTATTGACAAAATGTTATCTGTTGGTGAAAAATATAGAAAATATGCTTGTTATGATATCAACTAAGTTTTTTTCACTATGAAGAAAGGTACGTATGATAATAGCGATAGGGAATATGCAACATACGACCGTCTATTATCTTGCTGAAATTCAAAAGACAAAGGACATGTCTTAGCACAACGGAATTGAACGGCAAATGTCCAAAGTGAAGTTAAATCATGAAACAGGTAATCGAAAAGAAAATTCAATAACATCATATGATATCCCTATGACGATCTACCTCAAGTACAGATACAGATGACAATGTGCTTTCTCCAAAAGGAGACCAACAGGATGATGCAAACAGGAGTCGTATTATCCGAAAACAGAGCAAAAAGATATTAACACTCATAGATTCATCATTCACCAAAATATTAAATGTATCTTTGCCTGTAATAAGAGCATAAAAGGAAGCCGGAGACATAGTCACCAAGGAGACAATCCATTCTGCTGCAAATGTAATAAAACTTTTCATGCAGAAACTTACATACAACCTCATACCCTGATACAGGGCCGTGGTCATCTTCTCAGCTGTTAGGAACAGTCTGCAGCTTAGATGCAGCATGTTGTTCCTAAGGAAATCGATCGATGATATGATATCACAAAATGTGGTTAATCATGGTAACGGGAATACTAAGATATCGTGAAGCACAACTCCACACACAATATACTTATTTCACCTCTATAAAAATAACAAACATGTTGATAAGCATTTCCCCTTCTTAAACGAGAAAATTCGACAGTGATCTAGAAGCAAGAATGTTTAATTGCACTCTGCATAATGCAAAATCTTTTCTAAACATTCTTCATTTAAAAATATCATTTTTGTTGCTACCTTCCACCTATTTTATATGAATACGTTGAAAAACTAATCAATTGCATATCACAACATCTTTCTGTCGTGTATATTTCACGTGTGTAGAGTGAAGCTTTCTTGGTTTAGTAAATTTATTATCAAGCATTGTATATACATAAATACTGGTAATGAAAATGCCTGGTAATATATACATACCTGGTAATGAAAATGCAGATTTACTCGCCAAAGAGGAGTCTTTTTTAAACCCCCCAAACACTCCAACTGGTTTAAGAAATGTCAAATACTTATTAAAACAAGTCGATTTGAAACCAACGACAGGCTTATTACAAAGAAAAAGTCGTTAATGCTTGTTGGGGGAGCCTCTTGACCTCTTGCATCCCCAGGGATCTACCTAGAGCTATGGGGGTGTCCTGCTTCAGGCTTCTCACTGGGCATGATTATCTTCAGGGACACCTGCACCACATTAAACTTGTGGATTCACCTGACTGCATTTTGTGCAATGAACATTTGGGCATGAATGGCGAGCACCTTTGGATGTGTTCTGCCCTCCAGGAGGCCCGCTATTCTTCACACTTCAAGACTCTCTCCTCTCCTGGAGAAGCTTCATTTCTCTATTGGACTGCAAGACTTATGATGCTCGAAAAAGCTTATATAAGGACGTAATTAAAAATATATATATACATAAATAATTAGACAGCTAAGCGAACAATGTTTTTTTGATCCAGCCTATCGCTGTTACTTAAAATGAAGAAAACAATGCTATAGTAATTCCCGCTCATAATTTCATGCACCTCAGAATCCTAGGTGTTTTAGAAATGTGTTGGTGTTTATTGTCATAGAAAGTGATACATAAATTATTTTAAGTGAAATAATTTCGTAAAAATAAAATTGGTCAACATGATAAGTTAAGTTAAACGCAGATTGTTGAAATGTAATTCGAACTTGTGCAAACCTTAAAATTGATAGATAGAAAAGGATTGGTTTTACACAGCACACCTAAAGTGTTTCAACTATCAATAGCAATTTTAAAGTCACTGAATAACCATTGAATGACATTCTTAAAAAAATGCTTTTGAAGAGATAACATTAATAAAACTTAAATTAAATCTATCAAATCAATTTGTCTAGTGTGGATCAAAGATAGAGAAATAGTAGATTAAAAATAGTGGACGCAAATATTCTAAACGGAAGAAATCAAGATTTGTCTTCTGTCTTTTGGAGGGCAAGGTCTGAATCTGGTGTCCGCTGTGAACAAAATTTCCAGCGGTGTTGTGTTAAGGATAAAAATCTATGTGCTTTGAAAATTTCTCGCCTGAAACGGTTTGGTCACTTAAGAAAATTCTTATTTGATTCCATACAGTTTTGAACAATAATATTCACCTGATATTACTGTAATTTATTGTTATTAATTCAAAAACTACATAAATATGACATTATGAGCATTTTATTGTAATAACTAAAATTCTAGAACAATGAAAAAAATATTGCGTATTAAGATATAATCGAAAAATAACTAACTGAACAATAAAAAAAGATCAAGAAAATATTTTAGTTCTTGATCTTTTCTTTTTTCTTTATTTCTTAAAAAAATCTTAATAAGTCTTTAGTAATTATTAGACAAAAAGGCCTAACATCTAAAAAGAATTGTTTCTGAAAATGTTTTAGGATTAAAATTTCTTAAGATTTCCGTTTGCCTCTAAAGTTTTAATGAATGAAGAAATTTGATGGTTATTTTTTCGAAGGCATCAAATAGGACAAATAAAAATAAATTTATTTATTTAAATTTTATTAAACATAAATAAATTTTTAATTGTTTTCTCAAACTTGGGAAAACGCTTGTTTGATTATTCTTAACGTAGAATAATCATAAATATTTGAATAGAAATCATTTTGACATAAAAATATGTGTGATATTTTACATTTTGAGGCAAAAAAAATTTTAATTTACTTTCTAAGAATTTTGTTTTCAATTTATATATTTTTATTATTACAAAGCTAACTTAATAAATGAAAAATTAGTTACTTTGAAATATCCGTTTCAGTTTTGATACAAAATTATAAATTCAAAAAGGTAATCTTCTTTTTAAATAGTTTATAAATTTGTAAAATAGTCATCCTTGTAATTTAAATATAATAGTTCTATTAAAAAAATTCTTAGTTTTCTATGATTTAAAATTGAAATAGTTTTGATAAATTGACCTACAGAAATTAACTTTAGTTAAATAATTTCTCCACCTTTAATCTTAAAAATTTTTATCTTTCGAACATAATGTTAAGAAATTAATTTATCTTTGAATGCGTGAACTATAAAATTGAAAAAGAAAATTCAACTGCACAAATGATAAATTGTTTTCCAAACAAGGAAGCATTTCTCAAAATAATTTGATCATCTTGAAAAATCATCAAACGTTGTTTAAAAAATTATTCATTAATCATAACTATTTAACATTTGATTCAGATAATCAAGTGTAACGAAACTCTCACATGATGCAAAATCAGACACAAAAAATGGACAAATTTAATTTGAATTTTTCATTCTTTCAATGATGTAACAGACTCCTTAAAGATAGGAAGTATAATATATGATATTGTCGAAGACCCTATCACTGAATTGAGTTCTAAAATAATTGCATAGCTGGAGTTCCTAAAGCTAAGTATGTTGCTTAGTTATATATCGTTATCTTATAGTATTTACAAATAGTGTTTTGAATTTAAATAACTTATTATTTTTTAACATTGTGTTTATTTTTTATTTTACTTTCTAAACTCGAAAAACATGGATGTAAGAACTTGTTTTTTTATAATTAAAAATTATGGTCGCTCTCTTTTTAATCATAAAATATAACAATTCTATTTGCATACATACAAAATTTATTTATATTTGTTACTTTTAATATTTAATACAAATTAACAATATGGTTAAGTATTCTCACGGTATTCATACTTTATAGAAATTAATTAAGGTAATAAAATGAGAGTTGTACCACTTATAAAACAATTACTGATTGGAATAATGATTTTAAAAAATATCGACTTATGGAAGACAATTATATTGCGTTGGTCTAATTTAACGATTTAAGAAAAACATTTTTTTCTCATTTTTTAAGAATTGTTTTCATAATACAGTTTCATGTTATTGAAGCATGTTTCACCATTTCCACTCTAAGCGATCCTAATATTTGAGTAATTAAACTTATGAATTTTCTACTTCAGACCTTCGCTTCTGCATTTTTTACTTATCTTTAGTTTTAAGCCTACGAATACTTTCACTCTTGTTCTCTTACTCTCTAGAATCCGTTTCCGTAAATCCTGAACCAACGCCGTCCCCTTTTATAGAAGTGGGTGGAGAAATAATAAGGGATAATATCTTTAGGGAGAATGCATCATAAAAATGATTTCTTGCAAAACGGATATATTTTATTTACAAAAATATCAGTTTCAGAAAAAGAGCAACAGGTCCTCATTGGCATTATATGAACACAACTTATTTGGTTTGGAGCAGTGTTTCCGGCAAAAATATCGTATAGACGGTATGATGGTTCTGAAAGACAAGCTTCACTAATAATAACAAGCTTGAATGATTGTTCTTTAAGAATTAACTAGCTCTATAAATCATTATTATCTTTATCTAAAGTACTTTAATTTCTTCCACTCTACTCGTGGATCCAACTACCATATCAAGGTTCTTGGCTTAGACTTGATTGGGGTCACATTGGTATGTAAGGCATATGTCTTCATCCACATAACTTTATCAGAGTACCTTGCTGCAGCGTCGTTGCTGATTATCATTAGTTGCGGATGGGCTACATACAGACTGATACTGCAGATGTTAATTGATGAACTGTACATCCTTTTTTCCAGTAAATGGATTATCATTAAATCCATTTATACAATATCCATAAATACAATAGTTTCAAAAACATACAGTCATTATCTTGTAAGGATTAAATGGAAAGATATCACTTACGACAACAAGTAATCTCTAATTAACTTTTATACAAATTGAACTGTTGATGTAATACTAGTTGATGGCGTTTTATCCTGTACTACTTTATAATAAGTTATGTCAATAATACATATAATACAAAGTAATATCAAACCCCGTATAGCTCGTAATTCTGTTTTTTGTATTCATGCAGTTAATGATACTTCTTGGTTATCAATGTTTCCATCTTTTATCAGTAGAAAAATATCTGGCTCATTATCGACTATAAGACACTGAAAAAGGTCGCTGGTCAGGAGTAATATTTAATGAGACTCAGAAATCTTGTATTTATAGAGCTAAAGTAAGAGCTATCAAAAGCATTTAATAAAATTTTTTCAAAATTGTTTAAATGTACATTAATTTGTGCAAACGATTTTTGTCAAAGAAATATTTAACTCATTGTTTTGTTCCTTGCTTTAATTATTAAATTGAATTCATATATTTAAGCATTTTAACTCTAAATATTTAAAATATATACACAAAAATTGAAAAATAAGCATTAAATTGATAATTTATATAAATACAAACACAGTATAAATATTCTAAGAACCTGTGGCAAAATTATTTTTTAATTTTAAAAATTTACAGAACATTAATTTATGATTCCTAATAAATAACCAATATCAGTAATTTCAAACACCATATAAATCAGCCTATTATTTCTTCATTTTAATTTTTTTTATATTATATGTTTACATAAACATATTACTTAAAATTTGATGTATCAAATAAATGTGTCAGTAGCGATAATAATCAAACGATTGGAATTTTACCATAGTATTTTCTCTATTAATCTAAAGGTTCGAAACATTTCATTAAATGCAAAATGTTTTTCAATGCTAATTTAAGCTTCTTTTTTACATACTAAATTATAATTACAAGCGGAAGAAGGATTCAAACATTTTTGCACATAAAAATTTATTCTCGATTAAAATATGGTTAAAATTGATTACAATGTAAGATATACATAAGCACAAATATATTTGTGCACATAAATATAAATCCATCTTTAAAATCAAGAAACGATGATAAAACGAATGTGCACAAATAATTAAATATTTATTATATTATGTAACGGAGACTCCTTCGCAGACGTTTTTCTAGTTTTAATGGAAACAAAAATAGTCTTACATAAATCATAAAATTAACTTTCATACGAATCTATAATTCACAACAGACAATATGGACTCATTCTGTTATTGCAAATCTCAATTTATACTTAATAATTTTCTTTCTATTCACAAATTGACGCGGTTTTCAATTACATCAAAGCTTTAAACAGGTAGCCATACTGTTACATTCATTTAAAGTTATTCATGGGTACATGCGTGTGTGTGTATGCGGCCAAGGCGAAATTTAATTAACAGTCCTTATCTAGACTAATATTTAATTAACACATATTTACAAATACAACTATATACATTTTTGAGATATTCGCAATTAATCATCTTAATGATAATAGCATGAAATGAAGTTCAAGTTTATGGGGGAAAAGAGCAGTCGTTTTGCTGCTATCATACGCAACGTCTTACAGCGTCTCCGTCTTTCGGCTTACTCTCGCTCCTTGGAGAAGTTGTTGCGCTTCTCCAGCCCCCTTCCAGAGTAGGCATTCGAAATAGTGACCGCGGCTCTCACTCTCTCACTCTCTCTCTCACTCTCTCTCTCTCTCTCTCTCTCTCTCTCTCTATATATATATATATATATATATATATATATATATATATATATATATATATATATATATATATATATATATATATATATAATTTGCATTAAAAATTATGTGTATAAAAATACAAATAAATGATAAAATTTTACAGAAAATTATAATTAGTTAAAAAGTCTCTCTCTCCAAAAAAAACAAGATTAAAAACTAAACATTTTAACATAATTTAAAATATTTTGAAAACTGTGAATACATTTATAGGAAAGAACTGTTTTAAGTTACATATTTATCTATTATTGACAACAATTTAACATTGCGGATAATTATTCAAAAATATTATTTTACATTATAAATACCCTTACAAAAATTATAAATACAAATAAAATATGTTGTTACTTATACGTAATAATGTAGTATTATGAAAGTAAGAGAATATGCATATAAAATTTCCCATTTCTTTTCAAATAACTCTGCACATAGCCTTTCTTAACTTGGATTGTCGTATTAATTGACACTATGTAAAAAAAAAGATTCTTTAATAACATTTTAGCTTACAATATAATAAAAAAAAATTATACACATATATATGCAGAATTCACCATTATAATTTCATGCCGTATAAATAAAATAATCCTTGCAGTTAAGATTTCCAAAGATTAAACATTTTTAATATAGCCAAATTATAAATACGTTTATATAAAATTCAGAATTTAGTAAATAAAAGCCCTGAAGCTGATAAATACATGTGTTTCAAATACTTCAACAACACTGAAAATTTTCCGAACTGTTACACAATATGTTAATAAGGAATGTTAATAAATTCTCATTCATCACCGTTGATAGATACAGAATTTGTTTAGCCCTAGTGGTGGATTTTGTATTCATTGTTCTACGTATGTAAAGAGCTGCATTGCGATTTCAGCGTTACATAGTTTTCAAGTATTTTGCAAAATAAATCGAAGTTCTCTTCGATGAAAATTTAGTGTATGCAAACATCTCGAGCATTTATTTGATCAACGTTCCTATTTGGAATTTTATAAGTTACTTTAATAATCATTTGAGTGAAGTTTCTCATTCCCTTTGAAATCCCTCTTGTTCGTTCCCAAATAGGAACGAACAAGAGGGGTAAATCCTTGTATTTACGCCTTTTACCAATACAGTGAAAAATATAAAAGCAAAAGTTTGTGGTTGGTACTTTTATATAAAGTCAGGTTTTGTTATAAAATAAATTAAAATTTAATAAATATATAAAAATATTTGATATTTATTGGCATTAATAAATTATTTTAATTTAGGTAAAAAAAGATGCAAATTTAAGACTATTTATTTTCAATATAAAATATAAAAATATTTTTTCCAACGGCGGGCGATTGGGTGACGAACCCTATGCCACAATATGGGCAGAAACTGCTACTCATTTGTTGTTACCTAATGGGCACCTGAGAACCAAATCACGGAGAACGTAGCGTTGCCCGCGTCATACCAACACAAACCCGTTTATAGGATGGGTCACATTCATACATCATCACAGAAGAAAGGACAGAGAAACACAGAGAGAACAGAGGAAGAAAGTATCATCTATGCCCGAACTGGGATTCGAACCCCGGACCAACAGCTCAAATAAAAATATTAACCTGAATAAACCTGAAATGTGTGAACATATTGAATTTAGACTATAATAGTCCTTAATTTTGAACAACGAAAACGTATTACACATCATAAATACAATCTAAATTTAAAATACATAAATTAAATTTAACTAACTGAAAGTTGAAGTTTAAAAATCTTTCTAAGTATAAATGTAATTTTAATCGAAAATAGAATTAAATTAAACAAATTAAACGTGAATTTAACGATAATTAAACGAAATCGAAACATAAAAATCCATTTCTTAAACAGCAAATGACACTTAAATATCCTATAATATGAATAAACAGAATTCTTCCTCGTAAAGATTTGATGCAATATCCCATTATCAATAACTTTCATGATTTTTTAGAAAATAATAGATTTACTATTGATATTTTTGGTTGATTGTGGTAGATCTAATTATTAAAATATAGAAATAATCACGTAACCACTTTAAAATATGTTGAATCATTTTTAGTCTTTTTCATCAAAATTAAGTTTAACATAAATATTTTAATCCATTTAAAATCTGCAATTAGAAAAACATAATAAAATATTCTGTCAAAAAGCTATTTTTCCTTCATTCATTTAAATGCGTTCATGCGTTTTTCTTCGATCAAATATTTATATATATATATGTATATATATAATTAGCTATTAATTAAAACAATAGAGTGTAAGTATTTTTAATTAATTTTATCATTTTTGAAAATAATATTTTCAATTATGTAACTTATATATAAGTATCATTCATCGTTAATTACCAAGCTAGTTGATTTTTATATTTACAAAATTACAATCGCTTTCGGTTTACAGCCAAACATTGATTCGAATTGACCATGAACCCCACATTCCAGTGTGATGTACTTTATTTCTTGATTTGAATAAATTTTATACCCACATTAACATAATTGTGTGCGTGTGTGTGTTCGTTCTAAACAAATAAATAATAATGCCAATTTTTTGTAATTTTTGCCATCAACTGAGTTTGCGATTTACTATACTTTCATTTCAAAAATACTGTTTTGAGTTTATATATTATTCTGATAACTTCTTCAATATTTACACTTTAAAATTCTCAATCAGTCAGTTTTTACAAAATTCAGGATATTGAGAACCTACACCAGTTCAAATATTGTGATTTAATATTTGAAATTCAGTTATTGTGAACTCCAAATACCTTGAGTTCATATGGATATTTGAATAAAATTTTTAAATATTTTGAGCATACCCAATATGAGGCAAAAAAGTTCGTCTTTCTTTTTAAAATTCTAAATTGAATAAATTTTGTTAAATGGGCTTAATAAGCCAATATAAAGTTAATACTTATTGTTAATTTATTATTGTATGCAAATAACGTCAACTAGAGATCTCCAATTTACATCGATCTTTTGTATTTTCTTGAAATATTCTGAATCTATGTATGAGAATATACACAATCATTCAAATAACTAAATACCATTTCATCAGTAAAATTCTTATAATTTGCCATGTTTTTCTTCCTTCCGAGTCTGATAGTGATAAGCGTACTTGATGCGTTTCCTATATATGTGGATTAAATATAATAGGGTTGTTTCACAACTAGGACTTTCAATACAACATCAACAGTTCCCGCAAACGTCTTGGCTGGTCTACCAATACTACATCTAACATTAAAAGCAACTGCAGTTAAGACAAAAATCCTACAATTGCGCTAAGATTCAACTCTTGAAGGCAATACTGCCCTGCTCTTCTCTAACTATGAATATCCAAACAATAAAGAGGAATTACATCCAATTATCAGAAGTCATCAAACAAAAATTTTCAATCTCTGCCAAAAGTATCATTTTATCCAGTCATGATAACAACAAGATTTAAAATTTAAGCCGACGGGTCTCATTTAGATACTCAAACAGGAGCAGCATTTGTAGTTTTTGAAGACTCCAATCTACTGCATCAATATCTCATAAAATTACACAAGTATAATTCAGTCTTCCAGGCAGAAACCCTAGCTATAAAAGAATCACTGCTTTATTCTATCCAGCATAAACAAAAAAGTGCCACAATCTGGACAGATAGTTTATCTTCCCTACTGGCGTTAAATAACCAGTTACACAAATCCCCAATAATAAGATCCGTTCAAATTTATTTCTTCACAACCAGAATATGAACATCCAACTAAGTTGGTTAAGAGCACACACTGGAATCACGGGGAATGAGGCAGCTGATCAAGCAGCAAAACAAGCAGCAACCCATCCAACTCTTCCATTGACACTTTTAAAGTGGTCCAGAGCTAGTCTAAAATCAAAAATTAAAATTTATAAAGAGCAAAGCTGGCAATCTCTATGAAATTAATTGCCAAATGGTCACCATACAAGAAGACTAATACTAAAAGTTTCCTCAAGTGTTAGCACACTTGAGGAAACTTTTAATATTAGTCTAGTCTTAGTGTTCCAATCCCTATTTAATTTTTATCTTAACAAACCATGCGCCCTTCCCACCAACTTCTACAGAATTAATAAATCCAGATCTCCATCTTGCATCTGTGGCCAAAGTGGTACAACACTGCATTATATCACAGAATGCCCTCAAACCAAAGATCTACTTATTAAAATATCCTCTAATCAAAACCAACTACCAGTTAATAAAATTCTGCACAACGAATAAGTTCAGAACACAAAAATTAATACAACTCTTGAAGATGCTTACTTTCTTTCTTGAAGAACAACTTACTTTCCACCATGAAAAAGGACTCCAAATGTGTAAAGACCTGGCTGTCTACCAACAGAAATCTTATAACTCAGAAGCAGAGTCAACAGATTTCGAAGATTAACTAAATTCCTCAATTCCAGTAACATACAAACAAACTGATCATCAGTTTTTCAATTTCTTAAATTACTAGTACTTAGTACACATCTAAATTTCAAGACATGTAAAGAACTAATTGTATTTTATTCCTATAAAATTCTAAATTACATTAACAATAATCAATTCCTCGAGTTTCCAAGAGAAAAATATTCAGGCTCTGTTACGACAATCTGCCTTGGAAACTATACCCGCAATTCCCGCTGAAGCTACCCTTATTTATACTAATGGGAGTAAAAGTGAAGACTCTCGTTCCGGTAGTGGTGTTGTCATTAAATCCATAAATGGAACTGTCAAAATAAAGAAAAGAAATCCAGACTTCAGTTCGGTTTTCAAGAGTAAGCTTATTGTTTATCAAAGAGAGACTCAGTACTGTTTGGTCCTATACAGATCTTAGGGGTGTTTGGTTTTTGACTGACAGTCGTAGGGCCATCCAATATCTTTCAAACTGGCGAAGAGTTGGTGATAGGGCCGGAAATGTAATTCTTATCAAATTTAAGCAGGTCTCATCATTTTGTGAAGTGCACCTTCAGTGGATTCCTTCGTATGTTGACTTATGGAAGAATGAGATGGCAGGCGTTCTGGCGAAGGAGGGTTCTGAAGAACCATTACCAGCTACCGATTCACTGATATATCTTGAACTATATTCCATTAGAAGACATGCTGACAGGCAAATTTGGTTCGTTCCCCCGAGTCATTCCTGGTGTCAAGCAGATTGTCCTGGAAGATCCCTTGCGTTTGGGTGCGATAGATATGTTCGGACAACACTTTCCCAATTCTTCAGTGGACACCCGGAAGGACTTACATTCAAGAGAGGTCTCAAGGTGCACCCGAAATGTCCTAAGTGTTGTTTCTTGAGGACCTATATAGGTCTCCTACGCTTTTTATGACTTTCTGAAAGTAAATGGACTCATGGACCTCGTCTAGTATATTCCTAGACAAGGAGATTAGAAAGAGGAAGAAGATAATCTATTCTTGTTCGTAAACTCTGTAAATATTTCAGCCATCCCTACTTAAATTAATTTAGTTCCTGTTAACAATTATTTTTCTGTTTCACTTGATCCTATCCTATTAATTCTGTTATTTCAAATTTGTATTCCGAACTGTGATACAGTGATCTATAGCATAGATCACTGTAGGCTTGGAAGCCCCACCTTTGTAAAGCATTCGTCTCTCAAAATGTGACACTGGTCGTGCGTTCTGGGGAGCCTCTTAAGGCTCGCGCTCCCAGATCACGTTTCCCAGCAGGCACCTGGCACTCTGTGCAGGGTGTCCAACATTCTAGACTGGAGTAGTGACACAACCTGGTAGCCAATAGGAATAGAACAGGGACTCTTCTTATCGCTTTCTATCTGTAACAAGTAATATTTCAAAATCTTTTTTTTTCTAATTATATCATAAGTTGATACTCGTTAACAAATTTCTAAACTTTTCACAGAAGTTTCTTCTTTTATGCTTTCAACTTTTCCCTAAATTAAAATATACAATTCTTTCAGAACAAGAAACAATTTTTTCAGATGACTTCATTTCTTTTAAAATTTAATCTTTCTAAATGATTATAGCACCTGACATCTAAATCATCATTTTTTTTCATTATACTTAAAATATGCGAACTTCTACATCTAAACTAACCAGTAACTGTAGTTTAGTTCTTAATATTTATCAAAATAAAATACAGCAGGAAAAATTTCTTTGTTTTCGGCATTCAATATCCAGTGTATTTTATTCTAATAATAAATGCTATTGATATTAAGTATTTTAATCTCGATGCATATAGGACATCCATTTTAAAACAAACAAAAAACAATATTCAGTTTTATTTTATGTTATATTAGTTATATTTAATGTAAAGTAAATAATAATTATAAGAAGACATCCCCATCTTTTAATACAGTGTTCATTACCATAAAGCTAGCAATTAGATAATAAGATTTATTTTCATATGAAAGAAAAAAAGAAATATTAATATTTCTTGACTATATCTTAATTTTGAAAATGATTAGGAATAGACATTTTTAGGAATTTTTTACAACACTGTAAAAATAAAATTGAAAAATTATAATAATTTGAATATGTAAGTAATTAAGTATTATAAAAATAAGAATATCTGAATTTTAATTAGAAAATGAAATATTATTTTAATAATTATTTTGATAGTTATATAGTTAAATATACACTATATATTAGAATTTTAATTTGGTACTCTATTTATTAGTCATTTTATTTTACCTTGTCAGCACTATTTTATACGTTTGCAAAACTAGTACGAAAATTCAAGATTATATGATAATTTACCTTTAAAAATGTCAACACTAATAATTAAGTTATTACAAAAATAAATCTAAATTGATGCCTTAAACAGAAAACGGCTAAACAAATGTATAGGCTAATGTGAAGATTTTGGCATTCCTAAAGGAGATCAAAAGCAAAAAATAACAAATATTTTGGGAAAAAAGACACTACATATGTTTGAGTAAGTAAAATCTTTCTCTTGTTGGATTTCTTGCCTTGAAAAATAATTATATATTCTTTATTTTCAAATCATTCATAAAACTTTTGATAGACCTTTTCCATCAATAACGTCAAAAATCTCAAAACAAGTGCAACAAAATGTTCCTCTTTCATCAGTCAAATAAAATCAAAGTATTATAAGATTTCATTACCATTTTTATGGATTATTTTTTGTGAAAGTGCGAAACCTTTTCTACGTGTTTCTGGAGTATTTTCAGATTACATATCCGTCATGTAACTGATTATTTTTAATAAGGTGTAAGGAAATGCAATCAACTTAGTATAAGTAATTTTACATGAATAGTGATTAAAAAGATAAGGTTGTTTATTAAGGATTAATAACCGCTATGATGATATGGAGATCATTTGTTAAATTAATTTTGAACAACGTTTAAGGAAATAAAATAACAAAGTATAAGTAATTTAGTTACAGAGATAAAAAAAAAATTTTGAAAAACATTAATTTATTTTATAATTCTAATTTAAGCTAAAATTACAAATTAGTCAAAAAAATTGATAAATAATTTGCAAAACTAGATTTATAGTAAATAACTAAATATTAAAACTTTCAGTTTCTAAAATAATTATTTTGATTTCCGTTACCTTAAATATACAGAATTTGTATATAGTAGGAAGGCCATAAGTATCATATTGGAATATGATGTTTCTAAAATAATTTATAAAATTAAATTTATGTAAATCTTCTGTTTTTCGTGCTGAAGTAGTTTGTATTGCCGATTGATATTCATGCCTAAGAAATTGTGTCAAAGTTTTTCACTGACGAAATCCATTTTAAAAAATGTTTAAAAACCAAGACTTTATCAAAACATTCTTGAATTTTTCAAATATACCTAAATCTTACATTTCGAATATTTGTTATTTCTATAGTTTTATTAAAATTTTAGTTCACTAAATTAATATTTTATCTTAATATAAACTCTTTTACATAAATTCGTTAAGATTATACTAATTTTTTTTTCCCTATCATAAATGCTGTGAATTATTTTAAATGAATTCAGTAAGATTTTTTAAATGAGAAAACTAAATCAGGACAAATTTAATTAACATAATTGGTATTAACATCAGGCTTTATTTAAATTAATTTGTTGAATTCGTGCCAATTGTAACAGTAGAAAAAGTATAGTATCACGAAGACAGAATAAAATACTACACACACAAATAAAAAAAAAACTATGTCACATTTCAGGAAGCCATCATAGTCAGCGGAACACAGTTTTCTTCAAATAAAGAAAAGTGCAAACAAGGGTAAAATTGATCATATGCTCCATTAAGAAGAAAAACGAAATTGTGGTTTAACCAATTTTTCTGGACAATGGATCTTCTACAAGAATCTATTTACCTCTAACAACAATTATTTAATAAAAGGTACTCTAATGAATTTTGACTTATTTTATTATGTTTTGAGTTTAATATATAAGAAAATTAGAAAAGAATAAGAAAATAATAAATTATTTGATGATCATTTTTTTCATATATGATAGGAATTGTATGCAAATTGAGAACAATCCTATATATAGAAACAATTCAAAACAGAATTAATATAGCATAAGAACAAGAAGTATTTAAATTAATGTTTATTTTAAAGACCAAATATTAAAAGGAGTTAAATCCTCAATTAAATGCACAAGTTTATATTTGTTTTTCCGAGGCATCAAATTCTAAGATTTTAAATATTCAAGAAATACCGAAAATAATTGTCAGTCCTTATTTGAGACAAAAGTACTCCTAATCATAAATAAACATTAAGGAAAAAATGTACGTATAAAAGCATAATTAAAAATTTTTCCTTAAAAGTAATATTTATAATTCCTTGCCAGCTAATATTATCTAATTAAATCTTATGTGCGTCCGACCAGTGTAGTTTTTTCCTTCTCTTTTGTATGTATGACATTATAAATTATTTTATATATCTATCTATCTATCTATATATATATATATATATATATATATATATATATATATATATATATATATATATATATATATATATATATATATATATATATATATATATATGTATGTATAAAGAGAGAGAGCAAATTATATTTTAATACTTTACTGTAGAGAGCTTTTTTTCTGAAATATTTATGAGGTGAAATATTCATGAATGCACATTTAAATTTCAATGTGTTACAGAATTTATTTGGAAATAAGTATAAAATTTATATTTAATTGAACAATTGAATCTAAGGAACTAAGTGTATTTAAAATTATATTTCTTTCGATGTCGTGGAATTTACAATTGATTACTTTTTGCTTGAAAAGTAGTTTATGATGACAAAATGAAAAGAAATGTTAATAGATTTATCCTATTTTATTTTCTCTATGTTTTATATCTAAAGTATTCTTAAATTATGCTCATTTACATTTAAGCTCATAAGAAATGACTAAGAAAATAGTTTGCACTTCTAAATATATTTTTGTGAAAGACTGTCATAAAATTTCGATAAATTTAAATTTGTAGAAACAATATTAAAACTCCAATTTTATGGAAAATAACTCATGCTTTAACACAATTTTACAATCGTAAAATACATTTTATGGTTCATGTAGTCTTAAAACATTTTCAGTTGCTGAAATTTATTATAAATTATGATATAAATCATAAGATTTCAACCGCACTTTGTAAATGCAGAATATTTAATCAATTTCTTTCTAAATTTTATAACTATTCTAAATGATGTAATATGATTCAAAAATGTTAAATTAAGATTTCAAACAACAAAATCAAGATATTATTTGTTTAGATAAACCATAAATTGAAAATAATTTAACGATCAAATTTTTAGCTAATTAAATATAATTAAATGAATTTATGCTTTCGTAAACTCTGTGTCCAAAAAATAAATTTATAACTTGGAGTGTTAAATTGCTAAGATATTTTGTTTCCATTTTATAAAGTAATTTCGAAAGTTAAACTGTAGACTCATTTTCCAGTTCAGAGCTATTTAGTGGAATATTAAATTAATTTTTATGTCCTAAAAGACGAAATTACAAATACGAAGATTTCTTCTATTTTCAAAATTAAGGAGTAAATAAATTTTTATTTAATGAAATGTTTAGAAATCTAACTCTGAATTTTATAACGTTAATGCAATTTTTTAAGTAATGCATGTTCATCGTATTTTTTGAGAGTATTCAAGAGTTAGACACATAACTATTAAGTTCATAATGTATGTACATGTAGACTTTTTTTCATTTTCAGTTAGATCAATTATAACTCCTGCACAAATATTTATATCTCTCATTTTGCGGTTTAAATATAGCTTTACTTAAACAAGAAAAGATGCATTAAATTAAAATCATTACATTAGATATACACTTATTTTATTCTTATTAAATATTCCGCAACTACATTTAATGACGCATACATTTTTCATTGACAATTTTCAAAAATATCATAATATATGTAGTAAATAATAAGAACACCATAAAAACGGAAAAATATAAAAAAAAGACATTTCAATAAATATTTACAATGATATTTATATTTTCAGTGATAAATTCTTATCCTCTGTATATCTACTTAGAATGATATAGTTTAAATATATTACATTTGAATTTAAATAAACAATCTTACAATTTTTAATATAATAATAAATTTTACTATAATTCAGAATGATGATAATTAGATAAAAACAAAGTCCCGTTGATAACAAATTTCAAATCCATGTGTTCAAATGTCTCAAGGTCAAGCTAGAAAGTGTTTTCCATCTATAAATCTTCGTTGCAGAAATAAAGGTTCTGTTTGAAACTCGATTCCATCCTTTGAATACAATTTTAACGATAGGAAAATGACCTTTCCAAACTTTCTTCGGAATAGGATTATTTCCCTACATATTACATTGAAAGTGCATTCAAATATCACTTATGAAAGAAGGCATATAGTAATTAATCCAAATTAAAGCTTAAAACGTTTTGCTAAAAGAATACATACGTATGCAATTAATTATCTCTTGTTTTAAATCTCCGGAATCATATTAAAATAGTTTTTCGAGAACGTTTAATGATTTTTTGATTGCCTAAGCTACTTGCATCCAAAAATACCGATATCAAAATGCAACTAAAAATAATTTAGACTAAAGTTGATTTATTTCAGAATATACAGAAAATTTATCATTTACTTGAATGCAGTTAATAAGAGATAATAATCAGTGCAAAAATATTTAAAATATTAATTATATATAAGCTACCTTAAGATCAATAATTTAAATTTTTTTGCAATTAAATGGTGCTTTAATAGTGCCAGTTTTGCAATCATCCAAATATTCTTGAATCAGTATTTCAATTGTTTTAAAATCTATAATCAGACATTTTTGTTTTAAAAATTAACAGTTAACATCCAAGGTTATATTACTATAAATAAATAGGATGGAGAAAGTTGGTTAAATCCTTTAAATTAAATCTTTAAATTTTAATTTTTATATATATATATATATATATATATATATATATATATATATATATATATATATATATATATATATATATATATATATATGTGATATGTGTGTGTGTGTGTGTGTGTGTGTGTGTGTGTGTGTGTGTGTGTGTGTGTGTGTGTGTGTGTGTGTGTGTATGTGTGTGTGTGTGTGTGTGTGTGTATGTATGTGTGTGTGTATATATATATATGTATATAATTAATTTCTTAGTTTTCCAAAACTTTTTAATTATTTGTTTATTTATATAATGCTATCATAATATTTTATTTTTGTGAATATTTACATCATATTATTCTTAAAGTAAAAATTTTTTAAGAAACAAATGTTACAAAGCAAGATATGTTACCATAAATCTTTTCAAAAACCTTCTTCCTTACAAAATATATGAATGTGGATCATTTTTCCAGAATTCGCTTAGTGATAAAAATTTAGTTATTTTATATATTTCGCAACAAACTTATCAAAAAAAATTTATTGTAGCTTTTTTTTTTAATTTTACTTACATGTTTTAGGTAGATATAACAATGATTATCTAATATATTAATTTTATTTTGTATTGGAAATTAAAAAATAATATTTTAACATCTTTTCTTTTGAATACTTAAACGTTGAGCATTGAATACTTAAATTGATATCCAAAAATTTTCATTTTTTACGATATATATTAACCTTAATTTTAGGAAATTAATTCATTTTCAAAAAATGAAAAACTATTAAAAATAATTTCAAAATTCTCTCCACACATTGTTAATTAAGCAAATTTTAATTAGAACATTTAGACCCTAACAGTTAGCAAATACTTTAAATTTTTTTAAAAATTGCTATAAACATCATGTTTATAAAATGGCCAATAATAATAAATTTTCTGAAAATAGCTGAATTCTGAATTCTTGATTTCAGGTAATGAGTTTTATTATTATTTGTCACACACTTGGAAAGTTAGATGTATACATGTTAAATATATTATAAAGTAGAAAATATGCATTTAAAATACTACAAGCTAATATATATATATATATATATATATATATATATATATATATATATATATATATATATATATATATATATATATATATATATATATATATATATATATATATATATATATATATATATATATATATATATATATATATATATATATATATATATATATATATATATATATATATATATTTTGTTTGTTGTATTGTCTAATGTTATTTCTGCCAGTTTTATTCAATTTAAAAATGTTTATTTTTTTATATCAAAAGACAAACATTCTATATGATTCAGTATGACAAACATTCTATATAATTTTAGCAATGAGGTTTTTCTTTTGTTATCAAAAGACAAATATTTATAAATTTGAAACTAAGATAATATTAAATATATTTATTTAAAAAAAGGTAACGTGTTAATTTACTAAAATATCCAAAATATCTAAAACTTTTTTTTTTAATTTTCAATATTATTGTGTTGTTCAAAAGACAACTATCAGAAACAGTTGATTTTAGTATTCAATTCATTTCATAATCATAGATTTTAGCTTGAAACCATTAGTTAGAAGGATTTTTATCAAGTATTAGCATTAAATATATTCTTGATTTTAAATCAAATTTTTAAATTATTTAAATCTATTTTAAATGCAAGATATTTCATTTAAATAAATCAAAACTATTAAAAACTATTCAAAACTATTAAAATTAATGCAAGATATTTCATTAATTTTAATAGTTTTGAAACCACCATTTTATTTATTTTTTCAAAAATTATACATTGCAATTATCTTAATATTTAAATTTCATTTTATCGTAAATTCTACCCAATATTTAGAAAATGTCAATAATGTGAATTTTTGTCTTTTTAAAATAACTTTTATACTCCGTTCTTTTGATGTAAAGAGAAATTCACTTCTTAGATATCTTTCTCTCTTTATCAAATAAATTTTTTTCAGAGAGGAAAACTAACATGATTATAATAAAAAAAGAATTTATTTTCCATAATCTCATAGAAAACAAAAAAAATTGTCACCCTATAGAAACCGAAACTAAAATTTGCCACGAAACCTCCTATGTTATTACAACATTTTCTTTTAAAGTATCTTTATTTTTTTCTGTGTATCTCTCTGATGCTTTTCATAGCTTTAATGAAATTCCTCTTTCCTAGTTTGCGAAATCCTGGACAAGTGTCCAGCAGCATTTATTGCTTATTTTTTGACTACGCAGAATTTCTTGGTGTTACCAGAATTTTGTAATATAGTTAAGAAAGATCAAAATTAGAATTTTTGTATTGAAAATCTTATGGAACAATTGTTGTTTCTATCCTATTGATAGTCTTTAGCAATGAGATTTTTCTTTTATGTTCTAATATGAGATTTTCTTATCTTCATAAAAGAATCACGATTAGTTCTTATCTCGTATAAACTAGTTAACCTAAATCATTCTATATAAAGATATTTCATTTGTGGTTATGTGATGTCATTTCTAGTTCTATTCTCATATCTATTTTATTTCTTATCAAAATAGAAAATAAATACGTCTGGAATGCTATTTTGTTTTCTGCTTTACCACAGAAATTTATGAAAGGAATTGTTTTTCTTCATAATTAAGCTCATTCAGGCTAATATCTGTTATAGAGACTTATGAGAATGTCATCACGCAATAAATTCTCTCAAACCTCGATAAGCTGTATACGAAAATTGTGTTCATATTCTCTTTAATTTTAAATAAAAATATTACTTGTTAATATAATAGGCTTTACTTAACAGAAAGTGCATTACTGTTCCTGTGCCAATATTATATAGTTCAGTTAAACGTACATTTTTTTTAAACAAAACGTAAATATGCGAATAAATTAGTAATTCCTTGTACCATTAGCAATACATTTTAGTTTGAAATTCTTGCATTTGTGCAAACAGTAAACAAAAGAAAGAGAGAGAGAAAATACATTAGTGGAAATATATCACTTCAATAAGCATTAACTTTGCATAATATGTCAATTATTGTTAGAATATGAAACAGAAATACATTTATGATTATATAATTGTGATGAAAAGATTAATCTAATGAACTGAATATTCATGACATTGTTTGATTCTTCAAAATTCCTGCTTAGTAAATATAAATATATCTAAACTCTCTTTTTAATACAGTAACTTTATAACCTTCTAAGCAATTACATTAATTTAGTTAAGTTTTTCAGGAATTTGGCTTCTCATCTTCACCTATAAATTTTACATTTTACAAATAAATTAATAACATTATGCTGTCAATAGTGAGAATGGATTTCATTCCTGCTTGATTTAAATATTCATTTATTATTTCATTGCATCATTACATTTGTTTTGCAGTGTATTCTGGAGTATGATATTAAAATATTTATGTTATTAGAAAACAATATATATATATATATATATATATATATATATATATATATATATATATATATATATATATATATATATATATATATATATATATATATATATATATGAGTTTTTAATGACTATGATATCTCTCATGAAAAATCATTTCTATTACTATAGTTACTTAGAAGAAATCAAAATCTTATCTACATTGACTAATTAAAAATTTTGCTACATTTTTAAATGCGTTTTTTATCGTTAATTAAATACTTTTAATATTAGGGGACTAGTTTTATGGATATTTTTTCTATTAATAGAATATTTTCCGTACTCTTCTTGCCGTGAATGAATTTCTTTTAATCTTAAACTCTCATGCTTCATAAAAGTAGCAAATAAAATTGTCAAATATAAAATATTTACTGAAACATTCAAATTTATGCATTATTATATTATAACTAAAAAATTGAAAATTTTTTTAGACTGTAATGGAAAAACAAATCCAAAGATTAGTTTCATGAGTACGTTAATAACTTTGGAAGTAAGTAAGAAATGAATATGAAAAACCAAAATTTATCCCCAAAAACAAAAATAATACTACTTTTTCAAATTAAATCTGTTTCTAATATTCACAGTATTTTTTTTCACTTGATGATACAAAATATATAATTAAGGTATTTTTCTTTTAAAACTTTCGGAATTTTTAAAAAAAATATTTCTTATTTAGGATATTGAATTAATTAATTAAAGCTTAGCATCTGATTTCTTAGCAAATCTTTTTATGCCGATATGTTGACATTTCGATTTACAGTTTTATTTTTCAATATTTTAAGTAGATAAAGTTATCTTCTTAAGACAAAATATTCCATGTTGTGTTTAAATATTCATTATTAAAGCAATCATTTTGAAATTTATTCTTTGATAAATAATGAATATTGATTCAACAAATTGTGTATTTCATTCCCATCTCAGGTTTGTTTGTTTTTTTTAATTTAGTGTCTACTTTAAATTTTAGGTTTCGTATTAACAGGCCTTCTCGTGTGCTATTAATGAACTTTTAACGAGAAAATATACCAATCTGACAACTAATAGTTTTGTACACTCCAAATAACTCCCTATCATAATCCTTTTTGTTTCATATTAAAACTAAAATATGTATTGGTGTTGAAACACTGAAAATGAAACTTTTGCACTTCTAAGCATTTTACGATTATAAAATTTAACCAATATTAAACTGTATCTAAAAATATCAAATTTTTACACCTCGATACAAGAAGTTCTGATAAAAAAAACTTTATTGCATATTTTAAATGCTTTGCCCTAGTTAATTTTGTCTGACATATACTTGTGAAATTTTAAATAACCAGAATTATATTTTCTTAACTTGAATTTAAAAAACCTCTGAATTCCCTCTAACTTTATTTATAAATCCTTAATTATATAAAAACATATGAATAAATTTAAAATGTGTTTTCAATTTAATGCAAGGAACTTACTCAAAAATGAATTCTGTGTAAATAGCAAATTAAATTTCTTTTTAAAGAAACATTTAGTAAAAAAACTTATAAATATTTATGTGTATTTGAATTAAACTAAATTTTGAAAAATCTAAAACCAATATTTTATTTCATTGTTTTCTAAAACAAAAATGTAGTAATTGTTTATCAGAATATTTTTCTCTAAGAAAATCTTATTTTTATTATATACTTTGTTAAACTGCGAAAGTATAACGTAAACTAAAATAGAATAAATGTTCTACGTGTAATATTTCTTGCATTTCTAATAAATAAAGGTTAGTATTAAATATTCATGAATGTATCTAATATACATACTGAATAAAAAAGCGAATTATTTTTAAATGAAACTATGATTTGAAGTATTATTTTTATTGCATCCAGTTTTAGACACGAAAATTCTGAAATAATCTGAACAAAAGTCTCATTATTAAAGATAACATAACAATAAATCAATCACTTTGTTTATTAGCTACTTTTACGTTTGAAATTAATCTATGGTACTTAAGAAACTATATAATTTAGTTTTCTAATTATCATTATCAATATGATTATAAAATAAACTATTAAATGATTGACTATATAGCTTTGAAAACAAAAACATACATAAGAAGCAAATAAAAAATTCAAATCGTAAAGAAAATTTACAAAAAAAGAAGTTCCTTTAGTTAATAATCTTTCTAAGCTAGAAACTAGTGAAATTTTATATGCTTTCAAAAAAACAATTGAAAATAAATTATAGACCTGTATTCAAATTTATAGGGATGATAAATTGCGATTTCATTCTGAGGAAGGGAGCATTTATTTCATTGTTTTAAATATTTCTATTCATGTTATTTACTTGTAAAACTATTAATTTTCAGTAAATTTCGTCAGATTCTTTTATTTTTTTTACGCAAAGAAAAACCAAATCGGCAGCGTAATTGAGATTTTTTAAACAAACGAAAAACCAAAAAAAATTTTTTACGGACATATATATAAGCAAAGAAGAATTTAAATTTAAATTTTAGATGCTTTGAATTCCTAATGTTTGAATTAATATATGTTAACTTCAATTTAGAAGTATAAAATAAACATTTATTTACGTATATATTTTAAAACTATGGCTCATTAGTGCAATTATAACCTGTACATTTAAACTGCATACATGCAAATTATGATGCTCTAAGCAATTTATTTTTTTCCTGGTTAAAACTTAAGAAAGTATGAAAGTATAAAGATAAACTAAATCATTATTTTATTGGTAATTTAGTATAGATTATGTAAACTCTATTTTTAATATATATATATATATATATATATATATATATATATATATATATATATATATATATATATATATATATATATATAATGACGTTAAAAATTAAACTTCATTAAGTAGAAATAACTGTAAAATTAGTAATAAATTAAGAAATTAAAATAATTTATAGTTAGATTAATGACTTACTTCATGTAACAAAACTTTATAACATGATCTGATTAGTAGATATTTGGGAAATCAGTAATTTTTATAATGAATTTGTTAAAATTTAAATAACATCAATATAATATATATATATATATATATATATATATATATATATATATATATATATATATATATATATATATATATATTCTAATGAATTAAAAATTACCAGCAAAGAAATAAAATTTTTAAAATATCCAAATTAATTGAGTAAGAAAACTACTTATTACAAAGTAGCACAAAATCTGCATAAACAATTTGCACTACGATTATATAGAATACGTTTTTGTACTGATATTGCACCAGGATAAGTTTAAGTGTTTTGGCTTCAAAATATATTACCGAAATTTTAAATCAAATTGGAAAAAAAATTATTTTTAATTTAAATAATACCTGTCGTTATTCTTCCCATATCATTATTTATAAGTCAGTTTAATGATTTAAAAAGATTTGATATGTAATATTAATAACGACTGTTTGGTTAGGGCATTCATTACCACTTTGGGAAATCATTTAGTTCGAATCTCGATCCAGTCGAATATCCGTCTTGTTCTCCAATGGCACTTGAGACAAGTTAATTAAGTCATGATCGCAATGAATGTTTAATCAGAAGATAAAATTAATCAAAAAGAAATAAAAGAATTACATAATTTTTTACTTATCCTTCATTCTTATGTCTTAGTTAAATTTATTTATTACACATGCAAACAATTACATAAAAATATATTAATTTTTAAAATATCTATTAAATTTCATAGAATTACAAACCAGTAAACGTAACAAAACAATTGGTTATTTAAGTTTAAATATTAAATTCTGCTTTAAAGAAGAATTTCTACCTATTCTATAAAGAATAAGATTTCCTAACTTATTTTCAATTAGAAGCATCTTATAGTTTGGAAACAAAAATGGAAAATGTGCATTTTAGTTTAAGATATAAAACATTCTAAATTCTTTGCAATTTGTCTTCAAAGAAGCTTTTTAAATTATTGTAGGTTTATCTTCGAAATACATATACGGTCTCAAAACATATTCAAATAAAATGTAAATCACTGATTTAGCAATACAGAATAAATAATCAAAATATATTATAAGAAATATAATGCAAAATCATAAGTTAAAAAAATTATACATGTGTTTTAGTTATTAATCATGATTCATACAGATGTTTAAATTAAACATATATTCTACGTCCAGTGACAAAAAGGGTACATCATAAAAAAGATAATTTCCATTTACATTGAATTTTAATATCCATACAATGCAAACATAGGTAATGTTAAAATTGTTGTCATTGAAAAATCTTTTTTAATTATGGCTTAAAATTTTTAACCTTATTTAATCATTGTTTAAACAATTGTTTATAAGTTTCATGAGCAATATGAATTTAGAAACAAAATATATGATATCCTACTACACCGATATTTTATTTCATAACAAAATTTAAACTTATTCATAACCTTTGGACATCATGGGTTTAATTGATTAAGACGTTTGATTTAATTTTCGGAAGGTAGCGTGTTCAAATCTTGACCCAAACAAACATTCGTCGAGTTCCCCAATGGTGGCTTAAATTTTAAATATGTCGTGTGGTCATAATGTTCTTAACGTAGAACGATACCTTTTGCAATGGTAAACCAGGCATTGATGGGTCTTCTCCTTAGTCCCTGCTTCTGAATTATAAGGATTCATTCCTGGTTGATTCCCTCTGACTGGTAGATACCAATTCAGGACTAAGTACAGAAACAGCATGCTGGCGCAACAACTTTTGCAGAACAATTTAAAAATTCTGGTATAAAAATAGTTATATATATATATATATATATATATATATATATATATATATATATATATATATATATATATATATATATATATATATATATATATATATATATATATATATATATATATATGTATGTATGTATGTATGTATATATATATACGACAGTTCAAAAATTCAATATCAGTAACAAATGTTGCTGTATTAGCACAGTATATTCATCGAAATTTATATTTTGCAATTTGGAAATCATATTCAATAACTTAAGCATTCCAAGCTTTTAATTTTAAACCGGAATTTCTTTGTCGCATTCACAATTTCAATTTATTATTAAAGCTAATTGATTTCTGAATGTCATACCCGTTTGAAAACTATAATGGCATTTTAAGGAGATTTCTTTAAGGAGATAAGATAAGATTTTAAGGAGATAAGATAAACTTCTCTTCCTTTTAAAGAATTATGTAAACACATAGATTAAAATTAACTTTTACGAAGTAAAATTTATTTCCATATTTTCCATATTCATTTAGTATTTCATTACTATTGAATCATTTAATACGGCACAGTTAGTCAGGAAAAAAGCATACTGCACATAATAATTAAATTATAGTTAAGGAAAAATTATATGCATATAAAATGCATATAATAGTTATTTTATTTATTAATCGAATTAATACAAAATAATAAAAAAATTACGACAAATATAATACCTAATTATAAAATATATAATTAAACATTGACACTACAAGCATAATTGCATTCAATTTAAAAATATAAATATAAAATATTTTCAACATTGTATGTTGACCACAAATGGGTGCATTTTAAATATTCTTGTGATTGGCAACTTAGAATTATTTGTGAAAGAGTGCTGTATATTTCATGTGGAGAACGTGTTGCGAAATGAAATAAGGGATAGTCAAAAACCGGTTTTGGATCAACTGCAATCAGGGGTTAGAAAAGACACTACGGGATATATTTGCTGGGTCCCTTTCTATTTATTATATATATATATATATATATATATATATATATATATATATATATATATATATATATATATATATATATATATATATATATATATATATATATATATATATATATATATGGCACAGATGCCGTATAATCCAGGATGCCAAATTCTGAGTTTAGTGTTTTTTTGGCGGATTTTCTTATGCATCTAGCAACCTGGTTTTTATTACGTCCTAGATAAGGAGACCTATAAAAATTATGCTGGAATTTCTATTTTGGCAACCCTAGTATTTATGTCATCGCGCAAGTCAAAACACATTATCTTGGCAACATTTCTTTATCACCAAAAGCTTCAGAATTTGGAATCCAGGATTATACAGCATCGGTGCCATATATATATATATATATATATATATATATATATATATATATATATATATATATATATATATATATATATATATATATATATATATATATATATATATATATATATATATATTGCACCGATTCCGTCGTATAATCCAGGATTCCAAATTCTGAAGGTTTTTGGTGATGAAGAATATCCCCAATATTCAAACAAGAACTCTTAAAATGTTTGCTTATAATACTCTATCCACTGATTCACTGATTCTGGCCGTAATATTGAATACAGCGGCTTAATAGAGCAAATGACTCAGAATCTGAAAGATTAAAATCAACCCCTCAAAATCTCAAGCAGGACTATTCACTAGAAAATTAACTAATGTTAACAATCCAAAAACATTAAAATTGATGGACTAGAGACCTCCTGGCTGCTTAATGTTGTTTACCTAGGGGGCACAATGGATAAACATCTCACATGGAAGCAGCAATTGATCAAAATAAGAGCTGAATTCCGCACAGCTAAAATTATCCTCTACCCCTATTAGCCTCCAACTCTAATCTTTCCTTAGGAAACAAACCTTTGATTTACAAGTCCTAAATCAGGCCAATGATACACATCTAAATTTTGGAGAGAAGCATGTGATACTAACTTTAAAATATTGGAAGCCCAGCAAAACTAGATTCTAAGCCTTATTTTTTATTCGCAATATTATTTCAGAAATGAGCATATTAAAGCCAACTTGTTAACGACTACCATCAACCACATCATTAAATTTTTGGCCTTGAATTTTTGCAATAACTTGTACAAAATAAATAAAACTAAAGTGATGGCACTTGAACCATGCAACCTTTACGAACAAAAACATTACCTTAGATCGAGGGCAATCCTTCGACTTAAACAAGCTGCAACAGCACATTTAAACAATTTAATATTAATTCACAATATAAAATTTATAACATTTATTGAAATTTCATTAATTTACACATTGTTTAATATATTTATTTTACATAATACTGACTATAATAAGTTAAAGATTAACAACTTGTACCACAAATTTTCAAATACAGGTTTCTGAACTCATTAAAATTTAATCACTACCTCAAAAATGAAAAATGCTACATAATATTTAATACTTTTTCTCAAAAAGTCTTCCCCGTTTTCCCTAATATCAAAGGTTTACTGTCTACTTTTCTTTTTAAATTTTGTTAAAAGGAAAAGATAAATTAGCAGCAATTGCGTGATTTTTTATTGTCCGCTAGTTTTAAGCTCTGGCTCTCATTAAATGCAAGAATCCAATTTTGACATGTCTTCATTTTAACAATTTACAATTTTTGAATCACCTTTTCTCCCATCAAGACAGCTTTTCCTTAAGGGCTATTACTTTTCTATATCTGTTACTTTCCTCTAAGTAAAATGAAAATCGTATGAATTCTTGAAATTTCTTATTAATAATTTGATACATTTTAAAACAAAATTCATACATATGTGTTTAAAGCATTTTTATATAGATTGGCCTTTGCAAAAAAATGCTATAACTTCAATTAAATATTAAGCTTAAGAAATATAAAAATTAGTTTCACACGTATCTATTTTGATACATAAAATTTTAAAAAAATTAATTGGAATTTAATTATTATAACAATCTTTGAAAGAGTAGTTGCACATGAACCAATTATTAAGAAAGATTTAAGAATATATACAAACAAATTATAATCTAAAAATTTGTAATACTAAAAACATTATACACTCATAATATAAAATTGTTAACTTTCTAAGTATATCATGTATAGATATAATAAATATTGCAGAACAGATTGTTTCAATAAGCTTTTATAAATACATATATGTTTCCTTCTATTTTTGTTTCTCTTATTTTTATAGATAAGTATGCATAAAAGTTATATTTAGCATGATGTTATGAATTACAATTTTTATTTACAATCACTAAATTTTTTTATTGTTGATTTAATTCTACATCATGTACTTTTAATGAATCTTATAATATATTGGGTTGTTCGGAAATTTATTTCGTTTTTTCCACCTGGATCAGCTTTTTGCTAGTAAAAACCAACCACTTTATGAGTGTGAAATCATACTACTACCAGAAAGAAGGTAAAAGCTATTGGACTAGAATGGACAATATGCAATGCAATACGATATTTATTCGTTATACGTTTTTCATTTTCATGAAAAACGAAATTATTTTCCGAACAACTCAATATATTAACTTAAAAATTAAAGTAACTGCAGAGAGATAAGAGATTTATAGAACGGTATTTTCTTGATTCTGAATATATAAGTGCAGTTCTTTATTTAACTTTTGGTTTTAATTAAATTCATACTAACGCTTAAATTAACAGTATTATTACTCAAAGCCAATGACATGCATTTCAAACTTAAACATAATTACATTCTAATATTTCACTTCAATTTTTAAAACAGTTCTTCAAACTTAGGTTTGGGAATATTTTCTTATAAAAAATAAAATTAATAAAATGTAAATGTACATGAGAAAAATAAAATTTAGTTAATAACTTGAAGAGTAAACCAAGCATTAAAAAACAATAAATTTAAACATTTTACGTCACGGACTAAAAACCCAATTTATCTCGCAATAAGACATTTGCGGTATTTTACAGAAAAAAGAACCCATTTACATATTTCCTTTGGAAAGTTATATGGATCATAATAATTTTAATAATTAAATTTTATTATCTTTATAATGCTCATATTATTAATTTTGCTTCTATTTGATGTGTTGTAAATTAATATTTTACATTGATGATGCACATGCTGTCTATGAAACAAATTGACATGCTTTTTTTCATTTCGATTATAAGAACATTTTCACTGCAATAGTACAAATCTTTACATGGATTTTTATATATAATATTGTTCAAACATAGCACACTTTAGTGCTTAGATATTACACTCATTCATTAGAAATTACACTCATTTTCAAACAAATATTGCTAGAGAAAGAGATTTTTCCTCAACATTTACAAAGAAACTTTTCAAGGCTACGAAATACTTAATTTTTTATAATTGCTTTTTAATCAGATTGTAAATGTATTGATTGAAATCTACAAAGTACAGAAACAACAACAACAACGAGAAAAGAAGGCCCTGGTCTGTACCCATCAGTTATCAGGTTCCACCCTATCTTCAAACTAGAGAAACAAACACCTCGCGCGAAGTGCCAGACCCCCGCTCAGAACCAAAACTCGACTCTAGTTGATAACAAAAAATGAATTCAATGTTGGTGCTTTCAAGCCTATAGCTGTATCACATTTCAAAGAAAGAGATTGATTTGAACAAATTATATTTGAGTACACATAAGGGGAGAGGGAAAATTGTAAATAAAAAATGAAGACATATGTAAAACTAAGCAAAATAGATCAAGTAAGTTTAAAAGGGGGTTGAGATTATACTATTAACCACTGGATCTATTTTAGTTTAAATTAGGGATTACAAATTTGCATTAAAGTGAAATTCATAAAAGCATTTGATCACAGATTACAGGTATATGATACAGTAATTCCATGTAAAAGAAAATAGGCAAAGGTAAACATTAAATAAAAAAGATAAGGTAGGCGAGAGGAAATAACAATTTATATATCAGATAGAGTTAATCATTCCTAGAAGTTCAAAAAGTACAGGATTGACCTAATAAGTTTTGTTAATTTGAGAAACACAGTTTAGAAAAGATATAATGATTCTTGTTTTTAAGAGAAAAAACACATGAAAAAGAAAATCCTAGGCTAAATACAGTAATTTGTGCAACAGACTATATGAAAAATTAAAGCAAAAATTTACAAAACTAAAGAAGGATGCTGCATTTGTCCTTGTTTTAATCAACATCTGAGAAGTTAACCTCACAGTGTGTGTTTGCGATGTATTTCATTCTGGGGTGGCGCATAAGTCCAGTCCTTTTGTTATCAGCCTGGACATAATTTTATCACTCTTTTGGCTCTAAACTTGTCACCGATGATAAACTTGATAAATGCGATGTCTGATTGTGAGGAAATGGCGAATTAGGTGGAGGCCCTCCATATAGCTGGAGTGTTCCACGTAATACATAGCATTGCCTTCACTGCCGTTCGTGAAGCTGCAATGTGGGGTGGAGGCTTTACCTAATCGGTGAAAGTACACTGAGAAGGGCCCATGGTTTGTCAAAAGAAAGATGATCAGTGGATTGGAGATGAGTCTGTCCATTGTAACATGGGTTATAATACTATGTATGAACCGCCCAGATGAAGTGTCGTCCCAGCTGTTTTGCCATTGCTGTTTGAGTCTCTGCTTAAGGAACTGCAGAAGGTGTGTCCATGGAAGTGGTAGGTCAATTTGTGTGATATTCATCATTCACCGCTGCTTCCTTTGCTCTTTGATCCGCCAGCTCACTTCCCCCATTTCTAGCATGTGCTTTTACCCAAGAGAGACGAAATTGAATAGATGATCGTTTGTGGAGTTTGCATTGTATGTCATTGATAATAGCAGATGTGGGAATCGGGTTTCGAAGTACAATTAAAACAAACAAGCTGTCCGTCCAACTAATGGCTGGTGAATGAATAGCATCCAGTGAATGGCTCAATGCTGATAATAAAGCCATTGCTTCAGCCTGAAAGACCGAGATGTCTGTTCGCAATTTTAACTGTGTTGAGTGTGCCTCTCTGTCTCCCTGAAGAACCATAAAGACCGCTCCCACTACAGCGTCATGTCTAGAACCAGCTGTGTAGTAATGCAGTTCTTCAGCTGGGTGAACGATAGGATGCTGACATGAGGGGGTGTTAGGCAAGTTGATAATTCGAGTTTTTTAACCTATTGACTGGGTGAACCATGTCTTTGTGAACAGACATCTCATAACTGGTGGGTGTTAACCACTGCCCTTCAATTGCAACACTATTGCGAAGTTGTAGAATCTGGGTTTTGAATGTCTCTTTTTCCACTAACAAGTGAAGTGGTGGGAAACCTGCGATGGAGGCTAAGGGTTGCTGTAGAGGTAGTCTTGAAGCACCTAGTGATCAGGAGAAGGAAGAATCTTTGAATATAGTTGAGGATCCTGATTTTCCTGGTAGTCATTGGAAATGCCCAGGCGAAGCAACCATACGTAATAATTTTTCTAGTATTACGAGGTAAATTACCTTAGTGATTCTTTCTTTAAGTCCCTACTGCAGCGTAATCATCCCTTTCAGCCTTTGTGCGATCAAAAAAATTTAGTTTTAGTTTTAGCAGATGCGGAAGGAATGAGAGCTTAGTAACAATGTTTCACACCAAGATATTTGAGACAGCAGGTGTGCTTCAGGTTTTCACCATTAAGAGTAATTTTGGGATTGGATTTAAGTCTCTTATTCTTTGTGCCGAAGATCAAACTCTAGATTTGGGTGAAGAGACAGTATGTTTAAGCTGTTGGCACACTGAGGAAAACAATTGCATTGATTCATTACAATTCTTTTTAAATTATTCTTTTGATTTACCTTTAATGACAAGCAGAGTGTCATCAGCGAAGGCAACAATTTCGGTGTGGGAGGCCATTTTGTAGAAAGGATTTCGTTGTAATAGATGTTCCAAAATATCAGATCACCTTCCCTGGGGACATCATATTGTCTGCTCTATGCTGACTAATCTTGAGTCGCTAAGTGCCTGAAATTTACGTTGTCTTATGAAACTGAAAAGATAGTTTATTATGTTGGGTGGGGCAGCAGTTTTAGGCCAGGCCACCACAAAGAGTCAAATTCCTGCTGAATGTCCAGACTGATAAGGGCGGTATATAATTCATTGTCCTGATTCACTTATATAACGTCTATTGCTTTGGAGATTGCTTGGTCTGTTAATCTATATGACCGGAAGCCAAATTGCCTGTCATGAAGAAAGTTTGTCTGTAGGAGTGAGTGCTTGAAGCAGTCAATCAAAAGCTTCTCTGGGACTTGAAGCTGTCAAATCAATACCCTCTGCCTCTGCCAAAAATCGGTAGAGGACGAATTGCCCGGTATGAGGTCACTATTTATGTGTCTTTGTTTTTCTTTCTGAAGAAAATTACCTGCCCTTCTTTAAAGAGTGTAGGAAAATGAAATTTCCTAAGCATTTGTTGTAAAAATCAAGCAAAAATGAGAGGTTGCAATGAAAAAACAACTTAACAATTACATTATCTAAGCCATCATTACCAGGTGCCTTTGAGTTGACCAACTTCTGAACAACATGCTGGAGCTCTTAGAGTATAAATGGTGGATCAATGGCACCTGTTGCCAGAAGAATGGTGCTTCTGATACTCTTGTGATGTGCTGCGTCAGTGCTTTGATCCTCTTGTGGAAAGTTGGTGTTTATTAGGTCTTGCAGTATAGTCACTGCTGTTTGATGAGTTGTGGTCTGAATTACGGACTACAAAAACAATTCGTCTTGAAAGGGTATTGATTCAAAACATTTTTCTGGTAAATTTGCTTACATTTTTACAAAATCTAAAAAGAAAAGTACCTCACAAATATCTTAAAAAATTTATAAACAAGATTTTCTCTTACATTTTAGGTTAATATGAAATTTGAAAGGCAAAATCCCAATAAGATTTCCTTTTCATCTAAATATCATTAAAAAGTCATAAAATGTTTTACTTTTAAGTAAATCATGAAAAAAATATATTACATTAGAAAAAATGCATTTATTAAAAAAATAATAACAAAACTCAAACAAAAACATTTTTATAAAGTTTTGAGCAAGAGAATTTTTAAAGTTATAAGTAAAATGACGCTAAAATACTATCAAATTATAAAACATAGAATCTAACAATTTTTATGAATAATGGTTTAGAGGTAAAGCACGTCATCGATTCTGTAGCAAAACGCAATCGAAAGAAAAAAATGTAAAATAAAATTTTGAAATGTTACGAACATAGATTTTGAAAAAATGCATTATATGAGGCGCATATTTTCTACAAATTACAAATATTACATAAAATGTTCAAGAACTTTATTAAAAATAATAGTATATTTTATTTAAATAAACAATTACCTATTTAATGTAAATTAAATAATAGTTAATATTTTAAAGGAAAAAATGATATCATTGATAAATTCAAACTTATTTTATAGAAAATGAAATTAAATAGATTTATTACTTATATTAAAAATGAAAATGGAGCTATCACAGGCTGCTTTTTTCAAAAATATGATTTGCTTAATCAAATGTAATTATGATATTTTTATAATGATATTATTAATTAAAAATATGTAAACAATTATAAAATTAATTCAAACAGTGATTTAACAAAAGAAAATAGTTTAACTTAAGAACAAAATTTTAATTATTTTTGGGGAAACCACAATTCTTCTCAACACCTTTTCTTTATATAAATGCTTTACATTACACAGAAAATCTAACCTATTTACATTGTGTATAATATCACAGGATATTAATGTTTTCTTAACATTATCAATTAATTTGACAAAAATATTTAAATAAGAATTAGTAAGAATTAGAAATTTTCTATTACGATATATAACTATAATAACTTTAACTATAACATATGTATGTGTGTATATATATATATATATATATATATATATATATATATATATATATATATATATATATGTCCGTAAAAACATTGTTTTGGTTTTTCTTTGCGTAAAAACAATAAAAGAATCTTAGTTTTACAAGTTTACAACAATTAATAGTTTTACAAGTAAATAACATGAATAGAAATATTTGTGATAGAATATAGAAATAATGAATAGAACAACCGTCTACACATTTCATAGACAACTTCCGTTAAGATTTGTTTCCGTCATATAACTTCCAAATTGTTTTCTCAAGTACAATTGTTCTGAAAACATTTCAAATTAAAAAAATATTTTATATTCCAAATATTTCAATTTCTATTTATGTAATACACCAATCCATTAAATTTCTCGCTTAAACACATTTTAAGCAATTAAGCAATTTTTAATAAATTGTAATAAAATTCGATGTTAAGTTTAAATTTGAATAAGAGTAATATACAATTGTAATTAGATACATAATATTTCCTAAATATTCTATAGACTCACGCATTTTTGGGTTTTTAAATAAGCCACGGAATAATTTTTTTGACATGAGTATTTTTAAGAATTTTGCATTACATAATGATTTTAATGAGACATTTATTTGATTTGGATATAATATTCTCATACTTTTATAAATATTGCTATATTTTATACAATGATTCAAAAAAATAATCATTTGTATTATTGTATTTATTCATCTGATATATTTTTGAGAAATGTACTTTAATTTTAAAACGTAAGATTTTAAAAATATCTGGGCGTTGTATTTTATAGTTAGGTTATCCACTGCTTGCCACAATTTTTCCATTTTCAGCAAGATAAGTTGCAGTTTCGTTTTCAATAAATTTACAATCATTATGAAAAACTTAAATGTTTAGCATTTGAATTTTTCTTCATACATAAAATTTTTAATGAAAAAAATAATATATAAAATAGTATAAAAGAAAATATAAAAATACATTTAAAAACATACTGAAGAAAAAGTTATTATAAATTGTTAAATAATTAATTAAATACATTTCAATATATATATACATATATATATATATATATATATATATATATATATATATATATATATATATATATATATATATATATATATATATATATATATATATATAAATTTATAAATTTAATACATTTAATTCATAATATGAGATGGTCAAAATAAAAAGCAAATTAATTAGTATGTAATGAGATCATATATAAATGTGATATCAAGTCATCTCAAAAAACATCTTGGAATATTTTTTTGGAATTATTAACCATATATATGTATATATATATATATATATATATATATATATATATATATATATATATATATATATATATATATATATATATATATATATATATATATATATATATATATATATATATATATATATATATAATGCTTAAACTAATAATTCCTGCTATGCTTAATATAAATTACTTAATAAAAAGTGATAAACATTCATGTAAGTGATGAATATTTGTAGAATATATATACATATAAAACGCTATTTTAAACCAATAATAGGCGAAAAATAAGCATGCATTAAAATCAAGTCAAGTATTTTAAAACATATAAAATGAAAAATTGAAATTTAAAAGGAACTAATTTTTCTTTTAAATAAAGAAATTAGGATGAAAAAAGGAATAATGTTATTTTAAATACATTTGGGCAAGCATTCAGCTTAAACTATCACATACATGTATATGAGCTGATGATACAGTACAAAACTATTAATGGTTTGAAATAATGGTTTAAATCTAATAAGTCAATTAGAATAAATCATAAGAAAAAGAATAAAAACAAAAATATATGAAAAAATTAAAAATTAAATGTGTTTTTTTTAAATTGAAGTTTAAGAAATTGTAATGAATTTTTGAATACATTTTCGAGATATATAGTAAATATAAACGGCATATGAAGCTAAACTGATGAATTAATAAAAAATTATTAATCAGAATAAATTACTTAAAAAATGAATTTAAAATCAAATATCCGAAAAATGAAAACTTAAATAAGAAAATTTAACAAAAAAATGATACTTTCGCGTTATACAAAATTATCAGTTGAATGGTAGTTTAACATAAAATTATTTATAAGACAAATATTACGAAGAAATGTAACGTACTTTTAAGCAAAATTATTGAACTAACAATTAAAAATGTAATCTTGAAACTTTTAAATACTGAAATAAGAACAACCTTTCTTAAACTTAAGAACTTTTGAATTAACCATTGTAAGGATGTAATAAATTATATAACAAATATCATAATTCTTTGAGTGAAACATTTGAGAGTTAAAATTTAATAGTTCTGTAGTCACATCTCACCGAGAACTTATCGAAAGAGCATTAAGAAATATGCATGTATATAAAGGAGCATTGAATGCAATGTAACACACAAAAAATGTAAATTTGACCTTAAAATAAGGAAAATTAAATAATTTGTTGGATATTTGTAAATTTCAATATTAATAATGATTGACTTATGATGACTTTCAGATAAACAAAATTTTTAACTGAGAATTATCAGCAATCTAGGAGTTGAAAGTTTTCATAATCATTAAGTGATACATATAAAATAATGTATATGTACATTCTTGTTAAGACGATAATTGCAACGAAAGCTGATCAAATAATAACTGCAATTATTTCATATCGTTTCCGAATAAGACCTATTCTCAAACCCTTTATCAATACTTCTACTCAAATAAAGAATAATTTAACATTTCTATATGAAAGAAATCCTAACTATCAGATTTTTTGTTCTAAAGCCTGACTTACACAAATTTAATGCCAAATGATTGTATCGTACTCAAAACTGTTAAGAATCATTTTTTATTTCTTATGCTAATTCAGTATATATAAACTCAATAATAAAAAATGAGAGCAAAATGTGAACCGAAAAAATAGCAAATATTGCTAAAAATATTCTAATAAAAATATGCAGAAGTTTCTGGTAAACCTAATACCTTTCATTCCAATAACTAACATCATTAGTTATCAAATTCTAATACTTTAAGGTATAAATGCATTAGCATACGATCGGAAACAGTTTACATGGTTTTGCACAGTAATTAAAAACTCGAAATTTTTTATAGTTAATTTTGAGACTTCTACCGTATTTTACATCCAGAATTTAAAATACTAATGATTCAAAATACTTATCTTAACATATTGCTTAATTAAGATGCATCTGATCATTTAATCCCTATAAATAAATATAAGTTGCCAAACATATTTTTAAATATTACTTGATATGTTTTCGTAATAATGACGTAGTGTTTTTTTTTAATTTAAAAATTCGGTAAATCTTACAAAATTTTTCAGTTAGGTATTAAAATTTTCATTTTTAATGTTATATATAATTTAATGTTATAAAATTGAATATTTAATAAGAGATATCTTTTCGAATCGTAAAATAAAAGAACTTTTATTTACTTCAGAATAGTTCTAAGAGGACTTTAAGCTGATTAATCAAATATTTCCCAGCGTTCTTTTCTATAATCAGCATGGAAATGACTGATTTTAAGAGATAGTATTTTCTGTTGAATTATTAATTGACTAAGTTCCAAGGATTATCAGAATTTTATCTTTATATGGCTCTTAAAACTTTTTAGTAACTTTATATGATACATTTCAAGAAATCTAAGATAGAACTTAAAGAGTACTTAGAAAACACAATAGATTAATCAATGATCTCTTCATTGCTAAATTTTTAACTTTTAGTTTCAAATAGTTTGATAAAATATATGTGACTTCATTGAAATCACATTCTCTTAGGGGAATTTTCTCTGGTGTATTAATTACAGGAGATTGTCTTCTGTAAAAAAGACAACAACTGATTTATTTTAACAAATTATCTAATATACAATCATTATATTAAAATTAAAATATAGTGATAACACTTTCGATTGAAAAGAAATTTGATGAAAAATTATAACATTACTTAAAGATAACACTATGAAACTAATTTCTAAATAATTTATTCACTTCATAACTTAATAACACTTCTGTATCTTGAATGCTTCAAGAAATATTATTTATAAATTTGCATATATATAACATCGTCAAATAACCTTCATATCTATTTGTATTAACAGAATGCAGCTTTCGACATGAATACTTATCAAATGTTAAGTTTATTCAACTTGAAATCAGAGTTCAGAATAGTAAATTTAAAATTTTAATTAATGTTCACGAATGTATATAAATATTATAATTTTATTTGGATAATAAAGAAAAAATACCCCATAAAAATATTTAGTTCTTCTTTGAATAAAATTGTCTACTTAAAAATGAAATTCACTTTTATTTAACACATTTATTTACTAAAATTTCAGAAACTTTAATTTTAGATAACGACTTTTAACTTTATTTTTAAAACTACTGTTTAAGACACATAATAAACGATGAATATTTGCCTAAGCAAAACAGAATTTCAATTATGTTCTTTTAGTTTCTTAGAGAATCTAATAACTTATTCTTATGATCATTATTCTGACTTACTCAATTTTATCTCTCAATCTACCATTAACTATGCATTCAAAAACAACATATTTCACTGAAAAAGTAAACCAAAACCTTTTTGCCGATGCTAATATCCAAAATAAAAGACGCAACTTAATTTTAAAATTACATTTCAATTGAAATAAAATTTTAATCAACTTAATGAGCATTATTCAGTTTCAAATGTTTTACTTTATACGGAAAAATATGAAGATTCATTTAAATATCATTACTTTAGTTTCCGTTCTATTACAATAATTTTTCTCTAATTTAAGTACTTGATAATTTAGTTACTATATTTTTGATTAATCATTCTATCAAAAATAATTTCATATATAAAATAGTGATAGCGTACTTATTGTAATATTACTTTTCAATTTGTATAAAGTCTGAAACTCTATTTACTATATATTTGATGATTTAATTAATTTATAATTAAAATGTTCATAATAAATTTACTAAAATTTATCTTGCAAAATCATTTAGAAATGTGTATCCAATGATAGTCCCCACATTTGTAATGTACTATATTTTACTATAAGTACATAACTATAATTTTATTACATAACTATAATTAATAAGAAATTTTGAATAAACTGAACTCTCAAAATATGTTTAAATATATTTTGGAATATTTTTTCATCTCAATACATCCAAATTTTGCATATAAAATAATGGTTCAAGGGGAATATTTAAACTAGTACTTTTACAAAATTAAATCAAAGAAACTTATTGTTATTTTGTTTCCAAAATAAGTTTTCATGAACATATATATATATATATATATATATATATATATATATATATATATATATATATATATATATATATATATATATATATATATATATATATATATATATATATATATATATATATATAAGTTGACAAAGTATCATTCTTCTATTATATTACAGCGTTAACAATTTCACATAATTTAAAAGTGAAAAACTAAATAAGTTTATTGAATTGATAATTTTTTACAAAGTTTGAAGTATTTTAACTCACTTTATTGACAATGCCTGGCAACCAAATTTTCATGCAATAATAATTTGTAATAAATTTATCATGATAATTTCAAATTTATAAACATGTACTCCAAATATGTTGTGTAGTTCTGTAGTAGCATAAATATGCCCTGTAGTTCTTATTGCATTTGGAAAATATATTTTTTCATTATAAAAATTCATTAAAAAATATATATTAAAGCCACGGATATTAATTTACTTTAAGTTATTTTTAGTAGCATGATATTAGTTTCAATAAAACGTTAATTGTGTATTTCACTTTGTTTTCAAGGTTATATGAAATAAGTTTGGTATTTAATTGGAAGAATATATTCCATCTAATTGCAATTTTAAACTTAAACTTAAGTAAAAAAAATGACTATTATATTTGCTTTTACACTTTATGTTTTAAAAAATCCACATTTTACTGAGTAAAGTAATCTTAACTTCGTTAGAGAAATTTAACCATCATCAGAGTCAATATTGATTTTAACAAAATGAAGGATAACTTTTGTCTGTGAGAAATTTAATCATATTAAAAATTTTAACGTCTGTTAGAATACTTACTTTTTTTATAATGCAAAAAATATATGCACTTAACTGTAATATTTCTCATGTCATATAATGTATGTATTCTATCATGGAATGGTAGGTTTTTTTTAAAAATTCAGTTTATTAAAAAGAAAGTAAGTATATATATTGGGTTGACAAGAAAATAATTACGGTTTTTTTGTGTGTATGAAATAAAACTCAATTTTTCTGTGCAAAAAATGAGTTTTAATCATTCAAATATCTTTCATTCTATTTATATCTTTCTGGTAAGTTCATGATCCAAGCACATAGTATTTCTGGTCCTTAACAGCAAAAAAACTCAACCAAGGGCAATTTGAAATCATCGTAATTACTGAAATTTTTACTATTTAGAAAGTTTCGTAAATTTCAAAATAAATGATAATCCGATGTTGCAAGGTCGGGACTAGATAGAGGATGTAACATCTCTTCTCACCCAAGCTTCAGTAATTTCGTACATGTTGTTAAAAATGTGTGAGGTCTTGCATAGTTGTGGGGAAGCTTAATAATTTTGCGATTTGCTAATTCTAGCATTTTCTCTTTGATTGCTTTCACCAATTGCACAATTCGTCGCAGTAAAGATCTGAGTTCATCATTCATATGCTTATGAGCAGCTCAAAATACACAACACTTTTGTACTCCAACTAAATTGACAGTATGATCTCTTTTTTTATATTTTTGATGTAACTCAGCATTTTATTTGATTTGCGCTGGTTCATAGTGCCTGGAGCATGATCTTTTCGATTAAAGTTAAAATAGACGCTGCATTTTTCATCACCAGTGACAATTCGCTTCGAAAATGGGTCGATTGCATTACGTTTCAAATGTGTATCACAAATATTGCTTCGTTGTGTTAAATGATTTTCTTTCAATTCGTGAGTTATCCAAACATCAAGCTTCTTAATAAGTCCAAGACGTTTCATATGATAATCAGTTGATGTGTGATACATTGAGTTGTTTCGCAATCTCCCGCACACACAGTTATATGACTATTCGATCCAAATGTGTATCACAAATATTGCTTCCTTGTGTTAAATGATTTTCTTTCAATTCGTAAGTTATCCAAACATCAAGCTTCTTAATAAGTCCTAGACGTTTCATATGATAATCAATTGATGTGTGATACATTTAGCTGTTTTGCAATCTCCCGCACACACAGTTATATGACTATTCGATCCAATTAGAGCTTTCATTTTCTCCCCATCATCTTCAGAAGATCGATCAGAACGAACTTTGATCATCATCTTTCAGTGAGTAATTTCCAGAAAGAAGTTTTCTAAACCAATTCTGACGCATGCATTCTGTTAAACAGTCAACAACACAAACTTCACGGATCTCTTTATAATCCTTATCAGCTTTCTTACCTTTAGAAAAATAATAAGTAAAATGTGTCAAAAATGCTTATTTTTGCACTTCATTTTAAAACTGTCAGCAAACTGATAATTGTAGACAAAATTACACGCAATCTCTTTCTATAGCAACTGAAAGGTATCAACTATCAAATATCAAAAGAAAAAAATCTTACGTTAACAAAAAGTAACAAAATAAACATAATGTTATCAACTGATTCGAACCAAAATAATTTTCTTGCCATCCCAATACTATACCAAATCCATTTATATTCTGATATCAAATTATAGACCAAATGAAATTCCACTACTATTTTTTATTTACTTTAAACTCAGATTTAAAATGAAATTTCGTTATATAATTCTGTTTTTAATATATTTCTCAAAAATTTTTAAAGCATAACAATTACTATTTTTTTAAACAGAAAATCATATTTAATTAAAAAACTGTAATTTTAATAATAAATTAAAATAAAAAAATAAATAAATGTAACAAATTAAAGCTGTAAGATGGCTTATTTATAGTTTTACAACATTCATCTATTTAGAAATTGAAAATGAAAGTAGAATAAATTAAACTATACATAAAGTTACTAAATAAAACTTAAAAGCATTATTAAACGAAAAATAATACTGCCTTAATTAAGTAGTTTATTATTTCTGTGAATAATATGTAAGTTTATCAATACATATGACATATAAGCAATCCTAAATATGTTTGAACAATTTACAAAGAAGAACAATTATTAATGAAACCTATAATGTCTTCATTTCAGACACGAAATAGACACATGCTCATTTAGAAAAAATAATTTAATTAATCTAAAAATTACACTATAAGCGATTACTACATTAACTATTAAATAACTTAAGAAATATTTGAATGTTGAAAAAAACCTTCTATATTCTACATAAAAAAATATTATAAGGATATACTAAGAAGGAGAAAGGTAACAAAAATTTTCAATCACTTAAGCACAATAATAATTTAAACTGTCACGGATGAAAACAAATCACTTCATTCTTGACATTTTCTGAATTAAAAATGTCTTTGCCTACTTTAGATAGGGATGAAACTAACATAAAGATAGCTAAAATTATCTTGTATAAGATATTTTTTTCGATATTTTTATAAAGCGGAAAAAGCTAATTAAGAATACTGATATTTTATAAGAAAACTAGCATAAAAGAATGAAAAATTGTAGAGAAAGGAAACTAATTATGTTATCTCTTAGAATTTCCCTGAATTAAGAAAAATAATTAAGATCTGCATACTTTAGTATAATACTGTCATAATAAGCAAGAATAACATTCTTGAAATAAGTTACCTCACGATATATATAAAGAAAATAACATGAATTAGTTTTAAAATTTTTAAAATGGATTTATGCGAAACATACTTGTAATAATTTATTCTTTAAAAAAATAAACATTTCTTTGCTACAGAATTAAGTAGAAATAATTTACTGATATAGGCTTTTTAATTTTTAATTATGGTAAAAAAAGGAAAATAAAGTATTGAAAATGAAGAAGAAATTTCTAGTTAAAATTTATAATGTATTTCTCTTCAGTTATGTAAAACCTTTTCTCTGCTCGGTAAATATCATCTGATAATTTACATCATTAAAAAATAGTACTTTTTAATATCCAATGAAGCAAAAATATTTAGTTTCTGGTCGTTATGTCTTTTTTTTTTTTTTGCTATAATTTTCCTTTTTCCAAAATTTTCTGGAGAGAAGAGGACCGATGATTAAGAGAAATGTATTATTCTTATGTTAATAAAACTTTGATTTTTCATAAAGTATAATTCAATAAGAATTGAAATTTAAAGAAAAAAAATTCATATGAAAATTTAATAAGGCTAGAGTACATATCAAAATTCCAAACAAATTCTAATTTTTCCTATATTATTTATATATAATTATGAGACATTCTGAAATAATCAATAAAATTTAAAAAGGAAAACTTTAGATTTGATTTCTATAGGCTTTTGCATAAAAAATAATTTATTTAGTATATTTACAGTAAAAAATTTTGAATTATAATTTTTAACGATCATTAAAAATAGATTACTTAAATATATCGTAATTTTCTTGCATTTTGTTAATAAACTGAACCTGACTAGATAGAAAAAACATTAATCTTATGTTAATCTTAAAGTTATTGAACTATTTTTGGTATGACAAGATGATTTAAAAGTTAAACTTTCAATTACTGAAATGTATTAGAAATTGTTAGTTCACCTTTTAGTTTCTTTGAAATAAGATTCATTTGCAAAAAGTAAATGAATCTGATCTCAATTTATTCTTTCAGTTTAAAATTTAATGAATACAATTTTAATAAAATAAAAGAAGAAGAGAAAAAAGAGATAAATATTTTAAATTCAGTTTTTGCATAATGAAAGGAAATATACTGTAGGGTTATTTTAAAAAAATATCACTTTTGGTCTATACTCTGAAATATAAAGCATTTTTCTGCAAAAAAATTTCAATAAGCTATAAAGAGTAATAAGTGTAAATTTCCTTAAGAGTAATATTAAGAAATATCAAAATAAATATATCATAGTTAATTTAAAACATATTTTGTGAACTTAATTCACGAGGATAATATTAATGGAAATAATTTCATCGATTTAAGATTATTCACGACTTAGATTATCAATTAATTGGAATGTTAAAAATTATTTGGAATTTTTTTAAATAAAGAAATAAAAAAAATTGACTAAAATAAAGAAAATGATTTAAATTTTACTTCGTTTATTAAAATTTTTTCATAAAATTTTGCTTTTACTACAAAAAAATAATTAAAATGAAAAGATAACAAGATAGTTCTCATATTATAAATCAATAATCAATTTATTCTTTATTTGATAATGTAAATTTGACCTATTGCAGGTTTTTCTGTTAAGTATTTATCGGTCGAGGTTCAAAAAGATATTCTGCACATTTTAAAATTGAAAATAAAAAAGATACATGCATGAAAAAATTAAATAAATTTAAATCTTTAAATAATAGCTATGCATCGAATATGTGTCTTAATTCAATATATTTCATAACAATTTTTTTGTTAATTCTTAACATTTTGTTGGAGTAATTTGTAAACATATCTGAAATTAATCCTAAAAGTTTAAGTATTTTTTCTTTAAAATTTATCATTGTAATTTTACAAAATTTGATGTATTGTTAAATTAAGAATATCTAAATACTATTAAGAGAATAGTCATACATAATTTTTAATTTATTAATCTTAAACTTAAAATAAAGCTTCTTTTTAATTTGGCTGATTTTCAAATAATTATGCAAAATGTATTTTTAATTTATTATGTTTATAAACTGAATTTTTCACACCTGAGAATAAACCAAAAATAAAGAATATTATCTAAACATAAGAACGCGGATATAACCTTCAGCAATGGAATAATTTCATGGAAACATATTAATATATAAATCTAAGTCTCAAATGGGTTACACATAGATTTATATATTAATATGTTTCCATGAAATTATTCCATTGTTGAAGGTTATATCCCTGTTCTTATTTTTAAATAACATCCTTTAAGGAGAATAAATTAAAATTTACTTATTATTCATCAATTTCATAAGTAAATGATTCCCATGAAACTAGTAGGAAATGTCAAAAACAGCTTATTGTATATAATTTCATGAAATGAGTAAATGCATAGAACTTCAAACCATTAAACAATATGTCGCTATGCAATAAAATTTTCAGTGGAAGAATTCTTATTATTATGCAATCTATTCTTGCATTGAAATCTTTTTTGCATCTTTAATTCTTAAAAAAGCTATGTCAGGAAAAGATAATTATAAAAAAAATTAATTCATCAATTATCAAAGATATTAATATACAATTCCCTTGAAACGAATATTAAATATCGCGAAGTTTTTATTTCGTGACTGAAGTATAAAAAAGTAAGACGCTTTAATTAATTTAACATGTGTTTTCTATCAATATCTTAATAAATCTCAAAGGAGAAATTTAATAATTAATTTAATTTCTTTGAATTAGCTAAATAAAAAATACTAAATTCTGTATATATATAAACATTTATAAAAGGCAGTAATAAGTAAAGATTATAATAAGAGAGCAAAAATATTTATTGAAAGATTTTAAATGTTTTCTTTTCTTCAGGAAATGTGAATCAAACTTATATATACCAGTGAAAGGATATTTACATCTTTTCAAGCGTAGTTGATCTTTTTGAGAAATATTTTTGTAGTTTTAGAGATTTATATACTGTGTGGAGAGAACTTATTTTTAAAGGTAAACGACTATCAAATGGAATATTCAATGTTTAGTAAATTGTGTTGTAGTAACAATAAGAAATTTAAATATACTCCAAAAAATGTCTACTTTGAGACAAATCTGCATATCAGGATATAGTCATATGCAGAAATAAAGAATTTAAGTTTCTTCTAAACATAAACAATTTATTCACTGCCCTCTTTCAGATTTAACAATGACAACAATTATTTAGCTCGATGTAATTACATAGGCTGGAAAAACTTGTGTAGTTTTTAATATGCAGAATCTAAAACAGCAACTTTTAGAGCTCTTTCAGACTCAAGCATCTTATAAATCGACTAACTTTTATCTGACTCTCTCCACTTAACTAATACTGATATTTATACTTATTTGGAAGTTCTTAGAGCCTTTCTCCATGGAGGTCTCTAGAACCGGGATTCTATAAGGTTATTTTTTTTTTTCTCATTAGACATACTAATTCGAAACTGTGAAAATATTAACTAACCTAGGTTTTGGAACCAAACTGTCACCAAATCACACCAAGTGATCAATAATATCACCAAATATCGCCAATCTGATTTAGATTTTGTATTTAAATCTCAACTCTAAAATCTGTTATTTTCATTACATAAACATTGATAAGGCAATAGTTTTACAAATTAAACAGTAATATACACTTAAAAATAATTGATTTAATACAAAAATATAATATAATTTTACAAACATTTACACTGTTTATAGTTTTCATAAAAATAGATGAAAATTAAATAACATTACTTTCCATACCTTTGATGGTTTTTAAAATATCTTAATTTTTTCTACTGAATAAATAAAAAAAACTTTTCATACGGAAGTTTCTCATGATTATCAACAGTTGAAAATATGATTGCGAAACGTGTGGAAAATTTTCTATGCATGTGATTCTATTTATGTTAATAAATATTTTAATTTAAAGCATATTTTTATTTTCTGAGGGGAAAAACTTTTCTTAAAATCCCTCATTTTAAAGATATGTTTTTCATTACATGAAAATTAGAATATTTTACTAAAAAGTGATAAAACAAATTCCGTAAATTGTATTATATACACTTGCGTGTAATGAAATTACTTGAAATGATATCAAAACGAAATTAATTAACCTTTGTGCAAATAGTTTCCGAAAAAGATATTAAAGTGAATAATTAATAACATCGAAACAATTTGTCTCTGTTTTGTCCATAATTATAAAAGAGACCTTATAATTAAATTTTTATCAACGTATTATTTTGTTTTCAAATAATTAAAATAAACATGATGAACATGTTGTTTAAAAATTATTTCGGTGAGTAATGAAAAAGTTGTTCATATAATTGTTTAATTTCTGAAAATTATTTCAAAAAAACATTATAGGGGTATATCTAGAGTTTGTTTTCCATAATTTGATGATGTATAAATTATTTCATCAAATAAAAGGATTATTTGAATTTTATTTAATTATATTATAAAATTAATACAATTTATTGTATAGAATTTTAACACACGCTGATAAATTTAAAAAGCTTCGATACATAATTGCCTTTCATTATTATTTTCCAAAGCTTTATAAAATATTTGTCAATATAAATATTTCATCAAATAAGATGAAAATTTGTTATCCTATTAATTATATTATATAATTAAAACATATAATTGTTAAAAAGTTGTATTTAATTTTAACTGATGAATTTAAAATGCTTTGAGAAATTATTTCGAATAAATATTGGAAGATAATATATAAATAATGGAAGAGATATATATATATATATATATATATATATATATATATATATATATATATATATATATATATATATATATATATATATATATATATATATATATATATATATATATATATATATATATAATCAATGATTCAAATTTTAGTAATTCTCTTAATTTATCATACTTTTATTTTATTTTATAACATTTCAATATTTTTAACAATAATATTAAATTCTGAGATTTGTTTATCAATATTGAGACTAGAAATTGGATAAAATGATTAACTAATTATCTTAAAGACAATCATAATCCCGCTAATTTTATTTTAAACTATATAGGAAGTAGGGAATCACTTGAAAGATTGAAGTAAAGCCCAAGATTTGTGTGTGTGAAGTTCTTACAAGATCTCTGAAAACACCAACTTTTACATTAAATATACTTTAACTTTGAATTTAAGTGCAGCATTTCTATGTCCATATGAATGACTTTAGACAACTGTTTTGTGTAATTTTTTCCACATTCTTGTGTTAGAAGAATAATATTTTGCGTCTTGCATTAATGCTCAACAGCACACAAGAGCGCAGCATTCACAATCTCTCATTTATATTCTAAAATCATTGAAATACTTTTAGTTTTGAAACTTAATGAAGCAAAAGTTCTAAATGCAATTAACTAAACTGATTTCCAATTCCCTGATGTTTATCAAAACTTAGGTTCCTACGTGACAGCATTTGATCTACATTTTTGACTCAAAAGCGAAATTCTATCATATTTTTTGTACAAGAAATCGAATTTTAAATATTATATTTGGAAATTTGTGACATTTTGTGCCAAATTCTAATTTTTCAATATCTAACATTTTCAATATCAATAGTTGACTGCAAATAATCAATATTTTTTCTGTCTGAACATAAGTTTTGAAAATAAATATATTTTCTGTAGCGGTCTTGCTTCTTACTAATAATATTTCTTATGATTTTATTTGCATTAAATAGCAACTTATTTATATACATCTGGAAATAACTGTTAGTAGTACAAATAATACAATATTTGTTTCACGAAGAAAAACTCAAATTTCAGTGAAAGTTATTAAAAAAATTGCAAATTGTATGGCCTTATTTCACTTTTCTTACATCTTTTGAGATATTTTAACGATATCTTCCAATCTTCAATTTACAATTTTACACAAACTTAATGTGTTATTTTTTTAAGAACGCCATTCAGTTTATATATATATATATATATATATATATATATATATATATGTATATATATATATATATATATATATATATATATATATATATATATATATATATATATATATATATTACAAATTAAAATACGATTGGGAAGTTTCATGTTAAGATACATTATATGAAATTAAAAAATAGCAGAGCATTGTAATCTTTCCTTTCCTTAAATATTTATTCTATAGCATATTTACAATGCATTTGAAACAATATAATTTATCCTTAAAAACAGTCAATATTAATTTTTCATAAATATATTAAAATGGAGGGCTAAAAATATTTGATATGATGCAAGCCATAAAAAGCGAAATTCACTAGGCTGAACTTTATTAAACAAAAGTTATATTGCAAATGTAATTAATTACTTCATTAAGCAATATTATTGTATTTCTATAAAATAATTTTCGGAATAGTTTTTATTTGATGATAAATATGTGGTAAGGACAAATATTTTTTAAACATATTAAAAATTAGATTTTAAACCATAAACTTTAAAATTTTATATTACAGTTTTCGTAATTCAGAAAGTTTAATTTTACCAACACATATTTAAGAATTAATTAAGGTATACACAATAAACTAACTACCACTGCATCAATAATTGCTTTTAATTAAAATTTAATTTTCGAAAGCTTCGCCATTTATTAAAAATATTAGAAATTTCTTAATATAAATAAAAGTTTGTAAAACATACATGCATCTTTTACATGTATACATATTTCTTTAATTATTTCATATAGTTTAAGATTACATAATCTAACAAAAACAGAAATTATTTTATTACAAGCATAATTTCTCTTATACAACTTAGCATACAGCATTTCTAATCTTTAATAATCAATTTATGAAAGAAAAACTGTTATTTGCATTAATGCTACAATGTTTGCATTTCTATCTCGGGTTTTTAATATACTTTATGAAAATTGAACGAGGTTGAGGAACTGAAAGAAATTGCACCCATAAAAATGTTTTATTACGTTTTTTTTTCTACTGTACGCTTTTTAACCATACATGAGCAATTTAAAAGTAAATATTTATGCATGATAAGTTAACCATTAAAAAGCTAAAATGATCGGAAAAAAGAGAACTTGAAGGAAAAATTTCCTCACAATGAGGGGTACTAAATTATGCAAATATTATCTGCACGTTTTGGAGATTTTGTTTCGATAAGTGTGATATTAAAGTTTGCCTTCAAATTTAAGCTAAGTATATATTAAAATTTATGTGCTTAAACTGTATTCTTTATGATTTTATGTGAATTGAAAATTGGCAACTGAATAAAATGTGTTAAATCTCGAATACTTAAAAGAAGGTTTTTTCCTAATGAAAAGTTTTGTATTCAGAAATAACAGAACCCTCAAAATACGTAAACTTGAATTGTTGCCATAAATTTATTTGAAGTTTTTTTAATTAACAAAGCCAACTAGTGTATGCGTAATTTTATCATACCAAAACTACTAAACACATTAAAAGTTACCATAACAGATGCTAAGTTGATGATTTATATGCTTAAAATATTTATGGGTTTGTATAGAAAAAGTACATTTAAACATACACCGATCGAAAGAAATTGTATTTCATTAATTCATTAGAAAATTGCAGAATTCAAATAAGCCATAATATTTTTTTAACGGCGTGCACTTGGGTGACGAACCCTATGCCACAACAAGGCCAGAACCTGCTATTCATTTGTCGTTACCCAGTGGGCACCTGTGAACCAAGTCACCGAGGCGAGTAGCGTTGTCTGCGCCCTACCACCATAAACCCGTTTATAGGATGGGCCACATTCATACATCATCACAGAGAAAAGGACAGAGAAACACAAAGTGAACAGAGAAAGAAAGTAACATCCATGCCCGAACCGGGATTCGAAACTGGGACCCACAGCTCAGGAGTCAGGAGCGCTAACCACTCAGCCATTGTTTGGCACCATAATAAAAATAGATTGAAGTATTTACTAAAGTCGATTAAGTATTGATAAAATATCATTTTAAAAAAATAATTAGACATTGATAAAAGACTACGTTATTTAGAAAGTCAAGACTATTCAACTGTAAAAGATAAAAGTATAACTGTTCAGATTGGCTTGTAACTATCAGAATTCAGAAGGTTTTCTGGGAAATAAATTAAACTATATGCAATAATCATTCTATATTTCCATTTAACTTGGTAAATATAAGACTTTATACGATTAAACTAAAATAAGTTACATTTTTATTTTGTTAGAATTCGTTAAATTTTTTAATTTACTTTCTAAATTTGAAACTTTGACATAAATATAATACATCAATGCGTTTTAAGAAATAGCATTAACTTATCAAGACCTTATATATTTAATAACGTAATATGTATTATATTTCAGTAATAAAGTAATATATTTCAAATTTTGTTCTTTAAATCTCTATTTAAAGATCAAACAAAAAGATATGGGTGAAATAATTATTCAATTTGAGTGATTTTTAACTTTCTACTCATTAACATTTGTTTCTTATATAAATTTTGAGAATGTAAATAGTTACCGAAATTAATGACATAATTCCTATGCATTTGCAAATTCAATATATGTGACATCTCTTATCTCAATTGTTTTGAAAGTAATGAAAAGATACAGAAATAAAAACATATTCAAATCATAAGTAGTATAAAAATCAGTTAAAAAATCAAAATCAATTTGTAATGTTCATTACATGTAAATGCATATATTCAGCAAGTAGAATTATTTAATTTTTAGCTTTTTCGCATATCAATCGAATAAAAAAAAATTTGGAAAATTAAGAAATATACCCTTTCATAACTATCTGATTTCACAGTTTAGTTTATGTCTATCTGATTTTAGTTTAGTGACAATGAGTTATATTTGTTTTTAATATATTACCAAATTTATAAAAATTTTAATACGACAGAGTTAACGCTGATATCTGTTACAAATTGAAATTCTTCAATAAGAGTCTCCACCTATAAGAAATTAATTTTAAGAAACAAAATCATAAACCCAAATTAATCATCTGTAATTTAAAATGAATCACTTTAAAAATGAAAGCAGTAAAATACGTATCTAATTATTACTGAAGACTAATTAATATGCAGCCTAAAAACATTTTTGTTAAAATTGAAATTAAATGAAAATATGAATATAGGTATCAATTTTAAATGATAATGTTGAAAAAGCGACATAAAAATAATGGTTCTATTCAATTGATTTCTAAGCAGTTTCCGTCAGAAATAAACTATGGCGTTTAAACATATTTTGTCAATAAATGGTAATTATTTAGTTCATAAAATGTAAACAAAATATTGTACTGATTTTTCTTGTAGTTTATAAAAATATAAGCCTTTTAAGCAATACATGATACAAATATTTACGAGAGTAATTGTGATTTTTTTCCTTTTGGTTACTAGAATTATCATACTAGAATATTATGGAACTGTGCCAAGTATGTTTTAACTCTAAAATTACATTGTTGTGTCACAAAATTTTATAAATTAACATCATTGTTTATTTTTGCATTTTTAAAAAAATTTTTATTTGATCTGTGTAACCTTGGCATTATTTTAATGAATTATGTATTACAATATGTACTTACAATTTAAGAAAATAATTAACAGATAAAATAGAGTATATTAAATTATTAATGTGCTGCATTAATTCAGTATTATGTATTGCTATACATGAATATTTTTAACATGATAATATTTATAAATATAATTTACCATTCGCGTCATATTTACGCACTATAAATGGAAAAAAATTATATAAGAATGAAAATTTTAGAATTAAAAATTAATTAAAGAGACACTCAATGACATAAAGGAAACAAGTATTAGAATAAATTAATTGGTATCCTATTTATTTTCATAAAGTTTATATATTTTATTACAATATTAAAGGTGCTATACCACTATTATGATTATGCAATATTCTCTAGCATTTGAAAATTATCAAGTTTCCTAACATTTTTGAAAAGGATAGTAAAATTCAGAAAAGTAGTGAGGGAATTTTATTTTCCATTATTAATTTTTATACTTACAATGTTGCGGTTGTTCAATTAAAGGATAGGGTTTAGTTTAAAAACACAATTAGTCAGAGAGAAATATTTTGCATTGAATACCAAATAATTTTACTATAATTTAAATTATTTAACCAGATAAGTAATAAATTATGATAATTTTTGATAATAAATAACATACTTACTTTTTCAGTAAACTTTTAATGTTATACGATTGTAGAACACTATCCTATAAATCCTGCAGATTCTTAAATTTCCTCCCACATCCCTAGATTTAAAAATAACTCAAATCTATAAATTTATGATCATGTATTTCATCAATGTTTATAAAAATTATTACTTTTGAAAATTTTATAAATAAAGCGAGTTAGTTAAATTTTAAATAAAATTTCCTTTACTTTTCTATTTTGAAAAGAAGAAATTATGCAGATAACTAAAGTCTTAAAAAATGAAATGCATTTTTAACAGTAAATGAAATAAAAGTAATCAATGTAAAATTGTTTAAATGGTAATGAGATAATTTATATATATATATATATATATATATATATATATATATATATATATATATATATATATATATATATATATATATATATATATATATATATATATATATATATATATATATATATATATATATATATATATATATATATATATATATATATATATATATATATATATATATATATATATATATATATATATATAATTTCCATTCGAATAATCACTTTTATATTTTTCTCTATATCAGCACATTAATTATTAAATACATGTTTTTTGTACTTTTCAATAAATTATAAAAAATACCTAAAAAATGTAATTATTTTTCATTTTAATTTTTTTATTAGAACCAATGAAATAAAATTCAGGGGTCATTTTTTGCCCTTGAGTACTAATTAGACCTAGACAATGTAAACAATGATTATTTTGTGAGGAGATCAAATAATTAGTTATCACAGTAATAAAAATTTCCATTTAAAAGGAAATATGAACTCTTTTCAATATGTATGTCATTATAGGTAAATCTAGTTTAAATAAAAAAATTAAATATCCCTTCATAATTATTAGTTTTTAAGAATCTGGTGAGATTACTTTAAGGAAATGTGCAGTTAACTTCACCTTTAAACGCTTCAAAAATCTTCATATCCTCTATTTTACTTAAATTTTAAGCAACATCAATTATTTTAGTTTTAACAAAATTTATGCAATGAATTAAATGACAAGTTACGTTTTAATTATTTTCAACAGTATATAATACATTTAATTATTATATAGATAATAATATGTATTACGTAGATTGAACTAACATTCACACTCTATTTAGACTTTAAAAGCTTTTTTTACATAAATTAATTACTTAATTAAGCTATTAAACTGAACATTTAAAAAATATATATTATTATATAAATACATTTCAAAATAAAATAAAGATAGTACTTTTTTCATAGATTTTTCAATCAACTTTCTTAATTTCTCTTAAGTTGTAAGAAAATTTATAGTTCCACTAAGAAACTTATAAGATTATTTTTTAAAAATTACCATTTTTTAAACAAAAACAGAAAAAGAAAGCATTCTTATACGTTTTAATTGTGCTCGTCTCTGAGTTTGCAGGCCAACTAATAATCATTTCTTATTTCACATAAACATCAGCAAAATTCAAACTGAGAAAAAAAATTTCTACACTGTAATATATATTTTTGTTATGAACAACAACATGAAAGTAATATTTGTAATAACAACTATTATACATTCCAAAATTTGAGTTTATGCTTTTAAATCGAACACTTTTCTTAAAGTGATTATTAGTAGTGAGTTAAATTTATAATAATAATTTTACTGTTTACTTTATTTGCTTCAGGAAAAAAAGGGTTTTACACCTTATCTTTTCAAATTTGGGTACTCAAATTCATTTTATAAAATTTACGAATCCTGTGAGATTTCATTTATCAGGTCATTGCTATTTTAAATTAAGATTTATATTTCTGAGCAGAAAACAAATTCTTAATTTTAATTGCCAAATGAAACATTAGAAAAATATTTTTAAAATACAATTATGAATGAAATTACATATTACTAAGAGTTTTATTTCCAGAAAATACATATACGTTCTAAAGTCAATAATTTTCTACTTATTTTAAATTTAGAGGGTCATAATTATTTAATCATTTTGGAATTTCCAGTATTTTAGAAACATCTTTTTTATGACATTTCATAAGAAAAGTAATTTTCTAAAAAGAGAATTTATTACAACCTTTTGTCAGAATTAATAGTAATTAAGAGCGAAAAAACATAAGGACATAATCCCCACTTATTCGGTAATACTGAAATCTCGCTGAATAATTAATGATATGTACATATAATATTCTGATTAAAATATGAAAATTCAAATAAGCTCTCATTTTCTTTTGTTTCTTCAAAATTTTTCTAAAAATACAAGGTTTGAATTCATTTATTTTTTGTATTAATTTTTAATTTTCATACTTTCCTCATTTGAATATACATCAGTTTATATTTTACGAATTGTTTTAAGATGTTGATTAAAACTAAATATATTTCATGTCCTTTTGTAACAAAGTTATTTATTATATTTGATAAAAAATAATAATACTTGCCCTCAAAATTATTGAAAAAAATGCATTTTACTTTAGGATTTTATTTTAATATTTCCACTATCTTCCACTACCCATTTTAATCTCATTTAATAAATAATTTCCTCATTTTTTGAATTTTTTTTTAATTATGGTAAGACATTTTTGAAAAGAAATAAGGAAACTTATGAGTTGATAAAATTTTCTGAATGAAATAATAAAATTCTGTTTAGCATTTTGCCATGTGACTTTAGCTAAAACATTTTTTAACAAAATTATAAATGTAATATTGTTGAGAATTATTAGTTTTTGCTCAAAAGAGCTATAAATAGGATTTACCAAATGAAAAAGAAATGCATCATGGATGTACACTGAAAACATGCAACATTGGAAATATTTCTTATATATATCCTTAACAGACTTGTTACATTATTTTAAAGTAACAGAAATTTATTTGAAGAAATCACCTTTAAGCATTCAAAACACTTTTCATTAGTATTGTCCTCTTCGGAGGATTGTTGAGAAACTATATTTTAACAGATATAATAACGGTTCTTCAAAGAAATTGCATTTGTTAACTCTATTTAATAAAACTGAATGCGCGAAAGAATCTCCATACTAAAATGCTAGCAGCTGAAGCAAAAGCCTAAAGATAAACTCTGTATAATGCTCACTATTATTAATTTTGAAAATTTATAATATTTAAATAAACAAAATATTTAGGAATTAATAATTGGCAGCTACACTTAGTCTTTAACTATGAAAAAAATTTCTGAGTCTTTAAATTTCATTTTTGTTTTGGACAGACTCTCTAACCGATATATATTCCAAGATGATAAATGAATCTAAAATATATGAGAATTTTAGTGATATGGGTAACATTATGAAAAATCGAGCATAAGACATAAGATAAAAAATTTTTACGAGCATAAGTCAATTGAGCAAATTTTTTTTTAAATATAAAAAGATGAAACCACAGATGGCTCTTGTAAATGGTGAGCACTCGTAAAAGTATAAAGGATATAAGATGACAAAAAGTTAATTTAAGTACACTGCCCGACATTAAAAATGCAACACCGAAAAAAATTGCCAGAAAGTTACAAAACTCAGTAAGCAGAGAGAAACACGACCGAACAATAAGTGATCTGCTTTTCGAAATGATATGCATAACGCATAGACATACGTAACGGAACACCTCGTCTGTACCTTAGTTTATTAGGTTATCTCCACCAAGTAATACATCTAGTATGACAGAATTGTCAAGAAATTCGAAAACAAAATTAAATTGCAATAGATCTCTAAGGTTTAAAATTAAGAATTTGACGGAAATATAACATCAACTGCAAAACATTTACAAAATTTTAACTATGGAAGGAGGCATGAGGTAAATATTACACTACAATTGTAAAAATAGATTATCCTAACACTCCATATAACCTTGGTAATAAAAATGCAAATTAGTTATCTTGATCGTGCTCCTAATAGACGATATAAGTAGTTTATAACACATATATGCAAACAATATAATTAAGTTTAAGTCGAAGAGTACTCTTCTACTGTGTAAATAACTTGGACAGATTTTCAATCAGTACAAGTAACTCTCTTATGCCTTAACTGCGTTCCTCATGCTTTAACTGAGCCCTTTAATTTAACATAGCATTTTTCGCAATACCAAAGGACTGCATTGTCTACACGCAGATAATTAAATTTAAATATGCATGGATGATATCCTAATGACCATTTTACTTTTGATGTAGGTGATAGAATGTAAAATTATTGAACCAAAATATAATTATTTTGAATAATTAATTAATATAAATATATTTAATAAAAGTAAAACTGCTTCAAAAAAGTTAAAAAATAACGAAATATTTTACAGATACTTTAACATTACCAGAAATAATAATCAAAACATATTGCACTAAGATTGCTAAATAGGGTATTTCTGAAGACTCAAAGCAGTCTGGACAAAAAACACACAGTTTTATAGTGGTTAGATAGAGGAAAAGGTATATAACGTGACGTACCATATGAAGATTGTATTAGAAAAAGTGCAAACATACCCTATGCATTGATAGTATACACATGAATATCACAAATGCTAATTGTGCTATATTACAATGCATTATTTCATCACATAAAAAATCTGCATTGACTGTTCACAGTTTATAATGGTTTACAATGTTTAGGAAATATAATGCAAAATTAGGCATTAAAATTACTAATTGATAAACTATGCTAGAATACTTAATATTGCACATTACGTTGTACTGAGTCAAATAATATTTTTCAGCACCTAAATCTGAATAATTTTTATTATCAAAATTACAAGAACTGATTGCTAAACAAACACAATAATTAATTATACTTTATCACAAAACAGTGGAGAAATATTTTACAATGATTTTCACCCTTTATCAAATTGTTCTTATGATGAAATCCGCTGCTTAGTTATGATATTAACCTTACATAGTTCGGATCCTTTTTCATAGATAAAGGAGATTATGTTCTTTATCTTATGCAGAAGAGAACGAGTTTTGCTATCATAGTGGAGAAGTGGAGTAAGTTCCTCCGAATTTTTAGGCGCTTTTATGTACCATTGATTTGTGAAATAACATTCGAACACGTAATGTACAATGGTTCTAACCTGATCGCATGAACAAGCACTAATTGGAACCATACCCCTTTTGTTGAGATACTCTGGTGTTAGAGTATTCCAGAAAGAAACTGTGCTTCTTTGTGCTCCTTGACTAGGAAATCGAGAGAGACAGAGGGCTTAAGATTGTGTGTCCATGTACCTTGTTCTGCCTCATTCCATTATTGTTAACAGGCCATTAGTAAGTGGTTGCGTAATTTAGAAATCAAATATGATTTGGGCCATTTTAATTCAATTTTTTGCGACTGTTACATGTCCTGAGTCGATTTTGAATGTCTGACCTGAGTTGATTGGCTGTCTGACCAAATAATTGCCTTGTATAAATTATTTTAGGCTATATATTTTAAAGCTTCATCAATCGCAACCAATTCAGCTTGAAAAACACTGCTAGCTTTTCCTAATTGTCCCTGCCAATAACCTCTCTCCTATCCATTTTTGAAAATGCAGAAAGCTGCTCCCACTTGGTCTTCCATTTTTGAGCCATCAGTGAAAAATGTTGGTGAATGTCTAGGCACTGTATAGGATTTGACGTGGGAATCATTATTCCTTCCATCTGTGTTGCTGGGTAGAATAATGTTCTAAAGGGAATTCCAAAGTCTTCTGGGTTATAAAATGGTTTTTTCTTGATGCCGGAGAATATTAGATTTAGCTGCTTCTAGTTGAACTATTAAATGTAATGAAAAGGCTCCTGCCAAGATGTTTAAGGCTGCCGTAGAAGTCATGTGGAAATATCTATTTATGGTTAAGGTGAAATGTCTCTGCAAGCTGGATAGTTGTCTGATATTTCTGCTTGTCATTGGTTCCACCCAGCTGCTATGATTCATAGCATATCATTTTTTCATAAATGGTTTTATACCAAATTTTAAGAATTCTGGCATTCACACCCCAGTTTCTACAGGGGTGTAAATGCCAGAACTCATCTTAGGCTGTTTACACTAGTGATAGTTTTATCTTTAGTTGCCTGGTTTGAGGAAGCCAAGACAGCTTGCAATCGAGAATTATTAAATATTTCATTTCCTTAACTTTTTTAATGCTTCGTCCACAAATTTCAATATTTAGATATGATTTTAAGCATTTCTTGCTGCTGCCAAAAAAGATGGTTCAAGTCTTTTCATGAACAATTGTTAAGTTGTGCTCCTTACACAAATCTTCAAACTGTGAAAATGTAATATTGGCTGTTAGCTTGAACTGCTGTTTTATTTTTACCGAAACAATGAGCAGCGCATCATCGGCAAATGCTTGCAAAGATGTGTTATTTGGCCATTTCTGGAGAAGAAAATCGTTAAAATATATGTTCCAAAGCAGTAGTCCCCCACAGGATCCCTACGGACAGCTTCTGTTATGGTAGTGTAGAACAAAGCATCCATCATCTTTAAATATTCTCTTTCTATCGGTGAGAAAGCGTACCCACATTTTTAATAAATTGTTGGGACAGCTAAGCTTCACCATTTTATCTAGCACTCCTGGCCACCAGATTGAATCAAAAGCGCTTTTGAGATCTAGACCGATTACTACGATGTAGTGTCTTCTGTTTTTATTTTCTTTAATCTTATTGATCAGATTTTTCAAAGTATGCTCTGTTGATTTATAAGCTCGAAATCCAAACTGCAGTTTGCTCAGTTTCTTATTATTTTCGAGATGGTAACTTGTTCTTTCTACAAGTAATTTTTCCAATACATTACCTATTGCAGTCAGAAGACAGATGGGTCTGTAGGATCCAGGTTGGTTTGACTTTTTTCCATTTTTTAGAAAAAATATGATTTGGCCGTTTTATAAGTACGAGAAAAGCAGTGTAGTTCCAGGCATCTATTAAATAATATCGTAAAGAGTGATGGTTCAGCATAGTGTTTAACCTTAACAAGCGTGTTATCCATACCATCCTGTCCCAGAGCCTCTCCTGTTTTAAATCTTCTAATGTCATGAGTGACTTCTTGTTTTGTGAACAATTGGTCATTTGGAGTAGAATTTAATGTTAGGGAATTTCGAATTTGTTTTTGGTAGGGTGTATCTTCTTCAAGAAAACAAAAAGCCATTATTTTGTTTAGAATGTCTTCCACTAAGACTTGTCTTTTGCGCTGTGGTCCTGTACCATTATCTTTTAAGAGAGTTGGCTTGAATGTTTTGCCCATAGCGAGCTTCTGTAGTGTGCAACATACTTCCTTGTTATTGGTGCAGTATTTTCGCCAACTGTTTAGCTTGGCTTCTTAGATTAAACGCTTATAAATAGCCAGCTCATTTTTATAAGCTTAAAGCGCTCTTTCTCTTGCTGGTTCAGGTGTTGACTTCTTGCGTCTTCACAAAGCTTTGACGTTTTGACGCATTTGCCTTAGTGAAGAAGTCTACCAGATTATATTAGTTTTTAGTTTAGCAATTTTTACTTTTAATGTATCATCACAGGTTTTAATAATTATGCTATTATTGTCTTCGACTATATAATCTAGTTCTTCTCTTCTCTTTGTATTCTGGATTTTTGGAATTTCCAAGAGAATATCGGGTCGAATTTGATTTTGAGAAGTTTTTAATCTACAGTTTGTTTTGTATCTTCGGTTTGTAATAATTGTAGTATCAGTCTTGATTTTAAAAGTAATGTACTGATGGTCAGAACAGGAAAGTTCATCTCCTACCTTCCAATTTTCAATTGAGAAAATGTTTGCCCCAGTGTACAGTGTGAGATCTGGCCAACCTTTTCCTCTTGATTTGTCACAATATGCATAACACAGAGTGAGAACAGAGTCTGGTCAGTTTGTTGACGACGATACACGAAGCAACACATGTAGGCACAGGGTCAATGAGAAAAAAGATGTTGTTCTGAAGAATGGCTCTGCATTCCTTGGCAACCATTTTCCAAAGTGCATCTTTTTCAGGAAGCAGTGGCAGGGTTTGCTAATGGCATTCAATAATATCTTAAATGTGTTTGATTTGTGAGAGATATGCAGAGCACGGTTGACGTCACTCCGGCTGTTCTGGCGCCCTGCAAACGTTCCACAGTTCCTTGTTCCAACCATCTTCACCACATTCGTTGCACTGTGGATGCGTACAGTCATGTGTCATTTGCCATTTGCTGTAACAACCTTCCTGTCCTTATTAGTGCGATCAATATGCCTCTCTTAAACTTGTCTATTTGCTGGAACTGACTCCATCGATGACATCTTGGCATTCTCTGCAATTACGGGTGTTCTTTGCGACAAGAAGAAACTTTCAATGATTATTTTCCAAGTAGCAATAACAGCGTGAATATTTCCCACTCTGCTGGTTCCTCACCTTATATTTTATACTACATGCGCTGGAGAGGTTGCACATTTCACATTAATTGCATAAACTCGGTAAGATTCGTCTGGAATTTTCAGGTTCGTTGCAGAATTTTCTGGCCACTCTTTTTTGGTGTTGCATTTTAAATATCGGATAATGTATATTTAAAACAATAACACAATAGAAGAAAAAAGAAGTATTGTAACTGTTTTAATACATTATATAAAATTAAAAATTTCATAAGTATACAAAATAATAATACCACAAGAATAGAAAAGGATTGATCTTATAATTGCTTAAAAACTGATTTACACAGTCCTTAAAAACTGACGATCGAATAATATGTATTCTCTATTTTAAATAAAATTGAGTTTCTTATTTATTTTTATTCTATTCTTTTAATTTTTTCATTTCTAATGACTTTATAAATATTCTTCCTGGTTATATAATACTTTATTTTTCATAAATTTTTAAAGATTTTTTTAATCTCTTGTAAAATTAAAATCCGATTCAATATAAAATCACTTACTGAAATTGTTAAAAACAAAAATTCTTTTGAGATTGCTCTTTTAATCAGAGCAAAAAATAAATAAATATCTTAAATAAATTTAACACAAAATACTTTTACAATGATTAATTATCTGATGTCTTTTGAATTTAATTTTAAGAAAATTAATGCTTTTGAAAAATTTTAATCAACAAATAATTTTTGAGTATCATTTACTGGCATGAAATTACATAAAATTGATTATTATATTTATTTAGTGAATAAATATTATATTTGCCAAAACTTTCGTTGAAAGAAATATTCTGGTATTCTGAATTAAAAACAATGCCATACTTGAAATTACAATTTCTTTGATGATATTGTCTATTGAAAGGTACCTAAAGCACATAAAAATTTTCATTTATAAACATTCAAATAAACTTTCACTATCATATGTCATACTTTAAAATTTTTAAATTATACAACGTAAGAGTCTCAATGAGTAATAGATAAAAGAATATAGGATTCTAAATTCTCTGTTTGGTTCAAAGCAAAAACTTTATTTTATAAAAATTAATAATATTATATTTTATTAAACGGGGCAGTTGTGGCTTGGTTGGTTAGGGTGTCGTTCTTATAATCGGAAGGTAGTGAGTTCGAATCCTGGCTTAACCAAAAATCCGTCATGTCCACTAAAAGCGACTGGGCCACGTTAAAACTGAGGGTGGTCGCAATGTCCTCAAAGTGAAATGATACTTCTGAATGTGGCAGGCCAAGTATTGGGGGTGTTTTGCATGGTTCCTGCTTCAAAACCATGAATAATGAATGCAAACTGTTATCAGTTCAATAAATAATAATTATGAACACAAATAACATTTAATGAAATCAAAGAAAATTATTTGAATTAGACTACTCTTTATGTATTGCAAATTTGAAGAAATATTTCTATTTAATGTCAATACTGCAATTGAAGTTGCTGTAATGTTACATATGTATATTCAAATGCCCGACTGATCTTAGGCCTTGGCCTTATTCAGCTCTAAAATAGGCGAAGTGATGGCATCTCTTATAGCGGAACACTCAGTGGGTGCATCTTTGTCCCAAAAGTGATGTGATAAAGAAAGACAAACACAAAGAAAGAAACATCCTTTCCCAAACCAGGATTTGAACTCAGGACCTACTGCTTCGAAGTACTAGCCTCTGTGCCGTCAGTCTGTGAATAAAATATATATAAATGTAAATTCATTGATTTAAATTACTAGAGATATACTGTGATAAATATATAATGTCACTGCTCTAATTTATAATACTCTAATAAAATTAATTTAGTTAAATTACTGCAGCCTAATTTTTAATTTATGAGATAGTAGAAATAGTTCTTCACTAATCTAGCTTACGAAAAAACTGATAATTTATATTCAAATGGAAATATGATAAGATGTTGTAAAATGGCTGAAAACAAAATATAATGATAAGCTGAATTAAGAAATTAATTAGCTCTAATAATTAGCATTAATAATTATATATAATTATTTGTACAAAAATTCCAGTGAAATAATCAAAATAGCAAATTTATTTTTGTCTGAAATTCAGAGTTCTGTGAAAATGTCTGACGGAATTATAGTTAACTAAATTTGTTGATCAGATAACTATTTCTCTTTTTTGAGAAATCTCCTCAACTTACTTAGAAAACATTTCTTCTACTTACAAGATTTTTTTTATCCTTCAGAAAGATCTTTACTCTACTGAGTCAATTATCTCCTCCACACGACAACTGTATAAGCCCATCGGCGTTCAATTTTAGTATAAGTGTGTCTATTACTTTATCATCAGTGTGTACTTTTCTATTAGTTTATGGGATCTTCATTTATTTATTCTAGTTTTACAATCTTAATGATTGTGCATTTAGAAGAGGATTGGCCACCCATTTTCTAGTTGTACAATCATGACCGAATATTATATTTGGTACCGATTATTTGGTAGAAGTAGTTTGAAATCATTTAAAAACATGATTTTCAACAAGTTAGTTTCCATTCTGTAGCAAATATTGCATATGTGATTCTCTCTAATATATTTTCGATGACCTGAAATTCGCAGTCATGTCAAAGTCTGTTCCAAAAATGCTAATAAAAAGACATGTTGTTATAGAAGTAAATCATAATAAGTTTAAAATCTTCAGCAGAGTAATTGAATAAAGCACCATACCCTTATAAATCATTAAATAGAGCACCATTTCCCTTATTAATTCATTTTCTTATTCTGCAATCATAGTGCATACCTTTGGCCTATAATGAATGTTAGGTGTGTGTTTTATAACTGTTGCTTAGTTATTTTTATTGTAATATATCACTGTATATATATATATATATATATATATATATATATATATATATATATATATATATATATATATATATATATATATATATATATATATATATATATATATATATATATATATATATATCAAATTTTATTAAAATCAGTTCAGTAGTTCTAAAGGTAATTGAACAAATCTGAAAATTCTAATTAAATAATTTTGAATAGCAATGTACAAAGCAAGTGCAAGGGATTCAAATACAAAGTATATGCCAGATTCAATATACAAATTTCCAATTGTAGTGGTTTTAAAGTATACGCTAGAAATTATAATGATAACAAAAAAGAGAACTGATGGTTACGGTTACAGAGAGTGTATTTCAAAATTTTCAAATGATAACCCCGATTATATTTATGTGCAGATTCGTCATCATACTAAAAAATCACAGACTGTGCTTGAAAGATTAGCGTGAAAATAAAATTGTAGACGTAAAGGATTTATAAGGAATGTAATGCAGAGAAGAAAAGCTTTGAATTATTTCCACAATTCATAGGATTAGAAGGTATCAATCCCAGAAAGTTATGTCTAAAGCCTTGCTAGTTGAAAGTCCTTAAATTAAAGCAGGATTAAAAGTATGTTTTTGAGTCAGGTATATAAAAGTACAACAAAATAATGCTTACTGAAAATCCAAGAGGTGAATATTTCACCTGTTTTTTTTCTGAATTGCTGCCGAAGTAGTTGAATTTTATCATCAAAATCAAGTGAAGACAGAGCTTATATTTTATAAGAAATGTACATGATTTGGTAAGGAATATTGAATACTCTAGATATACTTATGATTGGTCTCATCTAGATATACTAGTGATCGATGGGAGACTGACTACCTGTTGTGTTTGAAGTTGGTGTGGAAATGCATAATATGATTACTGCTGATCTATTGCATGGTGCAAAAAGTGTTGCTTTCAGTATGAATTTAACTTAAGTCACGGGCTTCTGCAATTTGTTCGATGGAACTTTCCTGATCGGTTTCAGCGTGTTGAGATTTTGTAATCTGGAGATGATAAAGTATATGTAGATTGGATGCAGGGTGATGAAGAATTTTTTCTCGTCAGATATGATGAAGATGACAAAGAACCGCTGTGGATTTTATGGATGGATGAGACATATCTGTTTGGTTTGAATTATTAACATGAAAAATAGCGTTCAGTAGGTGATAAAACTCTCACGATGTGACACTTGTGATTTTACTCGAAGAAAAATGTGACAGTGTGCTACGTCATTATAAGCACATTTTTTTTTCAAAGACGCCTTCTCGTGCCTGTATTTTTTAGAAGTAATTACAACAGTTGTGATATACTCCTCTTCACAAACACTTCATATAAATCCCTTTAGCAGAACCACCTTGTTCCTAAAATGAATTATAAAATTTCCTTAGTTGCATTGCATTCAAAATGGAATTCCACCACATTCAACTCAAATGTGTTCTATCAATTCTGCAACTACGCTTCGGTGAAAGAGCTCTCTCTGGCTACTTTGTATTTCATAACCAATGCGATCCCCCAAACTCATATTTCTAGATATCTGTGTCTGCAGCTATTTGAAATAAATGTTTCCCATACATGATATGTATCAGAATTAATATATATCATAAAACATTTAAAGTTTAAAGACTATTAAACTATTATTACTATTAACTATTAAATTATTACAAACTATTTAAATTTCAGCTGTTACATTTTTTAAACATTGTGACTCATTTCTTTTATGTGTTGTCATTAGTCTTTTAAAATGCTCTTTTTTGCAAATACCTTTCCCCAGAAATTTTCTCTCTCGTCACACACCAATGGTTCTAACACCATATATAATTTTTCAATATTGCAATATTTTTCAATATGCAAAAAAGCAACAAAAAATGGGCGTTGCATGGTAACTGTGAAGCTTACACTCTCCAAATCATATCTTCAAACAGCCATATCTGAAATTTTGTTTTGATCAGTTAAGCGTCTCAACAAACTTCTTGCATTCAAAAAGATTCTTTAAGTAAATTAGTATTCTATGTTGTCCCAGAGTTTTTTGATTGTTTAAAATCATTTATACGTTAATGTTTAATATTTTTCAATTCTAAAGAAAACAATTGGGTTTTCTCACTTCCTCTTAAAATATCTAACATGCTATATAAATTAATTTAAATATTCTGTTGTTACTATACAGCTTAACCTTATTTGAATAAATTTGAAATAATTTCACATTTTAGTAGTAAGTTATTAATTTACAATTTTATTTATGATACAATAAATTATTTAAATTATTATTACATCAAATAATTTAAGATCTTAAGGTGTTTTTCAAATCTTTTGTAGATTAAATTTAAACATAGACTGAAGAACTAATTTTATAACACACACGAAAAATTATAGCAGTACTATTATAAAAGAAAAATAATTTCATATATCGAATACAATTCAGCTCATTATGGGTTAATAAATTGAAATTGAATCAAATCTATGATTCTCAAATTACTTGAAGACTCTTAACCATATATATTTAATTTAACAAGTTTTTGTTGATTATCAGTGATGATAAAATTTCTGAAAGCCAGGCAATAAAAATCTATGTCAATATATAAATATGTGAAACATATTACATTTTATTGAATTTAATGAAATGTTTTAGATGAATTGTACAAAAAGCAATATAAATTAAATGATATTGTTATTCTTGTTGATTGAATATACATAAAAGTAAATATATTTAATAATATTGATTTGAGTCTCTTTTACTGATTATCCAAATTATTTTCAGCATATAAAAATTTAATATAATCACTTGATAAATTGGAAAACCTTTCCTTAAACAGAATAAATTTATTCATTCTAAGACATACAGAAAATAGTATTTCTGATAGTTTCAGAATTTTAACCAGTAATTTTTCCTATTAAAACCAGAAAAATTATTAGAATCAAATAATATAATAAAATAGGGAGAAAACTAAATAAAAAACTATTTTAGCTTTAGCGAAACATACGTCGATAATATCATATATTTAAATGGTCATGTCTTTTTCTAAAAAAATTAGCATAAAAATGTGATAATAAGTATAATATAAGGGTTAAACATGAAATAAGTTAATTAAAACATATTTTTCAATATCATTTTTCATATTATCTACTCAATAATAGTGTATTCGTCCCTTTATACTCAATATAAATATAATTCAACCTCAATTTTCAATAACTTTAATGATTAAATCCATGTATCAAATATTTTATTTCTTTATTTAAATACTTGATGTAAATAATTTCAAATCTTTTTTCTATGTAGTAAGATTTGTAGAAAGAATACAATGCTTAAGAGCATTGAAAGTTACCATAAATTTATCAAACTATTTATGGAGTTAATAAATAAAGGAATTTCATCAAAATTTACAAATAAATGTCTCTATAAATTATAATATTATATTAATAGATTTATTTATTAAGGAATTTAATCAGAAAAAATAAAAATGGAAAGTTTTCAAAAGTATTTTTTAATATATTAAAAAATCACTTGTTGTGGCTAGTACAATTGTTTTCTATGTACAACTTTTAGCTCCTTTTTCTTATAATAATAATTGTTTAATATGCAAATGAAATTGGGTACAATAGTTTTTATCTCTTTTCATAAAATATTTTCATTTTATACGTATAAAATTTCATTATGTTTTGAAACTGAAATTTTTAAACATTAAAAATAAGTAATCTTTAAAAAAATTAAAACATACATTCTAATATTTACTAATATAACTTCAAATATTGAAAGGATTTTAATTACAATTTTTTAAAGTCTTTGAAAATATTTGGTGCATCTTTTACTAAATGTGTTATTAAAGTAATATTTTATTAAGAAAAATTATATGATTGTAGGAAATGTTAAGGAAAATCTCATTATTTAGGATGCATAGTATTAATTATTTACTTTGATTTCCAATAAGACTATTGATCTTTTTTCACATTTATTAATGTTGCAATCATTACAAATTGGTAAAGTTGTATATAAAAGGTTCTATAACAGATATAAAATTTTAAGACATATTAAGATAAGGACTTTGTTTTACAATACATTAAAGCACATGGTGTGTGTGTGCGTTTTTAGTTAAAATATCACATACAGATGATTAATTTCAAATCTATGAATTTAAAAAACCTCATTACAAATGATCAATTTAAGCCAATTTTAAATATTTGGCGTTTGATTTTCTTGTGTGCTTTTTTAATAAATTGACATGCATAAATATTATTTTTCATCATTTAAATAATTTTCAAAAACATATTAACCGATTGGAAATTATTATTCTTAAAATCTTTCTAATGTCATATGTATATATATATATATATATATATATATATATATATATATATATATATATATATATATATATATATATATATATATATATATATATATATATATATATATATATATATATATATATATATATATATATATATATATATATATATACATATATATATATATACATATATACATACATATATATATATATATATATATATATATATATATATATATATATATATATATATATATATATATATATATATATATATATATATATATATATATATATATATATATATATTACAATTTAAAGAAAAATCAAATATTTATATTTCATTTTTTCCTGGTAAAATAATACCTTATTTCTAAGAAAGTTTGGCTTTAACTGCCCACTAGATTAAAACTGGAGTAAAAAAATTATCTATCATCTTTTGTGATTTTTTTCTTACCAAATAAAGTTTTCATAGCTGAAACCTAAATAATTAGAATGAAAGCAAAGTTTACTCCTAAATATTCGAAAAAACAAAAAGAAACTTTTTATCAGCAGATGGAAGCTTAATGTAAGGAAACCGATACTAAACCTTCACTGTTATCACTTTTCCTTTAAGATCATGTTAGAATTTCTTTTGTTTTTCCGTGAACCACACAGATACATTTGAAGCTTTTTAATGAAATTTCTCTTCCATAGATTGTGAAATCCAAAACAATTGTATAATAGCTTTTGTTTTTCATTTTCTCGAACTTTACTGCAACTTTAATTTATTTTGCTTAATTACAATGAACTCTTCGATATTGACAGTTTGATAATATTGTTAAAGAAGACTAAATTAAGGAATTTGAATGAATATTTGTGGAATTATTATTATTTTCTCTCTCTCAATAGCCTTCTGCAAGGATATTTTCCCTTTGTATTCTAATTCTTTATGTAAAATTAATATCTTGTAACTCTATCATATTTCTTATCTTTTATAAACTATCTTAATTAAATGAAACTATAAAAAGAGATTTCATTTGTAGTCGAATGATAAAAAAAAAAACATTATCAGGCTCACATAGCTTATAGTACTGTTTTTTTCTCTTATCATAAAAAATTATAAAAATGGAAAACAATTTTATTATCTTCTAAATCACAAATTTTGTAAAGAATAACTTTTTTATTATTACTTTTATTTACATTAATATTTACTTTATTAATCAGTAAAAACCAATATCTGTAATATAGCATAAAATAGTATTATCTACAATTGGCCAACTGTATAAATCAAAAATCGAATAAATACTTGTAAATACAAATTTCATATGAATTTTTTTATATACTTGGAATATACTATTGTATTATTTATTTTTATTGAATAGTCATTTTTTAATTGATGTAATATTTAGTTAATTTAAATAAATTTTCATTACAAATATTGATAATTTCTGCCAACATTAATAATACATTCTTCGTAGCAATTAATATATAACTATTGATATTAACAAAAAATGACAGTAAAATATAGTTTCATATTTATATTTTATGAATCAAAGTTTAAAGTGTATGAAATTGAGAAATATAACTTTATAAAAGAAATAATATTTCTTTAATACACGTCTAAAAATATTTAAATGTCTGAAATATTAATAAATAGTTTTAGTTTGCTGAAAAGTCTATTAAGCTTAATTCTTTATGATGCTCATTTACATTGAAAGATTAATATTTAAACTGTAAAATGTATATGAGTCTGTACTCTCAGTTTTGATTCCAGTAACTTTATGGTAGTCGTTGAAATTATAAATATATAACAATAACATTCATATTAAGAATATTTTTGCTCACTGGTATAATAAAATCAGTTTTCATCTTCATTTGAATCCAACAAAATGAGAGAAAAAGCATTTTCATGATGATTATTAGGAATTATTCGATTATCAAACTATAAACAAAAAGCCATAATTTCATAAACTTTCCAAAATATATTTGGTTTAATGAAAATTTATTTATGTGGAAATACGTGAAATTACACTGCTCAAAACAATTAAAGGATATTGCAAGTTTTGCATAAAATAAAGATATAAACGAATTTTTTTTTTGCTGAAAATGGAAGAAGAGAATCACAAATGAAATTTTTTTCTGATTTTCAAATTGTGGAGTATGCTAATTTTGAGTTCGACGTGAAAAACGTCACTTCAGCAGCAGTGAATGAAATTTGACTTTCAACTGAATAAAAGGCAATGAATGCAAGGATGATCGGTATTCAGTGACTGATTTGTTTCGATGAGTACAATGTCTCAGCAAAGTCATTTAACCGATTCAGAAGCTGGGAGAGTTGTTAGTAAGTTAGAAGGGGGCCAAACTCAAGCCGGAGTAGCGCAAGCCATTGAAGTGTTAGAAAGTGTGATTTCCAGGATCTGAAACCGTTTTTTGGTGATTGGAAGTGCAGGCCGAAGACCAGGGCAAGGTCGTAGGCGGGCAACAACGCCCAATGAAGATCGTTATTTAGTGTTAACGGCTCGGAGACACCGAAATATGAACGCTACTGTTCTCCAACAACACCTTCGCTCGGCTACTGACACCACGGTTTCAACTCAGACTGTCTGAAACCGGCTCCATGTTGTAAGTCTGTATGATCGCCGACCGATGGTATATGTTAAACTAACATCAAGGCATCGTCACGACCACAGGGAGTGGGCAACAGAGCATGTGAACTGGAGGAGAAATGAATGGAACAGACCTGTTGTGTGTGTCTCATTTACCAGACAGCACCATACTGCCCATTTGCAATGGTGTCGTGAGCATCGCAATTGGACTGAACAAGACTGGGCATGCGTACTATTCTCAGATGAGAGTAAGTTCAGTCTTTCATCGGAATGTAGACGCCAACTGATCTGGCCGCGAGAGTGGTACTGCTTATCTTCCAGAAAATATCCAGGAAAGGGACCGATATCTAACATGCAGTGTCATGGTGTGGGCCGGCATCATGATCAATGGCCGCACGCCCATACATGTGGTTGCGAATGGTACTATGACGGGCCAACGATACATTAATGAAGTTCTACTTCCTCATGTTCGTCTTTTCCGTGGTGCTGTCGGTGACAAATTTGTTTTTATGGATGACAATGCAACATGTCATCGAACACTCGCTGTTTAGGATTGTCTAGACAGCGAGGGTATTCAACGCCTCGTATGGCCATCACGTTCTCCAGATCTAAACCCCATTGAAAATGCGTGAGATGCTTTGGGGAGGCAAGTTGCTGGTCGAAACTATCCTCCGACAAACAAGAACACCCTCATCCGTGCACTACCAGAGGAATGGGATAAATTGCCTCAACAGCTGCTGGATAATGTTGTGCAAAGTATGATACGACGGGGGGAATGTTGCATCACTCTCCACGGTGGACATACCCCGTACTGATACCTTTCTTCAAGGTGCCTGCTGACTTTTAGATGCATTGTACCCTTTTTCCGTATGCAGCATCAAATGAAAATTTTTTCTTTCAGATGTTTCACAGCTTTTGTACTTTCCAGAACAATAAATGTTCTTTATTCTAAAATTTGAGCAGTGTGGCAACTATATTTTATCCTACTAGGCCTCATGTCTTGCTTAATGTTATGCTACATTGCAATTTGTGATCCGTCCTTAGCAATTGTCCAGCAGTGTATATATATATGACTTTTTTCAAAAATTATACTAAAATATTTATTTTAATTTAAACACATGAATGTATTTCAAAATACAAAATATAAACTGATTTTAATAATACTATAATTCACAATTTTACGGATGTTATTATGTATTGGATACTGTAGATAAATTTGTAAAATATGTTACACATCATTAATTTCTAAAACAAATGATTTTTTAAAAAGAAATCTTAAACAATAAATATTGAAAATTTCATTTTCATGAAACGTTTTCTATAGAGATGAAGTATAAAATTAAAAGAGTTTGAAATCATGTACATGATTTATATATAATTAATATTATTAAACATTTTCATGACATATTTGAGTATATGTTGAATGATACAGATTTTATAATTCACTTGTGGTTATTTAGAGGTTGATTCTTGTGATTACGTTGTGTTGAAATAATTACTCAAAAGAGTTTTAATTGCAAAGATAAAGAGAACAAAACATGATGAGCTCTGCAATATTAAGAGCTTCAGCAGTTTTAATCTAAGCTTTGTATCACCAAATCAGCTCACAAATTTCAAAATCCATATAGATGAGTCAATCTTTTGAAGCCTACTATCAATTTTCGAGAGAGCAATTTCACATCTTTTTGATAATTTTTTTGTTGGTAAGATATCAGTAAGAATGAACCTTTGGAAGATATTAACATATTTTTGCAATATTCACACATTAGGCATGCAGTTGTGCAATTTGTATATTACGCATGTAATGCAATTGGAAAGATTTGTCAGATTTCAAAACATATAACTTAAAGGAATAAAGACCATGCTTAAGACAATAATAAAGACTTTGTAAATCATTTTCAAATAACCTGGCAATCATAAGCAGATCTCGTGAATGAAGTTACCTGAAACCATCTTGAACTGTTTAACTATAAGATTAATGTGTGTTTCTGCAGGCTCTGCGATCTTCAGGAGGACGTACACCACCTTCATCGCTGTCCTTCACTATCTGAACCTTCCTTCTGCGATTGCTACTGGTGTGCTCGAGACATCCTCAGCGCTTTATAGACTTTTCTGTGTGCACTTGTCTACTTATTCTTTCTGTATTAGTGGCGCAGTGGTCTTTGTAAACGTGGACATTGGGAACAAAAAAACTTATACTATAAGAAACCTATTTTATTAAAATTAACTTGCCTTTAAAATGTCCTACAGAGATCTCATTCTATTAAAATTATTCATTTGTAATTCAAATTAGATTGCGTATTCTGAAAACATTATATATCACAGTCAAAGTCAGAGAGGTATTTCGTGTTATGAATTCAAATTTAAGTAACACAAATTGAAAATATGCAACATATTTACTAGCAAAATCCAAAAAACACGACACACAATTTTTTATTTAAAGAAAGCACTGTAAAGCTTCTGCATTATCAAACTGCGTGATCATGCTTTTCCCACGTATATTTTAACTGATATTATTTCGAGTACCATACTGTAGAAATTAGTATACTAACATAGATCTTTCATGGCATTGCATAATTTTTACAGCTTTCTATAACTTATAAATGCAAAGAATATAATAATATTTATGAATTTTTCAGTATTATATATTATTTCTTAAAGTTTTTTAAATAAATCATTCATTTTTGTTTTTTCCTACAGTATTAAGTTTAGAAACATTAATTGGCATATTAATTTGAACACATTAATTCCGTTACCATAAAAAATTAAAAGATAATCGCTGAACATTCATTTCATCTCAACTAAATCAAACAAAATAAATCAAACACAAAGCTACTTCAGTAAACAAGGACAAATACTAAAAGGAAGAAATACAAGCCAAAAAATGTTACTAAGCATCATCTTTTAAGTTATTTCACTGCAGAAAGTATTCAAATAATAACAAAAAATACAAATTGCTCATTAAATAAAGTAACGGCTTCAACTAATACAAAAACATTTTTTACTATTTTTCTGTTTATCCATACCACATTTTTGTTTTGATAACAATCACTGACATATATTCTAGAGTGTTTTCTTTTCGGAAATATTTATATGTCTTAAGACATTTATTCAACTTTATTAGTAAAAAATGATCTTCTCGCTGCTCGTTATTAAATATTACAAATGCTAAAATATTTTCTCTAAAATTGCTTGGCTAGTGTTTTGTTTTACTAATTAATCTCAGCCGGTGTATTTATGGTTTTTTTTAACCATCAGGGGCACACTAAAATATATTCTCTCTCTTATTTTATATTGCAAGAACAATGAAGATTTTTATCAGTCAGTTTAATTTACCTTAATTTGAATGATTAAGTAAGAAAAATTTTGAGTAAAAGCAAATGGTATTAATTTTAAAAATGTACTATAGAAACTGGTACTATTCAACTGTTTTGAAATTTTGCATTTATTGTCCAGAAAAATTGCTATAAAAAATAAACGTAAGGAATATTAAGAATTTAAGAAAGTGCGTGTGTGTGTATATATATATATATATATATATATATATATATATATATATATATATATATATATATATATATATATATATATATATATATATATATATATATATATATATATTTGGTACATTTCCTTAGGAAAACGTAGCAAAATGTTTTTTTTTTTTAATTTTAGTAACATTTAAGACATAATAAAATATTTAGACATAAAAAATATTTACATAATATTGACAAATATTAATTACTTTTTTAAATACAGAAGTATTTTAAAGAAAAATTTATCTTATATTAATCAGCACACAGTAATAGTATATCATTTAAATGCTGCATTAGTAGCTTAAAAAGAAAAATGAGAGATTTTACTTCAATTTTCTTTCATATAAATAACTCCTTTTTCCAACCAAAATAAAAATAAATGTTTTATGTTTCAGAAGTCGTTTATAAAAACTGAGCGAAATATTTTTTTCTTTTTTATTTCTTGAAATTTAAAAAAAGTTAAAATATGCATTTTTACGCCAGATAATTTCTTAAGATATCTACTAGTGACATTTCTCATGTTATTTACAAATTTTAAATCATTTAAATATTAATTTGTAATAGAGAATAATTTTTTGATATATTTTTAGTACATTTGAATGTAAGGATATCAATTAATAAATAATATTCAATATAAATTCTAGATTTTCATTAATAAATGTTATAAAGTAAACAATTTTTTTTTCATTTCTTAGTTATAGTTATCTTAGTATTCTTGGTTATCTATTTTTCTATTTATAATATAATACTCTTTTATGTAAGCATAAATTTTCAAACATTAATACATACAAGAAAGTTAATTAATTCATTCAAAAAATAAGAATATACTGAAGTTAATTAATTTATAATCGATACTGAAATTGCCTTTATTTCTTAATCAGGAAGCATAACAGCTGTAAATTCAATAAAATATATTTTCTGTAGTTTTCTATTCGCATTTAGTATTGAAAATGCGAAATTTTAGTTTTAAATGCTTATTTCCTCTTTTTCCAGTCACAGTTTCAATATACAATGAAATTTAATTGATTTCTGATTACTACACCCATTTGCAAACCATGATTACATTTTAATGTGAATTATTGAAAATATTTAATATTTAAAATGTTATTCGTACGTTTGCCAAAATCGGATTTCGAAGTTTTATTGGAAAGTATTTTCAAACTTTTAACCCATTTGGAGCATTTAAGTGTTCTTTCTATATTTTCTAATTTTTCATCTTAGCATTATAAAATTCTCTCTTATTGAATTTAGCTGTATCATTTTAAATATTTATAATAAAAAGTAATTCACACAAAACTTTTATCATATATTTTAAGTACATTAACCAAGGGATATTAATGAAAGAAATGCGACTTAAAAAGTTAAAGCTTTTATGATTATACACATTCCATAAAGTTTTAATTTCTCTTTCCCTAGATATAAATGAAAAGATCAGTATCAAAATGAAGGTTTCATTAGGCATGCGCTAAATATTACATCACTTACATTTATATGAAATAAAGTTATAATATCATATAATAGTAAGAAAATTTGCAATAAGCAACAAAAATAAAATTCTAAATTCTTTTTTAATATCACAACTTCATTTTTAAAACAAAACTTCTAATACCATTAATCAAATTGTTCATCAGTGTTTCATGTTAAATTTTCGTCTTTAGCATATTTTCAGTCTAATCAGCAAAGGAAATAAATAATTTTGTCTTGATTTCAATAGTAAAAATGATTAATGTTTTTTTTTCAAGTTCTATTTTAGTTTTGGTTTTTAATCTTTTATAAAAATTAATAGTAAAATGTGTGAATAGAATGTCATTCTTTAAGTGTTTATTTGTTTTCACGCACTCTTATGAAAACATAAATTATTCATTAATCGTAAATACGTTCATATTCAAATGCATTTTGTAATGCATAAATAAACGTAAAATGTTCTTTACAATTATTCTCATAATTCACTGTCTTTTTTTGTTATTTAATTTATTATTACTTTATTATATTTACTTTCTTTAAGAAGGGAAAATGTAAAATGTATCATATTAGGTGTTTAAATTTGTGAAGAAATCACTCGTTAAAACATATCAAGTAATTTATTTTTTTGCACTAACAATTAAGGAAATAATTACTTGGAAAGTAAATTGTTCACAATTTTATATTTGTTTTAATTAGTTGAAAGAAATAATAAAAAGTAAGTACTTTATTCAAAAGTGTTCTCATAAAGTTAGAAGTATTATCAACCTTACCAATATAATCAATTATAACCTTTTTTAAACGAAACATTTAAAATGCCCATTTCATGTATATAAAACTAAATAAAATTTATAAAATTCATAAAAAAAACAATAAAATTAGTACCTTTCATGTAAAGAAATAAAGTTATTAAAAATCTGAAATTTATTAACTAATAAGGCAGGAATTTTACTTCTCGTAAAAATAATAAAAATACATCTCTGGTAATAAATCTTCTCTTTAAAATAGAAAAAATTGCGTAAAAAATAAACAAATGTAAATTTTATGTTGGATATTTTTTCTATAATATTTTATTTTGTCAACTTATGTTAGATTTTATATACAAATAAACACCCATACATCTGCGTGCATTTGAAAAATAAACTCATCTTTTCATTTAATTATTATTACAATGACAAAATTTTATAATTGTAGAAGCTGTTTTCATGAGCCTCTAATTTACAAACATTCACAACTTAATAAACTAATTGTTGGTCTCTAATAGGGTCAATTATGAACTAAAGTTTCAAAAAATTTCGTTTTCGAAACCTTATTTTCATGATCTTATTTTTTATTATTTAATTTTCATTATCGAATTTTAAACGGAATTATATTTTTAGTATATAATTTTGAAAAATGTATTGTTGTTTTTATTAGAGAATCGTAAATACTTTGAATTATATATAAATAAGTATATTGTTGATATTGAAATCCCGGGTGAAATTCAAAGCTTTAATACAGACTTGGAATTACACAATCTCGCTAAATTTTTTACGCCTTCACATACATGTTACGGACCTTCAATCAGCATATAATCTGTAGATTCAATATAGCAAGGTACTTTAAACGTGGTAAAAGGCCTTGGTAGCATAGTAGTCAGGGTATGGGCCTTCCATCCGGAAGGGTGGGGTTCGACTCCCAATGCCGCCAAAGAACCGCCGAGTACATGCGATATAAGTGCTCGTTAAATCTGTGGAATTGAAAGTCCTGTGGTCGGTCATTGAGCAGTTCCATGGGTGCAATGGTCTGCTCCTTCAGACCAATGTCAAAACTGAGGGAGTGGATTCTCTAGTGGTGCCATCTATCGGAGGATTTAATAAAAGAGCAAAGATATACTTTCACCTTCGTGGTGCTCTGATTAAAACGAAAGACGCTCCCTATTGATTTAAATTCGCATAGCCAAGGCATAGCTTGTCCAAGTGTAATAAGTAACAACACAACAACTTTCACAACTTGGAAACACGTTCTGGAATAGAGGATCTCAGAAATAGTTTTATAAGCCGCCCAACTTGTCTAGTGGTCAGAGTGCCTGACTGCTGATAAGGAGGTACTGGGTTCGGGCATGGATGTACTTTCTCTCTCTATCAATTCTGTCTTTGTCCTTTTCTTGTATGAATAAGATGTGAATGGTTGCTTACCATATAAACGGGTACGTATGGCATGTATGTAGAGCAAAGTCGTACTTTCACCTTCATGGTGCTCCGATTAAAACAAAAGACTCTCCCAATTGACTTAATTTCGCATAGCCAAGGCATAGCGAGCTTGGCTTTTCCAAGTATCATTAGTAACAGCAACAACAGATTTATAAATCGTCTCACGTCATTTTGATGTACAGACTTTATTAAAGAAACCACAATAACTGAAGGTATTCAAAAAGGTGAAAAATTGTGTTTTTAAAAATCTAATTTTTGAAGAGAAATAATTCATTTATTTACCTCTTTTTTCCTCAATAAAATCCTGTTTTAAGCATAAGCTGTTCTTAAGCGTAAATTTGAATGTTATATTATACAGTGTGCGTTAAATAATTTATTTTTAATAATGATTTATTTATGAAGAAAGAGCAATTTGGTAAAAAAAAATTAAGTTTAAAACTTATTTTTCTATTTAACAAACTTTACATTTTAAGAATAATTTTATCAGTTCCTGTGAGCTACTCTAAAAACGAACAAATACGGGATAATTTAATGGTTAACTTTGGCCAAAATTTTAATATTATAATGAGGTCTGATAAAAATTTTAGATAATATTCTTTTCAGTTAAACTATTATAGTAAATTATTGAATAGATTATGCATCAAGTTTAGATGATATTAATGTATTAATGGCCTTATAATAATAATAATAATAATAATACACACTATTAATATTTCATTTTAATGCTAATTTTTAATTTTTAATTTAAATTTAAAACGTTTTTCAATCATTATACTTAAAAATAAACACTGAGCACAATATAAAAATACAATTATTTTTCCATAAATTCTGTGACTCATAATGTGCTTTCATTTCACATAGTATAGAATAAAATATCATATCATTAATTCGGAAAATTGACGATTAAATTATTCTGAAATCATTAAAATTCAGAAATAGGGAAAATGAAATAAAAGGAACCTTTAGTCAAAAGACTTCCCAATCACCTAAATTTCTGCCATTTTAAGGATTCGTGTCCTTTTTAACAATTTTCCTTAGCATTTCGAAAAAAAAAATGCAAAAGATAAATTAACTTCAATTGCGTGAATCTTTATTGTCCACGGTCTTCAAGCTCAATTTACATCTCTGGCTCTCATTAAGGCAAGAATCCAATTTAGACTTGTCTTCATTTTGGCGATTTATTCTTTTCCAGAGTCATTTCCTACTTTCAAGACAATTTTATCTTCAGGATTGTCACTATTTCATTGCCCTTCTCTGTTTTCTTCCTTTTACAATGAAAATAATGGGACATTTTGGTAATTTGTTGATAGTAAATTAATACCTTTTAAATAACTTCTAGTATATACATTTTAAGAATTTTTATTTAGATTAGTTTTTCTAACATATATTTTTTTTAACTTCAACTTGAACAATCCATATATATGAATTAAAATTGAACAAACTTGAACCAAATTTAAATATTTAACATTGCACTTATCACTGATATTATTTTTTAAGATTTAAAAACTTATTTCTTTTTACTTTTCTATCATTTCATTATAAATAATAAAAAGAGGTTTTACTTTAGAAATCTAATAAAATTCTGTTTTCTATAAATGTTAGTTTTTTGAACTAATAATATGTTTTAAATAATTTATAAAAGTGTATAATGATATAAATTTCCAAGAAATATTGTAAATAACCTGATTACGTATAAGAATTTGAAGAATAAAAGAATATTCATTTATGTCATTTATTTCAAAAATGTGTAATTCCACAAAAACTGTAAACACGATACATAAAAATACTAATATGTGTTTTTAAAAATCTAGAATATATAAAGGAAACACATAAAACAGGTTAAAACTCACAATTAGTTTCCCTTACAAAATTTTTAAAAAGTAATTTATGTAAATTTATTTAAAATGTTATTTATGTAAATCTTTATATGCTTAAATAACTTTCTTAAAAAGCGTGCAAATAGGTAAATTTATATTTAAGATTTTATTTTTAGCATATACCTCAACTTTTAATAGTTTTTAATCATCAAAAAGACATTATAAAACTGTTAACGAAATACGTTAAGTGCAATATGATGGTTTTATGTTTCAAGAAATTATCATTTTAATTAAAAATATATATGCTTAATATACGCACGAGCAGATTTTGTTATTGATATATTGTTTATATTTATACTTAAATAACAGAATGAGGTTAACAAGTAATGAAATTAATGAATAAAATGCAATAACACCGAAGGTAATAGGAGATAAATCGTAGAATAACATAAATTTATTAAAATATGGAGCACAAGAAAAATAAAAGGAGAATTTCTCTCACTGTAATAGAGATAAAAAGAAAAGGTGATTACGTTTTCAATATAATTATGCATTATTCAAGGTAAAAACTAACATAAATGATTAATGTTAGTTTTACTATTTTTGTTTTTACCTATTTTAGTTTGATGTTAGTTTTAATGAATGATAAAATTGTATATATATATATATATATATATATATATATATATATATATATATATATATATATATATATCTATATATATATATATGTATATATATATATATATATATATATATATATATATATATATATATATATATATATATATATATATATATATACATATATTCATTTTATATATTTTTACGTTCGGATTCAAAGATATTTTTAAGTATTTCTTTCAGTAATTTTCCAACTGTCGAACCTGTAACGGCAGCTAAATCAACTTGTGCATACAAAATGAGAGAAAAATTATTTTGAAAAATTAGCTCTTTCAATTCGTAAAACATAAAATTAAAACATTTTATAGTGCATATCTTGATTAAAATGAATAGAATTTACCACGCATATTAGTTAATATTCTTTGGCTTTTTTTTAAATAAATTGTAGCTGAATACCGAATATCTAAAATAAAGAAATAGCTACGTATTCTTTAGTACATGAAGAAAGATTATCTTTAAAGGGATTATCTTGTGATCTCTTGATTATACGTGTGTATATATTAAATCTAAGCAAAAGATAACAAAGTGTATCTTTCTCAATTAGAAATATTTTTATATTGAATAATGTTTTTGGTTATAATTTGATAGCATTTTAAATTCAATAAATTTTTGTGTAAACGATTTAATCAACAATCAGCAAAACAAATGTTTTTCTCAATCATTCTTGCCTTGTTTTCCATTTGATTGAAGATTTCATTCATATTATGTCTTTTTTTAAAGAATAATAAATAATTAAACAGAGAAATTAATCTCAAGTGATTTAAATTAAGTTTCACCTCTCTCATTCACCTCTATCAAAGAAAAAACGTTTTGAATATTTTTTTTTGAGATTACCTGCGTGACTCATGGTAAAATTCACCTTTTGTTCTCTGGTGTGAAATGACTTTAATTCTATTTTTCTCATAAACAAATTTACACATTTGTTGTAATTTAGAAATAGTTCAAATGAATTATCATAGAAGCAATTAAAATAGACTTATCATTCATATAAAATTTACAAAAAATAAAATATTCTCATTTCGAATGAAATGTACATTGAAGAAAAACATCGGTGGTGAATCTAATAAATTTTTAGTATCGATTACAAATTAATTTAATTAAATAAAAAGGGCATTTTTAATTTACTTTTTCTCAATGACAATTAAAGACAGTATATATGCTCCATATTAATATTGTGCACAAAAGATACTTCTATATTGTGACACTTCAAGATTACGTGATTTCTTAAAGCTTAAATAAGTTAACAATTCAATTTATAAAAATAATAAATTTAATTTTTATCAGTATGTGATAAAGGAATAAAACTCTTGTAAATCTGCTTATAAGACGTTTTTTTTAAATATATCTGTAGTTTCATATGCTCATTGCCTATATTTAACTTATTATTGTTACTAAAGAAATTTAACTTAATTAATTACGACTTTTAATAACAGTCGTCATAGATATATTAAATTGTATTAGGGCAATACTATTTTAATTTTTCGAATTAGGTAATAACTGTATTCACATTTAACGTGAATATTTAAACTAAAAATTATTTCTCGAAGTGATTTTAGCTCCTAAGCTTTACAAAGAATTTATTTCAATTTCTTTATTTTGCATAGGCTCTAAATGGGTTCTAGCATTGTGAATAATTTTGCCTTTTTAAAATCGTTTGCTTGTGTCCTCAATTAAAGACAAGCAACTATAATTAACGAAAATAACTAAGAGGAAAAAGATAAGCAACTATAGAATTAATGTAAACATATGAATTTACAAACTAGAAAGGAATAAAACTTAGATGAAGCATGCTGCTTCTAATAAGTAATTATAGAATTAATAAATCAGGCTTGTATTGAGAATGCAAGACTACAATTTTAAGAACCGGATTGCTCATTGTGATGAATTGACATTTTATTTACCTTTTATTATATGAGCCATCAGCGAACCAGCTAAGTAGAATTTCGCTTTTAAAATACATGAATTTTTGTAATATATAAAGAGCAGGTAAATTACGAAAAATAATTCTAAAATTTCATGGAAAAGACAATAAATTACTTTCCAAACAAAAAAAGTCTTTTGCCTTTAAATTTAAAATTTCTGTAACCAATAAGAAAATACAATCTATAAGATTTAATTGACACTTTAATTTAAAACACCATTTCACAAAAGGCTCAATTCCGTTTGCATCTTACCCTAAAAAGTAGTTAATTTTCTTAATTTATGATTAGAATTAAGAATACAGATTTTAAAGTAATTCCTTTGAATTTATTTGAGTTATATGTGCATTTACATAGTTGACTTTGTTATTTATAAAATATAAAACATTTTATTTATTTACCAAGACAAAAAAACATGATTACTTTAAGGACTACCAATTTTCCTCCAATATACAGAAGAATTTTTTATGTTCTTTATATGAATTTTCTACTATTGTGGCTATCATAATTCTTAAAACTTTATTATTACTTCCTTACATTGTAATATATATACTGTGTACTATACATTATAATTAAAATGTCGAGCTAATATACTTTCTTGTTAAAACTTTTTTATATATAAAGTAGCAACATCTATAAAAAGGGCCGTGGTAGCCTAGTGGTTAGGGTAACGGTCTTCCATCCGGAAGGACGGGGTTCGATTCCCAATGCCGCCAAAGACCCACCGAGTACATGCGATATACGTGCTCGTTAAATCTGTGAAATCGAAAGTCCTGTGGTGGTCGTTGAGCAGTTACCATGGGTGCAATGGTCTGGAGAAATTTACTCCCCCTTCAGATCAATGCCAAAATTGAGGGAGTAGATCCTCTGGTGCTGCCATCTATCGGAGGATTTGAAGAGCAAAAGTCGTACTTTCACCTTCATGCTGCTCTGATTAAACGAAAGACGCTCCCCATTGACTTAAATTCGCATTTCCAAGGCATAGCGAGCTTGGCTTGTCCAAGTGTCATAAGTAACAACAACAACAACACAACAACAACATTATCAAATTTAAAAATTAAATTCAGTGATTAATATAAAAATTTTTTCAATGGAATTATTATTTCTTTTTATTTTAAAACAATTAAATTGGCAACAAACATTAAATTTATCATCAAATAAATATGTTGTTAAGCCTACTTTTCTAATTTTTTTACGAACTTACAAAATATATTTTCTACTTTTCTTTTAAAGGATATACAAACTGTGTCTTATTAATGCACAATTTATTTTCAACACACTTTTATGTTAGAATTTTATTTTGATTACCATTTTGTTTGCGGTTCTTTTTACTGGAACCTGAACTTCAACAATATTGTAATAACTAGGTCTTTATATATTATGAATAAATTTTTCTATTTTGTGTTAATATCAATGAAAGCAATAAGCAATTTATGACTTGATATAAAAGAGCTACTGCTCGTGATATTCAATAAAACTTTATTGCGTAATAAATTTAAATTATTTAGTATTGATTTTTTGTTTGCAAAATTACACATATTTGAATTTAATTAATCAGAAAACAAACTGAAGTCCTTTATGTCTAAGAAATTTATGAAAAAATTCACACATCAAAAACAATTAAAAAATAATTAAATATAAGCTTAAGTCTAAATGGTTTTCATCCCTTTAAATATTGGAATTTATATAGAAAAAACAATTTATTTCTTTTTTAAATTATTTTTAATGCTTAACAAGAAAATAATTTGTTGGAATTTAAATGAATTAATTTATAAAGTTATCTTAAGTCATATTAATTTAAATAAGATAATTTTGATGCTTTTTGTAAAAAAAATGATTTTATTGAATAAAAAATGTATCGATTAATTACTTTTATTAAATTTTTTAGTAACTAAAAATATTTAAAATGTTTTCAGACTGCCTTGAGGTATTCAAAAAATGTAAACTTAGTAATACTGCTTAAAAATAACTCATTCAGAAATCATTTTTCGGAGTATTTGTTCAATAAAAAATAATTTTCTGCACACATTATTTAAGAAATGTACATAGTATTAATTAAATATCTAATTTAAAAAAATTTTAAGTTTCTGTTGATAAAGAATTAATATCAATAATTATAGTATCAACAATTTTTTTAGAATTAACTATATCTCTCTTTAAGTAATATTAGAAACATTTATTCATTTATTTTTCTAGTTTTAAAAACTCCAATCATATGTTACCTGTAAATAAATATTCTTCAACTGTAATCAATTATCTTCACTGATTTAGATTCTAAAAAAATATTTCTTTATCAAATTTATTTTTATATATGTGTACTTCTCACTCCATGTAATAGTGAAATAGAAAATATTTAAGGCTCATTAGCTGTTATTATATGTTTTATGTATAATATATATTTACTTTCAGATATTCATTGTTATTTGGAATCAACAGTTTTGTTATAAAACTTTACATATTAATTATCTTTCTTAAACCATTTTATTAATTTTTAAAGTTAAAAATTTTTCCATTTCTTATTTACATTTATTTGTAACATGTTTACTAAAGTTAACTTTCATGTAATAATCATGTTTACATAATGATAACTGAGTAATGAATATGTTGGCCATATTTATTGAAGTTTATTTCCTCTAACATGTAACATTTTCATACAATTTTTTAAAAACTTATTGTGTGTTTAAAATTAATCTTTCTTGCAAGTTAAATGTGAAATTAAATATTATATGGAAATATTATATTTCTATGAGAGGCCATAATACCTCTAAGCATATTTTATATTCAATCCTTCTGAGTAAATCTACTTTTCCAACTTTCTGGAAAATATTGTAAAGTTTCTAATTTGTTCAAGTCTTTTGGGACTAATATAACTAATTATCAATAATTAAAGCTCGAAAAGAAAGTTTATATGGTTAGAATAAAAGTTATTAAATAGCATAGTTTTTTAAAATACCTCATGTTATTTTAAATTAAGTATTTTTAATGACATTCAGTTAAAGCTCTTATTAAATCTAAATAATAATTATACCGTTATCGAAATAACAAGTAATTATCTTTTTTATACGTTCATATTTAATATAATAAGTTTTGCAACCATTCTTCTATATATGACATGGTTTGAGCTATTTATTAAATATATAATATGGTACTTTTTTTTAATTTACTTGATAAAAAGTTTTGGTTCAAAATTTTAGAACATAATAATTATATCATGTTGAACGTATGCATTTTCTACATTTTAATATATAAATATAAAAAAAATTTCGACATTACAATAATAATAAAGATAAAATATATAATAATAACGACAAATAATAGTAACGATAAAGTCAGAAAATAAAATTTATTCAGTTTTGGTTTATCAGTTTCTGTAATAGTAGTTATAAGGAAGTTCGGTGATTTGTTCATCGTGATTTTATATTTTCACATGTGTCTTAATGAATTAATTTAATTATTTTTAAATTGCTATGATTTTTATTCATTTCTTGCAAAATACTTTTATAAAAAATGCTTGTTCATAAGTATAAATTCTGAATCAGAAAAAAATTTAGTAATTTAATAACTCTAAATTTTGTTTTCACAAATATTACCGAGCACTGTGATGTTATGCTGTTTACTAAGTATGATAAGAATTAAAGTTTAATAAATTATGTCTGTAAATTGTTTTTAAATATTATATAAAATAATTTAACTAACGATGTATGTAATAACATTTATTTCTTAGAAATCAGATACAGAATTTTTAAATAATTAATTTAACTCTTTACACGTTATCAAGTATGTAAAAATGTTATTTACTTTAATTCAAAATTTTTATTTACAAAAAGTTCAAACACATTCCTTATTGACAAAGATGAAGAATTTTCAGATTTTTAAAAACATCTTTTATGATGCATAATAAATTATAAATCAGTGAAATGTTATTTTAATTGGGTTCTCTTTTGCCTTTTTTAAGTCTTTTGATTATTACTTCGATTTACTCAAATTTATCTTTAAATTTATCATTAATTATGATTTAAAAAACATTATATCTTGTAGAAAATTAAAATTAAAAATTTTCAATTGCATTTAAAATTCGAGTTAATAAATATTTCAATTAAAATAAGAAATTTTCTATCATTTTAAGGACTGTCTTTTGACTAAAACTCGTACCTTATTTTGAATTAATTGAATTTTTCTTTGACAATTAATTTTTCTTGAGGCAAAGGCATCTTAGTTATAAAATCGTATTTATCTTATATACTTTTTTTAATTTTAAATTTGATTGTCTAATTTATATTTTTTCGAGTAAATTTTTTATCAAAATTTATTTATATTAAGTAAAAATATCATTCAAAAGTTATATATTTTAGTTCATGATATGTGATAATTATGAGCTGATTTGTAAATTTTCACACTTCATGAATAATTTTCACACTGATTTGTAAATTTTCACACTTCATGAATAATATTATAATTTTATTATTAATTTTATTGAAATATTAATTCATTTAATCCCTCTCCATAATTATATTAAATACATTTAAATTATATTAAACATATTTAAATGAAAATAATTCACTATATATATGTATATATATATATATATATATATATATATATATATATATATATATAGATAGATAGATATAGATATAGATATAGATATATATATATAGATATATGCCGAGCTGGCAGCCGAATGGTTAGCACTCTATGCCTTCGGTTCAACAGTTCATGGGTATCGAATCCCACCTTGGGTATGGATGTTTGTAGTGGTTCGGAATCCACTTTAAGCCGTAAGTCCCGGTCTAATTAGCCCTCGTGTGCAAAAAATAACCGTTGAGCGACAAACAATCCAAACAAACCAAACCATATATATATATATATATTGAAAATAGATAAATATAGTTAAAAGTTTTGATTTGCAAATAACTTACACATATGCATCAGAATATCTTACTTCAGAATAAGCAAATTTTTTTCATGTTTCACAAAAGCTTTAAAACTTTATATCTTTATACATATTAAAGCAAAACTTTGTGTTTCCTATTAATGGTATTATTTATTTTGAATATGCAATTCTATTGAATGATATTTATCAAAAATATAATAATTATATAAAATAAAAATTTACTGAAAACAGGAAAATTAGTGTATGTAAAGATATCTGTACAAGAGTAATTATGATATTAATCTTAGTTTGACAGAAATTGTAGGAAAGAGTTTTTAATGAAAATCTAATAATGTTTTTAATGGAAATCTGAAATAAATATGAGATTTATTTGAACAACCATTGTCCATCTTTGTATGTCTTTAAAGTTATCGAAATTAAAGAGTAATAGTTATGTTTGCCTTTATCTTTAGCACTTAAAAAATCAAAATCTTCTTGTGTAAACTAATCTTAACTTGCGTCAGAAAACTTATCGTCAGAGTCAACATTGACTTTAACTAAGTGAAGAATAACATTGGCCTGTCAGTAAATCATTCACCTGATGAATTTTCTTATCCTTATTAGGTATAATTAATACTTATTTTTTGTCAACAGCGAGTGAAGTTGATACACATTTTACAGCAAAAACTTATATCATATTATATTCTGTGGAATTCAGTAGATTTATAATTTTGAGAAAAAATAGTGTATTCAATATGAAGGTGTAGAATTATTATTGATAATCAATATGTCATTTAAAGTTCAAGTTACAAACCAATTAAAATTCAGCTAATATGTTTCTATTTCAATGAAACTTCAGAATTATATTAAGAAATTTTATGTAATACTAGATCTTTCTCAAAAAATACCCATTTGTAATAACAACTACTATGATTTCCTATGTAAATTGTATTTAGTTTTAATTTTTCCATGTAATTATGAAAAAAATTCAATCCGGAATTTTGCTATTGAAATTATGAAGATTATGCAAGGTAAACTTAATTATGATATTTTTTAATTTCAATTTACTAAACAAAATGAAAAATAATTACCAAATTACATATGCAATTATTTTCATAGTTTTGTGTGCTTTTTATGAATTGTACATAATTTTATTAACATAACATTACGCTATAAGTAATATTAAATGTTTTTAAATAAATTTATTTGTAAAAATATTTGATTATATATGGTATATTTTGTATCGTACTCAAAACAGACTTTATTTACAATATTTTATTTTATAATGCAATAAACTATTCACATTTCTAAAATATCTCATGTTTTGTAGGAAACAATAACGCCATCAATAAGATAATGTAATGAACATTTGAATTTTGAAAACACATTTTCTATAACTTTAAGAATCAAAAGATTATTAATAAGGAAATATCCTTAAGAATAAGAGATAAAAGAGTACAATAAAAAGTTAAAATAATATTTGCTTACAAAAAATCTAAACTATTACGTGAGAAAACAAGTCAACTTACCTATGAAATTTTCTGAATTAAAATAAAAGAAAAATAGGTTTAAGAAAAATTATCCTCAAAAAAGGTAACTATTTTCTTTCCACTGTTTTCATGAAATAGAAAATCTATTTAAATATAGCAATATTTTTAAAGAATAAAAATTGCCTACAAATCTATAAGGATTTTAATTATTTTTCATTTGAAAGTTTCTTAAATTAAGGAACATAATTAAGAATTCATATTTTAGCAGATTACTGTCTTAATAAGATAAGTCTTCGAGGTAATTTATTTAATAAGAAAATAAATTAGTTTTTAAAATATTAATTTAAAACAACCCAAGTTATTTTTCAGACTGGACTAACAACATGCAAATTATATACCAAATTTTTTTACGTAAATAATTCATTGCTTACTCTAATACTGAAATCAATAGTATTCTGCCTGATACAAGTACTTAAATTTTAAAATTTTTACCTGAAAGATAAGAGAAAAATAATATTTGAAAAAGGAAGAAAAAACCAATAACTGCAAATTCTAAGTGTAGAGGATATAGTGACTGTAGTTAAAAATTAAGAGCTGTTTTCTTTATGAGTTGCTTAAATATTTTAAAATGGGAAATGCTTTGCTCAAATCCAATGCAACAGGTGAAAGGTATTTTTGGATGTCTTGTTTTCATCGATTATCTTTTCAGCATTGTAAACTTTCCTAGAAAAATGTATTTTGTTCCCCTTAAAAGAGGTTAATGGGGAAAATTGAGTGAAATATGCTTAGTGAAAAATTTTCTAAATTTCAGATGAGTTATATTTTAATGTATTTCCTGAGAAACACTAAAATGAATTGTGATTTATGTAAAATCATGAAATCAGCTATGAAAAGGAGTCATTATATATGAAGGAGATCTTTCGCTGTAGACGACAACGACTGAGCTAGAGTAGATTAAGTTTGAGCTAAAAGTTTTGAGCAACTGCATACGCAACGAGTTCAAAATATATATTCAAGAGTGATTACAAGATATTCTTTAACAAATTAGAACTTCAGTGGCAGCATCTCCATCTCTATCCTCAACGAAAGATATTTCTCAAATAATTTTCTGTTAACAATTGAAAGGACTCAAACACACAACATAGATCATGAATTGGGAAAATTTGGTAACAGACACTTATTACTTTTGTGCGTCACCAAAAATTACTGTCTATTCCTTATTCTAACTAATTCCATTCAAAAACGGAACTGTTATGGCATACATACTCCTATAGAGGCATAGTTTTATTCCGATAATAACAATCGTTGTTTCATATCCGAAAACACACAACATAGAATATGATTCAGAGTATTTTTTCTGCGCTCATCAGATTCATTCTGATGATGAACCTTGATAACACACGCTTATAATCCATTGCCTGTCCAAATTTTTAAGAAGAAACATAATTGCATCCACATAGATGGATATTGTGTTTACTCAGGCTTATTAATAAGAGTAATGAAAAATGACATACATGCGTACACAAAAACACAAAATTGCGCACAAAATATTCATTATAAAGGAGACATGGGGATATATGTGTATTTATTTATAATAAAATTTATTTTAATTTTACTTCTCAGTTTCGTTAGGTGAAAAAAATGCTAAATAATTCGAAATTCATGGAGTTCTACCCTAAAAATATGCGCATGTTTTTTTTAAATCTTAATTTCACAGGGTTGTTAGGTTCATTGTTATCTTACAATCCATTGATTATCTTGCTAATTTCACAAGTTTTTTTAAATTACTGTTTTCAACAACACATTTTTTATTATTAAATATTTTTTATTTGTTTTGATTTGATTTCATAAGATTCTCAGATGGGATAAGATGCGCCTGAAACAAAATAATGTTTGTTTAAGTTAAATGCTTGAGTAAATCATTGGATAAGAACTAATTGAGGATCTTGAGATGAAGAATGAATTCACTAAAACAAATTTACATAAAAGCCAGAAAGATGAGACTGATAAATGTTATTAAAAAAAATCCAATGTTTTCTGAGAACTACAACAATTTCATGAAATTAATGTCATCCGGAGCAGGTTTTATTTGATTGTTCTTTGTGATTGTCTTTTCTGCCTTTTGAAACGGTTTGAGATGTAGAGAAGTCCATTTCCATATCTGTTTCAGAAGAAGAAATTCGAATAGTTATTTTATTACTTTTTCTCGGGATTTTGGTTTTTTAATTTTTGTATCATTGTCTTAGATTTATTGGTAATTAAAATATATTTCTTATAGAAGTTGATGGTAAAGTGGATTTAGAGGAAAAAGCTAATAAGTAGAGTAGATCTACTATTATAAAGTAAAGAGTAAACTACTATTCTTTGCTAGATTGTTATTTAATTTTTCATTTGTTTGTAAAGTAGACTAATATTAAACGTCAACTTTTGTTCTCTTTTTTACTATTTGACTTGCTTTCGGAAAGTAAGTTCTTTTTTATCTTGTTTGCAATTACTTCTTTCTCCAAGATCCATTTAGAGCAATATTTGGAAAATGCAGTATGAGAACTAAATCAGTTTCAGCATTTGAAAAGTTATTATTAGTATCCTGACCAGTTTGTGCACATTTTCAACAAATAGAATCACTATTCCTAATGCCTGTTGACAATGACCATATCTCTGACATTTGAAATATCTAAGAAGGTTAGGAATGTATGGACGAAGTTTGCAATTTATATAACCTGCTTTTATGCATTTTGGTAATATTGGTATTTAAAAAGTTAAAACATGTTGGGTGGAGATAAGTATACCGTGACTCTGAATGTTTTCTTTACGAACAGCATAAATTACTTGATCATGAATTTCTTCCAAAAATTTTGCTTCTGTAACACGTATGAAATCGTGGTTAAAAAGAGCACTTTAAGACTCATTTAAAGTTTTATGAAATGATGTTTCTACTAGAAATGAACCCAATTTTTCTTAGTTACTAATTACCAAGCTTTATTTTTAGTCAATTTGGAAGACATCTCCTGATAGCCATTGTTAATATTTTGTATGTTACAAATAGAAGATGTGAGAGAATTTTGTGCTATAATAGGCGAAACTCCATGAAAGTTGTTTGGAATTCTTATTAACATGTAACGAGTACTTGAACTGATTTCAACGTCAAAAGAATTAGAACCAATAGGATATTTGTAAATATTCAGTCTCAATGGCACCGCCCACCACAGAGCCCTACAAGTGATGGCAGCCACCGGCTCTAGTTATCTCCATTCTCAGCGCTTGCCATAGTGCAATTCGACCCCCATACGGTGGGAGTCACCAACCCCCGGCGTGAGTGACCACCATTAACTCCAAGCCCAAGGATATGACCCCTTCACTTGAACCCTAGTAGACTAACCCAGACTGTAGCTAGGTACCAGGCTAATGATACACTTGGAACCATAGTGTACCAGTCGCCCAAAGAGTTGTCACGCATGGCCAATACATGGGGCTGTTGGCTGTATATTAGAAGAAAGAAACAAATACAGCAGCTACAGTTACTAATGGAGAATTCCCTCGCTTGCCTTCGAGGGAGGGAAAAGATAAGGAGAAGAGAGAAAAAATATAGATGCCTGAGTACCTCTGAATTGGGACATCCTTACTCACCTAAAGAAGAATAGCGGCATGAAGCTTTGATAATTTAAGAAACCAGATAAACCTAATTTTTTGCGGTATAGAATGTTTTATATTAAACATATTATATGTATATATAACAAATCAAGACGACTTGCCGTTGTATCTCAAGCATACTTGATTAAATATTAGGATATTTTCTACAGAATACAATTTATTCGTGCTGCTTACAATATTCAACAAATAAAAAATCATATCAGTAATTAATCATTGCTAAAAATCTAAAATCTTAATGCAATGTTTTTTTTTAAAAAACTTTAACAAAATTCTACTCTTAGAAAGATTAATATTATTAATGATGCTTGGTTTTTGTTGTTAAAGGGGAATATTTGTTATTCACCCTGATGATAAATGCTCAAAAAGTTTCGAATGAAAAAATATTTTACAAAGTGGATATTGTAATTAAATGTTCATATTCTGTCTACTAAACTATAAACAATTATTTTAATAATAACAAGTATTTTTTAAATTATTCAATACAATTTAACATAAATAATAAAAATTTAATTTATTTTTAAAGATTTTTGTATGCAATATCATTCAATGCTAAATTTTGCATCGTAAAAGCAATTCTAATCTCTATCATGCTTTTGCTTGAAACATTTTTGCCATTACAAAAACAAAACTCAGATACACAATAATTGTCTTGCATTATAATTTATGAATCATTTAGTTGTAGTTGAATTTAATGTAAGTCGTTAAAACTTATAAATATTGAAAAATTTCTTTGATATTTGTTGACTATAAAAACCAAAGACTTAATGATTAAAATATATAATAAAATACTGATTTCCATTTAATTCTGTTTGGATGAGTAAATTTGATTTCAATTTGATTTTTCAATAAAATATATAATAAAGTATAAGTTTTATTTTATTTTGTTTGGATGAATAAGTTTGATTTCAATTAAATCTTTCAATCTAAATTTTTAAAAAAACTAATTTTCAAGAAACATTTTATAATTTTATTCACTGACTTTTTATTCATGAAAAAGGGCATCATTTTTTGTGAAACATTTGGAAAAAGGAAGAAGTTTTTCGAAAATAAATATATTTTTTTATATGTGTAAAAAACATCAATAAATGTAATTCTATTTAACAATAATTCTAAGTTATTTCAAATTCCATATCATAGATTTATGAAAAAATGTATTAACTCAATTCAAAAATATACGTTGTTTAAAGTTAGAACTTAAGCAGAATTAACATTATTCCAATACAAATTATTCATGAGTTTTTAAATACTCTAAAAAATTGAAAAATATTTCTGGTAAATTATAATATTAAAAGATCTTGAAGCACAGGACCTTTATTTAAAAAATAGTTTATTCTAATTTGTTTTAATAAACATTTTTTATGTATTTTTACAGTAAAAAAACAATACTTGTGTGAAGGGTAATATATCAATTTTCTCTTCCTTATCCATATCTTGTAACTTAATTTATATTTTTATTGTTTCTTTTTTTAAAACGTGCATCTCTCAGTTTAGATTAAAGAAAGATAAATCCCTTATAAAAATATTTAAAAACGCTAATTTACAAAAAGAATGAATTCATAATAATTATAATAAGTAGACAAGTCAAAAATAGAATTTAATACTATTTTCGTACTAAATAACATCCATTTAATATTTATAGTTATTTAGGTAATAAATGTTTCTCCTAAATACATTTATTACTTCATAAATATATAAAGATAAATGTATAATACAATATTAAATGAGTGATAACAATTTTGTGTCTAAGTAATAAATTTTCAATAATATTTATGACCGAAAAATTTATTTTATTTCATTAATCTTCATAGCAACTTTAATGCTTTATATCAGTAAAATTCAGGCTGATAAGTTGACAAACATGATTAAATTACATTAATTTATAATTTAAAATTTATATTTTCAAAAATATTTTTATTTAAAATAGTTGAAATGCATTTAAAAAATCATGTGCTATTTTAACAATTAATTTAAATTAGTTTTTTTTAATATGCATTGTAATTTCACAAAATGTTGTGAATTTGACTGTAAAATTTAATTAAGTATTTTTAAAAGTAAAGGTGTTACACATAATTGTGTATTTTGTATATTCTACGGTGGTTTGATTGAGAAAAGTGTCATTCTTGGTGCCGAATGCTGTATTTTCTGAACCCTAACAAGCCGAAATTCCAAAATGTTCACTAATAGAAGCATACACGGTAAAAATGAATATAAAACTAGTTTTATCACAATTCTCTCTAAGTGAAATGGTACCTTTGACACTCCATAGTGAACTATTGCTATAGCGGCTATAGCAAATTTTAATATTGGAAGTGTGGGCCGTATTCCTGTGTAGCAAGGTTGAAATCCCAAAACATTTCCAAGCATCCACTTCAATAGGCATATGAGCATGCAGAAGTCTATTGCTCAACATCCATCTCCCTTTGTTAAACTGTAACTGTGATGGAATGCTGGACCTTCAATACGGAAAAGCGTTGTTGTATCACTAAACACTTGTTTGTGTATAATTGAAATTTCAATGCTATACATACAAATTTCTTTCTTATTTTATAAGTTAATTATTTATCTAAGTACATTTTTGTGTACAATCAAGATACACCTTTCGGTACCAAGATTGTTCACCTTTTCAAATAATAACATGTTAACAGATGAGTTTTCAGAACCAATACGAATTTTTATATTTTCAGTATGCATTTTAACTGGCGTGTATCAAAATTGAATGAACTATTATAACAAATGTTATGATCACTTTGTAAAATTATTTAATTTAAATGTCGCATAGTGAGTAGAATTCAAATTAAACAATTTTTTCTCTTTATTTCCCTGAAATAAATATCAAGTAATGGAAGAAGTTTACTTCAAATAATTTCAATGGTGGAGTAAAAGTATGAAACGTACAAGAATCAAACAAGCATTAATTTGCTATTGTCTTAGGAAATCACTAATTGAAAAATCCATTAGCTAAGCAATTCATTTTATGCTTCATATTTTGTTATAGGAATGAAAATTGAAAATTTAAAATGATACTGTAAAGTACTCTATTTAATTCTATAAATGTTAGTAATAATTTTTTTTTCATTAAAAAATCTATTACGGAAATGTTTAATTTTTATCATGCATAATTTTTTCAAAATTTGTGTGTATGCTTTCTTCATAAAAACACGAACACCACTTTTGTAGTTAGCCGAACTTAATAATCTATACGTTTTTGCCTCCAATAATATTTTCATCTTTTACTTTTTTCAAAGGGTGCTCAAACCACTTGCATGATATATTTATTTAACTTGAGTGACCTTTTCACTTACTCATTGAAACTCTTCACAAGATATTTAGAGAAGTTGCTCCTTGTTAATGGTAAATGTTTAACAAGCGAATATATAATGCTAAGAAAATATATATTACAACTAGATAAGCTATAATATTCAAATCAAAACATTTAATAAGTTCAAAAAAATTTAGTCATTAAATACTTAAAACTTAAAAATGCTACTACCATTAGTATCTCAACTGTAAAATTAATTTTCTAAAAAAAAAACTTCTAAATTCACGGAAATTCTTATTGAAATTTTATTTTATTTTAATAATTAATGAATGCAATAATGTAATTCATTAATTTCCTTTGTTACAGAAGAGATTGTTCTAAGAATCTTTTAAATTTAATTATCTTTTTTTCCTATACATAAATGTAAAGATAAAAAAGGATAAACCTAAATTTATAAATTACATTGCTTGCATGGATAGTAAAAAAATCCTGACTACGTAAACATAACAAAGTAATTTCTTGCCTGTAAGCGAATTCAAAAATGAATTAATTAATGAAAATATAAACAACCTGGTTCCGAGAAAGTTTAAAATTAAAAATAAATACTTTGTGAATTAATAAACCTTATTACTGAAATTTTATTTTTTATATATGGGATTTCAAATTTCATCATGTTCATCACATTAATATTTAATACTTAAATAATTAAATCACTGAAAAAATTTTCATCAGTTCTTTCTCACACAACTGTAAAAGAAATACATTATAATTAAAATTTTTGATAAGATATTGTGCTTTATTTTAAAAATGTTATAATAGACGGACTTAAAAAATTGTATAAAAATAGTTCGCTTATAGGAAAGTTTTGTCTACTTATTTGTAGTATTTTTGTTAAAGGTAAGTATAGTAAATTAACATTATAATTTCGATATCATTAAAAATTTAATTTCGTTCTCTTAAAGATATTAAATGGAATAATTTGGGGATTTAAATATCTTTTAAATTAAACAGTGTAATTGATATAATTTTTTTTATTGGAAACTGATATAAATATGTAAATTAATTTTTTATTGTATTAAATTCAGTTAATTAATTTCGTTCAAAAAATTACTAAAAGGTATATAATTCTTTTATATTGATTAATTTAAATTTAAGTATATTTTTCTTTTTACTACATAAATCGATACATATTGCACTTAAATTTATGAAAATAAATTTAATAAATTTAAATAATAACTTTTAATATATCTTACATAAAATATTCCGTTCTGGTCATGCATAAATTTCTTCATATTGTACCCATACAAACATTTAAAAATTATTTGTTATTTAACGCAATATATTCTGTTTTGATTCTATATTAGCAAATTTTCGTGCATGTATATTATTTTGAAAAAAATAATCGAAATAAAGCACCTTGAAAACAAATCATTGCTTTTCTTGTATTTTAATATGTATCGCTTACTAGCCAAGGAATATAACAGTATATAGACAGTATATGGATATGCTAGACTTATGGTAACTGGCGTTATCTTGATGAAAACTAACCCCAGATGGGTATATTTTGAAGATTGACACCAGCTGAAGCATGTGCTCAATTTTTCAATTCATTGTTAAAGCTACACTAAAAATAAATAGTAGAAGCTTCTTAAAAAAGCAATTACTCCACGCATTGTACTTGGTATATTGAATATATGACTCAGTGAAAAACTGTATCTTAAAACTTTTTGAGACTGTTATACGAATATCATGATCATATGGAACACGAAAGAAGCGGAATTTATTGCTGAGCACATTACATTGCATATCTGCTGATAGATATGATGATTGTATGCGGTATGACTTCAGATGACTCCATAATATATTTTGGATTGATGTTGTGTCTTGTGCCAGCCAGGCTGACAATATGGGGTGCGCTGCTCTACTTTTCCAACTGAACCATATTTAGGTATGGAGTCCGACTTCCTCAGTACACACACGTCATAGGAACCCGCTTATAGGGTAGGCAACCATTCATACAAAGAAAGGAGAAAGACGGGATAGACAGAGACATTCCATGCCCGAACTGGGATTCGAACCCAGGACCTCCCTATCCGCAGTCAGACACTCTGACCACTACACAGGGTAGGCGGCTTTTGGATTGATGTCTTACTGAATTAGCCTGAATTATTGCATGTTTAGCGATCATGGCTGAATAATTTTGATTTTCAAAATTATTTCCTACTCTATCATTAGATAACTATTTTAAAAGTAATATTTAATTAATACTTTCATATATACTTACATATATTGAGTAAATATATTTTAATTTTTAGATATTTCGCTCTCCAAAATTTGAAAACAATCAAATGTACTAAAATGATCACTTTATTTTATTTTGATTAAATTAGATATTTGAGTATATTTTTTTTTTTGTAATATAAAATCTTTAAAATATCAATAAATATAAATTCATTAGTTTTAGATACTAACATATTAATGTTTAACATCTTGTTGGGATATGATTGTGCACGCGCAGCATAAAATAAATTAAATAATTACTTAACTAAAAAGAAATTATTTAAATTATTTTGCTGCTAATCCTAATTTTCCTTTAAAAACACAGCTTTCATTGCAGTCTATAAGAAAAAACTAGAGAATATATTTAAAAAATAACTTGCAATTTTTGAGAATTTTTATTTGATGTTGTTTTACATACTACTTTTAATCCTCTACAAATAGTTTAAGTATGAGCTCTTAAAACTTCATTTTTAGAGTTATCAAGAAAAAATTCCTTATAGTACTTAAAATGGTGGATACAATTTTATAAATTTTAATGCTTTACGCGAGACATAAATTAATGAGAAAATTATTTTTTTCATTAATTTATTCACAGAGTGTTTCTATTCGCCTCTCATTTTCTCATCATATTAATGTTTTAATGGTGATTTAAAACTGTTGAAGTTAGATTAGAAACAGAATTTATAGTAAAAAGAGACTTTAAAATCCTGGAGAAACATTTAGCGAACAAAATTATTCTTAGTTTGAAATGACTTTCTATAAAGTATATTGTAAAACTGATGGCAGATATGTTTTGGTACAAAACATTTAAAGCAAATAGCAATTTTTTCTTTCATAAGTTGATTTTTAATTATAAGGAAAGTTACTTATTATGTAGTGTAAAAATATTAATTTCTGAAATAAATTTTTCTTCCCAGTTGTGACGTTTTAAATGAATGTAATAATAAATCACCCACTCGGAAATAAAACAAATATATTTTATCATATTCAATTTATAACAAAATATTTTTATTGTTGAAGAATTAATAACTCTTTTAATAACCCTTATTCAAATTATTTATAAAACTTTTTTATAAAATAGAAACTAAATTTATATAAATTTATTAAGTCACTTTTAAATTAATTTTATAATTTTTAAACACTGAACTTCAAATAAGTGAATCATTATCATAGTTATTTTTATCACCATTGTTTACATTTTAAATGTCATCTATTGTTTTTATTTTCTAAAAATTCTGACATGAAGTAAAATTCTCGATGTTTTTTTTTCTTACTAAGTCATGTTCTTAAACTTAAATGCATATGTGTGTGATATATTATTTGGTTTGATATTATTAAGTATTGTTTTACATTCCTTTACGAGATTAAATTAATCATTTATAAAACTTGATAAATGTAAAGCATTAGAGTAAAACTTGCTGAGACTTTAAAAACTGCTAAAATAAATACAGAAATGAAAAGAATTAATCATCCAAGAATTAAATAATCCTTTAATCAATATGATTTTTAAATGCAAAAAATTAAAAGGAATTTTCCATTCAACTCATAGGAATGAAAAAGTTCACAGGTAGAAAGTCACTTTCTAACTTGTCTACAAAAATACGAATTGAAATTGTTTTTAAAGAAAAATAGTTAAAATGTTGAAATTTTGTTTATCATGATGATGAAATATTTTTCCAAAATTATTTTCTGAAAAAAATAATATGCTTAAAAATATTATTTTAAAATTAAAATTTATATGAAGTTTGATTGAAATTGTGTGCAACAAGCACTTTTAGCTTTATTTACTTATTATCTATATCAAACAATTTTATACTTTGTCAAACAATTTTTTTACTTTTATAATTTCATAACAAAAAAAGGTAAATTTCATAAACACAACACCATCGTGGTACTGCAGACAGAAGCGTGATTCGTCAGTAAAGATAATTTCCTTCCATTCTGCCGTCCACATCCTTCTTTCATCGCACCGTTGGCAGCAAAGACGTTTGTGGTTCAGCATCAAGGGTAGACGAAGCAATGGACTTCTTGCGGACAGATCACTCTGCTGTAAACGGCATTGAATGGTACGCGCTGCCACTGGATGACACGTTACGGACTGTCTGTCGTATCCTCCAGTATCCAACGATCACATATCCGCATTATAGTTGTTTGGTTTCGTCCAACACGACTACCGATTTCCCTGAAAGATAATCCACAATCATGGTAGGCCACTATCCTTTCTCTGACGAACTCGGATACTTGATCAAAAAATGATCGCTGTTTTCTAGCAGATATAATTTTTTAAACTGGGAAAAAACACCATTGCCGAACTTGAAGTCGTAATTTTCAGACCTTAAATAGTGCTTTGAAGTGACACCACAAGCGTGCGTTATATGTTTCTGTGCTGAAATTCTAGTAATTTGCATATTTCCCCTCCGTTAATGCATGTTGTAAATTTCATGTTATTTACATACTTCTTATAGGGTGTTGCATTCACATGGCCAGCAGTATATATATATATATATATATATATATATATATATATATATATATATATATATATATATATATATATATATATATATATATATATATATATATATATATATATATATATATATATATATATGAAAATTCAGTGATTTGTTATCTTCGTAATTTTATGCCTGAGACTTATATTTGGAAAGAAGTATATACAGGGTGATCTTTTTTAAAGTGACAGTGTTTGGAGCGTCCGGTAGCGCGATCTAATAGCCAAAATGACACCAAACTTGGTATTTAGACTAATCAAAACATGGAAAAAAAATTACATAAAAAAATTTTTAGTTCCAAAAGTCACCGCTAGGATATTTTGTGGCGCTGCTTTAGTTTACAATTATGAGAATTAGCATAAAAAAACAAGTTCCAAAGAAAAATGCAAATGTAGTTCGATGACAGTGCCAGTAATAGGGGCTGTAAAGGCAAGTAGTATAGACAGCTCCGGCAAATAATCTTAGCTTAAGTAAACGAGTTCCAGTGGCCATGCCTCTCACGTTACCGGAACATGCGTTTATATTGGTGGAGCATCAAATTTGTCTATTCTAAAAGACAACATAACAAAGACAGTGCGGAATATTCCTCATGACATGTTACGTTCGGCTGTGGGGAACGCTGTACGCAGAATGCACGGTGATATTTCTGAGAACGGAACTCACATGGAATGTGGTCTAATTCCTCACCGGGGAAGTTAATGTAATAAATAAACATTAATAATTTACGCTGTACGATTGTATGTGTCAGTATATTTCTTTCTTTTCTCAAATTTTATGCAATGTAAAGCGCCTTAAAATGTCCTAGCGACGATTTTTGGAACTAAAAAAATATTTTACGGAATTTTTGTTCCCGTGTTTTGATTAGTCTGAATACCAAGTTTGGTGCCATTCCGGCCATTAAATCGCGCTACAGGGAGCTCCAAACACTGTCACTTTAAAAAAGATCACCCTGTATTTAACAAATCCGTTCTTTTGCATTAAGTTTCATAAAATTAGAAAATCTTAAATACATCTCAAAATCTGAAACAGCTGTTAGCAATCTAGCTGCATCAACCTGGGATAGATTCCAATTAAAATATAACTATGGTGGAAAAATGTAGAAAACTTCATAATTATCTTTACCAACACTTCGTAGAATTAGTGCTAATTTCTAATCGCTAATTGAATGCTAAAATGTATCTTTTTCCTTTAAATTTCCCTTATAAGAGAGAATGCTAATCGCTTATGTATAATTTCATTTCGTATAACGGATGCTGGCATAATATGCTCAAGTTCACCGCGTGTAACAAAGAAAAGAAATATTAGAGAAATTACATTAAATTAGTAACACCCAAACAAAAATGTGCAGGGATTGATTTTCTATAAAATTGAGTACCATTTTATTTTGAAATTTCTATTTACGATTCAAAAACAATAAATATTTTCTTTGAAAGTTTAGCATTTGTTGTGACGCCTCCCCTCCCCTCCCATCTTTCATGACGGACGCATCTGTCAGTGCAATTTTTCTTAAAAAGCTAATAGTTCAGAGGTAAAAGAATAAGACACCATTTGTAATAAATATACACATTTTCAATTTCTTTTCAAGAAAAAAATTGGCAATGAAGGAGGCTTTAAATAAAACGAAATCATGCTTAATCTTTGTAAGAATGCTTGATTTTGATCTTCCATTGATGAAATTTTACAACCCCAATATTTAATTTTTTGTAAATGCTACGAAGAATTGTCTTCTGCCATACAACAAGTTGGCAACAGGTTAATGTATCTGCCTTAAATTCAACAGTTTCTTTGTTCAAATTTCACTTTGGGCTTGACGTTTGTAGCCGTTCAGAATACGCTTTAAACTGCGGATTCCGGTCTCATTATCTTCCAATGGCAAAAAAGAGAGCGTTAAGCGACAAACAAACCAAAACTACAACAGTAAAGAAATGGCTTAGATACTAATATGGGGACTGGTGCCGTATAATCCATGATTCCAAATTCTGAATTTTTTTTGGCGATGAAGAAATGTTGCCAAGATGACGCATCGTGACGTAAATATTAAGGTTACCAAAATAGAATTTTCTGCATAATTCTTATAGGTCTCCATTTGTATGACGTAACAAAAACGAGGTAGCTAGATACATAAAAAAAATCCGCCAAAAAATCGCCAATCTCAAAATTTGGCATCCTGGATTATACGGCACCTGTGCCGTTATATGAACATCACTCAGATTTCTACAGAGAATGAGAAAAATTATTATTTTCAAGTTGATTCTATTAGTAGAAACAGATTCTCTCAGTAGTTAAAATTTGTACAGATATAAGTATGATATTCCATAGGAGTTATATCGAACTAATAAATCAAGGTCTAAAGCTCAACATTTCTCATATCAGAAAATTATTCTTATAAAAATGACATAAATCCTTTAAAAATTAGTTTCATAAATATTGTGTTTATGAGTACCAATAATTAGAATTAATATAATTATCAACTAATATAACATAGGAAAACACAATCTTTATTAATTTATTTCTATTTAAATTTTGCTAAATATTCAAAAATTATTTCATTAAATTCCTATTACAACGTGAAAGTCTTATAATTTTGTTTAGAGATAACTTCCGAAAATATAGTAACTATAATAATTTAAAAACAAATGACTTGAGTTAATTTTCACTTTTAGTAGTTTAAGGTTTTATGCAATTGAATTTATCTGTTAAGATTTTACTTATTACTTAGAAATATTATAAGTCATGATGTAACATAAAATACATTAATTTCAGCGATATTGTCTTTTACATTGAAAATAGAGATTTTAAAAAGGATAATATCATACATGTTTTAATTTTATTTAAAAAAAAGCGTAAATTCTCACAATCTCCATTATGCCAGAGTTTTCAAGACTTCATTATCAACTATTGAATTCGCTGAATTACAATGCTTAATAAAAGGTGTTCGGTTAGTAAACATTTTTTAATGGAATTCGACACATATTCAGACAAAATGTTGTTCCCTCTTTTAATGATGCTTTTAATGAAAAGTCCTTTGTGTAGAAAATAGTACATACAATGATATCAGAAATTATGTTAACTTACTCAAAATGTCATATTTATCAAATGAAAAGAAAGTTTTATAATGAATACAAATGCAGTAGTTTTAAGAAATGTCATAAGTAGTATTATTTATATTTTTAAGTAACGGATTTTTATTTGAAAAATTACCATTAAGAAGATAAAGTCATTTAAACCATTCGAAAATAAAATCATAATTACCCATTTTTGAAATATAAAGGATATTTCAACTAAGATAATCATAATTATCTTGAAAAATTACATTTGTTAAACTTTCTAATAAATTTCTGAGAAGAGAACACTTATGTTAAACTACTAATAACAAAAATATCTATGCATTTAGTAATTTTCCACATTTATTACACTCAAGTAATCAACATTTGAATTTGATGATTCCAATAATATTTATAATTAAGTTAATGTGAAAAATTTTCTTTTTTCAATATCACTTCCCTTTCTTATTAATTCCTCTCAGCCGCCCAACTTGTCTTGTGGTCAGCGTGCCTGACTGTGGATAGTGAGTTCCTGGGTTCAAATCCCCACGGTTCGGACATGGATCTACACTTTCCCTCTCTATCTGACTTGCCTTTGACCTTTCCTTGATAATAGCAGATAATGCACGACCACACATGGCATGCAATATTCAGTTTCTTTACCCATTAGATTGAATTGCTTCCTTGTCTTATTTGTTCTGTCACGAATAGAAAGCGTATGGTCCATACTTGCACAACAGCTGTCCATCATCACTCACTGTTACACCGGATTAATTTTGTTAATGTATGGAAGCCACATGGACTATTATAACACAAGGACTCATGCAAAGGCTTTTTTGCTTTATACCGAAGTATGTGGCAGCGGTTATATCAAACAATAGCAACTACACTGACTTCTGATTTTGACATCATCCTCAATTCATAAGATATTACAATTGCAATCATTTGATCTCTATATAACTAACTATCTTGTATTACAACTTTGATCTATATGTCAAATAAGTTTTGCTGTGATACCTCTGATGTTTGTTAACGTTGCATTTTTAGTGGTCAACAGTGTATTTCTGAAACTTTTTAAAGCCTAATGGTTTTTAAAACTTTCTAAATTAATACTTGTGATTAACATTCGCGATTTTTAGGAAAGTTTATTTTACGTGACTAGTAGCTTTAAAACTTGAAAACATCATTTATAAGTGAATATTTTTTGAATTTCTTAAAGGCTTCAATATTCAAAAACTTTATTGACGCAAAAAACATAAAGTTAAATGCTGTACCGATTAAGCTTTACTTTTTTTTGGGGGGGGGCTAAATTTTTCATATTAGCTAAACTAGCATCTGCAGAATTTCATTTTCTGAAGAATTTAAATTTAAAAAAATACTGTTACATACTTTATATATTAAATCAAGATTTACAACTAAAAATTTATGCTTGTTACGACAGATATTTGTTAAATATTTTCAAAAAAGTATATGAAAAAAAATTTTACTTATTGTATTATCTGAGTTAGATTAATTCATTTTTGTGACATATGATACTCGTTAAATCATATTTACAAAAACATAATTGAACTAATATTTATCAACAATTGCATATTTTTAGATGGAATGTATATAAAATTAAATAATATTTTTTAAAGATAAGTACAATGCTTTAAACATTTTAACTAAGACGGGATTCTGTGCTTCTGCATAAGACATGTTCCATGCTGGTGTAAAGTGAATGTAGTATGTACGTAAGAACTTTTTTACTATTTCCATAATGTCGACCTATAGATGAGTGGTTAGCGTTATTGACTCCTAAGCTGTGGGTCCCGGGTTTGAATCCCTGTTCGTGCATGAATGTTACTTTCTCTCTGTGTTTCTCTGTCCTATCTTATGAAATGATATATGAATATGGCCCACCCTATAAACGGGTTTGTGGTGGTATAGCGTGATTAAAGCTACTCGCCTCCATGACTTGGTTCACAAGTACCCACTGGGTAACGACAAATTTGTAGCAGTTTCCGGCCTTGTTGTGGCGATGTTTTAGTCACCCAAGTGCTGGTCGTTATTTAAAAAAAACTATTTCAATTATTATTTTCCTTTATCCTATAACTGAAAAACCAAATATTTTAAAAGAAAAATTTCAGTAAGTTATAATTTAGAATGAATAAATATTAATTAATAGACATACTACTGTAACCTTGTTGTTTGATTTAAAACTTATTATAGAAACTTTAATCTTATTTTACTAAAAAAAACTATTTCAAAGTACCAAGATTATTTTCTTCAAAGCTTATTTTCAAGTGCTTTAAATTTTAATCAATAAAAGTAATTTTTTAACAAAAGTAATTGTAAAATTCTTATATTTTAACAAATAAAATCTAAATACTAAAATTAATTTAATATAAAATTAAGATGCTTAAAACTGAAGTGAAAATAATTCAATAAAAATTTTCATACTTTATTTGGTTTCTAAGAAGTTAAAAATTTGTTTTATAAAATTATATCCAATTAACTGTATTCATAAATATATATGGCACATGATGATCTTTCTAACATCATTTATTAAAAGGTTGTCCTCAAGATTTTTGCAAATGTATATACAGCAATATTGTCCCAACTGATTTAGATAGCTGTATAATTAAAATTCATCTTATAATAAATTGATTGAAAATTTTGAACTAATTGAATTCAATTTGCGCTATATTTTAGGAATTTCATACTAAATTTTTCACTCGTTATTTCTTATTTTTATCAAGTGATAAACTCGATTTAACGATAAAGTCAGCAATTAATATATTCTGTAAGAACTTGTTCCCACTTCATAGCTAATTTTATCATAACTTGAAGGTTAATAACGTAATTGTCTTTAATGACTCGTTCTCATAAAAATCAAAATTATTCAAAAATGTTTATAATCCATGTATAAAAAGAAAATTTAGTTTTATATATTTCTGACAAGATCATAAGGTTTGTTTTGTTGCTATATGTAATTTTAGGATTTTTATATTATTTATAAATTTGTATGGTTTGCTTACAGTCATAATACTGTATAAGTCTAAATTTAAAACATTTTTTCATACTATTTCTTAAAAACTTATATAAAATATATTATACATATATACTCATATAGAAAAACAAAAGCCAAGTATCAGTAGACATCCATAGAAAGTATCAGTAGACATCCATAGAAAGTATCAGTAGACATCCATAGAAGGTCTCAGAAGGCATCCATTGGAAGTATCATAGAAAAGTTATACATAGAAAAATTTAAATATGAATACATGCATAAAAAGTATAATAAGGAAAATATCATGATTCTTTCTTGTGGAATCAAATGATCCATATAAAAAATGTGACATATTATCAATGCATGTCAAAATTTGAAATTGGCTGGAAACGCGGGGTTGAATTTGAAAATTTAAAAAAAAATTAATTTTCTCGATTTATAGACTTAAAAAAGTGGGAAATATAAATTTTTGAATTGTATTTTCACACATAGTATATATTGCAGATTATGCTATGCCATACTGCAATGAAAAATGACTGTGTTTCGTATCTAATACAAACTAACAAATTACAGTGTAGTATGTCAAATAAAAGCAACAACTAATGATAAAAAGAAAGCCATTAGATTCTTTTTGAGGACTGGTGAAGCTAAATTTCATATTAATAGGACGATACAGTCGAAGATCGACTTAAGTATGTATATTTTCAAGAAGCAAACCATAGAATTAAATACTTTTAAAATATATATGAAAGTTATTATATTTACAAAATACTACATTTTTTTATAATTACAAGTTATTAGTCCAAATACACACCTGCCAACCTCAGAAGGAAAAAAATCTGTAGATTCTACTGATTTATAGAAAAAAAAATCAAGAGACACTAGTTAGTGACATTTTGCTTGAAACAGAATGGTAGTATCGCAAAAAGATAATTTTATTCTTTACATTATACATTCTGAGAATGATTTATTCTAAACACATTTTTCGTTACCTTTAATAAAAAATATTCATCAACCTCTTGAAAAATATAAAAATATACTATATGTAAAAAAACTATCAACGTTTAAGTCTCAATATTTATTTTATAGGACAATTTTTACTACACGAGTGCAATTTATCAATACTAAATGTATATAATTGCAAAAAACGTAAAATATATTGTTCAATAAATTTAATTCAGTGAAAATACTGCAATGAATATAGAAATTATCAAATACTTTGCCAATAGAAAACATAATACATTTCAAATTCGCATAACTGATTGCAACTTTTTTTCATACGTTAACTTACCAATTTTTAGAAATGAACTTTTGAAGTGCTGTTCAAAACATTTCTCGTGTTGGAAACATTTAGTTATAATTAAACTTTCTAAACTTATCAACTAATTATACTTTCTTCGTTGACTGTTTAAGTTACCAAAACAATTCAATATAAAAAATTTTCCATCAAAATTCAGGCAGTTTTTAAGTTTTTCACTGAAATTGCCGAAAATCAATAGATTTTCATATATTATCAGGAAATCGGGAGAAAGGATGAAAAATCAGGAGTTTCCAGATAAAATCAGTGAGAAAGGTATGTGAGTTGGTAGCTATGCAAATATATGTTTAGATTTTACTCGATCATAGCTCAATTTATGCCAATATTTAGGAATATAATTTCAGCTTTCCATAGAGCGACATTCTTTTAAAACTTATTTGTACGTAACTGTTGCGTGTGGCCTGTGTAAGTTTGATATTTGACACATTTAATGTATAGTATTTTTAGCTTAATGAACAAACTCTCCTATTTCTAATAACTGATCTTCCTATTATTGGGTGAAGTTTTGTATAATAGTGTATACTTGACCACCAATATCTACTCAATAGCCTGTTTTTCTTTTACGAACCACAGACATAAAAACATGACCAAGTTTTTATTAAACAAAGTAATTACTGAAAAGAAAGGCATGTGAACAAACATTATCAAGCAATAATTTTAATATGTATGTATTTAATGTCTGCAGGCAAAATCAAAATTACTTAGAGTGATAAAATGACAATTCAATAAGTCAAAAATATTTCAAATGAGCTTCAGAAACTTTAACGATTTCTGTAAATGATTTTACAACTTTTAGATTATCAAAAATAAATAAATTCAAAAAATAATTAATATTATGCATTAGTCTGTATTTTAAAACATCTTTCAAAACAAAACATCTTTAAGCAAAACCATCTTCCACAGATGAATCTGCAGAATTATTGCTGGTTGTTGAAGCAATTTGGATGAATATAACTTAGGATTTGAAACGTTACGTTGAGTTTCATCATTTTCTATAAAAAAAGCTGAAAAAGAATATTTCATACATATTTATGATTTGTAACATATTTCTGTATACGTTACTGAAGGTGTTCATCGCCTCATCAAAAATTTTGCTTGTAAACATTTCATCCTCTAAAATTTACCAGCAAATGTGATTATATTTAAAACTATAAGTAGCTTTTTTCATTCTCAATAATTTTAATTTTATTTTATTAAAAAATGAACTTTATATTACGGAAACATTTCAGACATAAAATATAAAATAAAATTGTGTGCGGTTAAATAATTTATCTTTTCTATTAGTTTAAAGTAAAATTTTTTTAAATGATGCATTTTAATCTAAGGATATATAGTGAAAAAATATTGTAATAACATAAATTTTGTCTTGCAATTAAGCTTCCATAGTTTGTTATAATTAAAATATATTTTGAATTTCCCATTTCTTTAATTCTTATCTTATAACCAATCACACAGAAAAATCATCCAAAAAATTATATTTAAGTGATAAAAATTTATTTTGCAAAATTTATTTTAGAAAAAATTTATTTAGAATTAGCTATTATTAGAAGAATAAATAATAATAATAATTAGATTTTATTAGAATAATCAAGAACAAAACACTTAAATTAAATATTGTAGAGCCAATAAGCGATAAGTATGAAATTTTCATATCTAAATATTAAATCAGCTATTAATTAAATCTCAAATATTTAGTGAGTTTAGAAATTAATAAATATTTTAGGCATTAATAAATAAGATGAATAAAAAATATTTTCAATAAATCAAATCAAAATTGAATTAATTTGAAAAATTTTTTAATTTTACGGCTCTCTTTAAACTACGAAGAAGAAGAATTAACTGTCTTAGAAGTTTCATAATGGGTGTTAATATCTGCTATCAATGTTTTTTTTTATAAATATTTCATTTTATCAAAAAATGCAAATAGTTATCTCGACAGCACTTTAGTGATCATATAAAATCATATGTATATATATATATATATATATATATATATATATATATATATATATATATATATATATATATATGATATTATATATATATATATATATATATATATATATATATATATATATATATATATATATATATATATATATATATATATATATATGAAATTAAAATTTATTTTTTATTCAAGAAAGGAAAAAAATTAAATGGATCTCTATATTTCTGCAAAGCAGCATTATTCATCAACTGCAAAAGTGTATTTTTTATATTAAAAATATAACTCATTTTTTTATGATTCTTATAAATTTTTTTTAAATATTTTTTCTCATTACACCGAGATAAGAAGTTCAGAACAAAACCTCGATTAATTATTTTCCTTAATGTTATTCATGATATTATGTACATAAAAAATGTTGCTCAGATTTTAATTAAGAAACGGATGAAAGTAATTAAACTTTGTGAAATGTTATAACTTTCTAGCTGCTACAAATACTAGATTTTAATTACTTAAAGAAGTATAACAAAACAATTTCCATATCTACAAGCAAAGAGTTTTTTTTAACTTTTCTTACAATTCTTTCCTATATAAAAAAATTGATTTGAAAATGGTAGTTTTCAAGAAACGGTACGCCTGTAACAAATACAATTCTTTTATGAATATTAATTTCGAATTTTTAATTTTTAACAGTGGCATTATATGTGAAGCTTACTTATAAGTTAATAATATATTTTCAAATAACTTAGAAAGAAATTCATTTTTAATGCAAATTTGTGTTGTTTTCTTTTCATTTTTATAAATATTACTTTCTATTAAATATTTCTATTAAATATTTATTTTTAAATTTTCCAAAAAAAATTTCAAAAATATTTTGTAATTGAAATGCAATATGCTGCAATTTTAAAAAAAAAATTTTTTTTGATTATTATGCATTTAATTTTTGATTATTAAATGTGAAGCTTACTTCACACACATAATACAATATATGTGATTCACACATTATTATTATATGGGAAGCTTACTCATAAGTTAATAATGTTACAAATTTATAAATAATGATTGTATTTGTCTTAAAATATCTTAGACGGATCGGAAATTCTCACATTTTGGGCAAAAATTGCGGTATTTAGACGTGTTGTAGTTTAAAAGAGGATTTCCTAATGATTTGACGACAGTTGGCGAGATTCTTGGCGACTTGGCGAGAAATCGATATTTCTGAAAACATCCATCACCTAAGCTCTAGGACCAATATTTTTCAAGATAGCCTAGAAACTTCCAGAACCTTGGCGAAATTGGTAGATTTCTCCGCCAAGTCAGGTATAAATACCGCAGCCCGACATAGAAGAGTTAGGGTTATATGTGAAGACAGTCAGTGAGTGAAGACGATTAGTGGTGACTGTTAGTTGTTTTCTGTCTGAGGTATTTGAGACCTGTGATTGGATGCTGTTTCTTATTATATCTGACGAATTGTAGCTGTATAATTGTGATTGTCCCAGCGGGAATTTCTTATATCTAGTGAAGTTTTTACGAATAAAAGTCTTGTGTTCATTAAGTGGTTGCTTTATTCAACTCTCAATCGACACGAACCCGTGAAGCTCGGTACAACTAGTGTCAGAATCGGGGTTGAAGAGTTGGTGCAGCGTGTCACAAGAAAAATGGATATGGATTTAATGAAAAGTCTTCTCGAAAAATTAGCGGAGCAGATGAGTGAGATGAAAGCTGGACAAGAAGAGATTAAAACCGATATGATGAAAGAGATAAAATCTGGACAGGAGGAAATGAAATCTGGACAGGAGGAGTTTAAAAAGGAACTTAAGAAGGACGTAAAAAAAGAAATAAGAAGGACATTGTCAGGTGTTAAAGAAGAATTCTTCAACATCATTCAGGAGAAGATGAATGCAATGGAAGATAAGGTAACTTCAGTTGAAACTAAAGTTTTGGAGATAGAAGAAAACGTTGAAGAAGCATTAGACAATATGAATAAGAAGACTGAAAGCTTGGAGAAGCAAATGTCAAACAAACATGAGGAACCCAACGGGGCATTTGTGCCTTCCCTAGCCAATATTAAACTCTCAACATTTGATGGGAAATCATCCTGGCAAGTATACAAGACCCAGTTTATAATTGGTACCGGAAGCTAATGGATGGAATCCCCGAGCCCAAGCTTTTCACCTGGCGGCTTCTTTAAGAGGAGACGCGGCTGACATCCTCGAGAGGCTTCCGGAGGAGCAGAGGCACGATTTCCAAGCCCTATCAAGTGCGCTTGAGCTGCGGTTTGGAGATAAGTGCACTAAAGAATATAGCAGACTACAGTTAAAGTCCCGCTATCAAAAAGAGGGTGAAAGTCTGCAAGAATTGGCTGCCGATATTCAGCGACTTTCCCATCTAGCATTTTTGGACTGCCCAGCTGAGACACGTCTAGATCTGGCTCTCCATCACTTCATCGATAGTGTGCGGGATCCGGAGATACAGAAAACACTTAGACTCACCGATGCTTTAGATATCGGATTTGCCCTAGTATACGCTCATAAGATAGAGGCTGCCCAGCAGGCCGCGCGTAAAGACCGGCACTCAATCAGAGCCGTCTCTGCTACTGATACGGACTGTAATCTAAGGAAGCAGATTGAAGATCTGCGGCGAAAAGTCCGTAGTTTAGAATTGAGTAAAGGTGGCAGAAACACAAAGATTCAGTGTTGGACTTGCAGTGCAGTCGGACACCTCCATAGAGACTGACCGAAACGAAAAGATGGTAGAAATGATCTTCCACCACAGCAGGGAAACTAATATGTGGCCATCTCGCGGGGCGGAAATGTCCAGAGAGTCAGAAGCCCCATTTCAAATTGTTTCACATTTCTTCCGTAAGTGGCGGCGTCAACGGATTTTTCATTATGGGACATGTCAACGAAGTTCCCTGCAGAATGATAATCGATACTGGAGCCAATGTAACTATCATTAGGACAGATTTAGCTCGCAAACTTGGTGAGAAACTCATCTGGACGCCGTCCTGCATTACCCTCCAAACTGTGACAGGTGATAAGATTAAAGTGCATGGAAAAGTCAATCTAAACATTGCATTTGGTAATGTCGTGTACCATCATATGGCATATGTCACTGATATAAATGACGAATTAATTCTCGTATTGGATTTCCTCAAAGAAAACTATTTCAAATTAGACTTTAAGAATAATGAACTACACTCATGTTCTGAAGACATAGCGATTTTTAAGACGAAATATTCAGGTATTAAAACAGTCCATCATATAACTGCAAAGAGTGAAACAACATTACCACCAAGAACTGAGACAATAGTTTCCGGAGCTCTTTCAGAAGATAATGATTTTCATTATGGATTGACTGAATATCCAGATTCCGACAATAGCGTTAAAGGAGTACTAGTGGCTTCTTCCCTCGTCAACCTTTCACGAAATGTAATCCCGGTAAGAGTTGCTAATCTAAGCAATAAGGTAAAATTAATAAAAGAAGGAGAAGTGCTGGAGACTTGCACTCCAGTGACCTGTATTAACCAAAATATTCAAACCACATTATCTGAGTCTCCTGACACTCTAATTAATGAACTCCTTCAGAGTGCAGAGTTAAATGATAAACAGAGGAATGCTGCAAGAAATCTATTATTAGAATTCGGAGATCTCTTTTCCAAGAAATCAGATGATGTTGGGCGAACCAAATTGACACAGCACCGAATCAATACAGGAAATCATCCACCCATTAAACAACATCCGAGAAGATTGACATTCGCTAAGCAGGAAGAGGTGGATAATCTTCTGATGGAAATGCAGCAGAATGACATTATTGAGCCATCAGAGTCCTTGGGCTTCACCTATTGTTTTAGTTCGGAAGAAAGATGGTTCTACCCGATTCTGCGTTGACTATCGTCGGTTAAACATCACTAAAAAAGATAGTTACCCTCTTCCTACGATTGAGAATACACTTGATGCTTTATCCGGAAAACAATGGTTTTCGACTTTGGATCTCAAGAGTGGTTATTGGCAAGTAGAGATACATCCTGAGAATCGAGAAACGAATGCGTTCACCACAGGACAAGGACTTTGGCAGTATAAGGTTATGCCATTTGGGCTTTGCAATACGCCTGCAACGGGTGAGCGCCTGATGAAGACAGTATTACGAGGACTTTCCTACGAAGCCAGTTTGGTATATTTGGACGATATCATTATTGTAGGGCAAACATTCGAAGACCATTTAAGAAACATCCGAAAGGTGCTGGAAAAATTAAAAATGGCCAACCTGAAGCTGAATCCTTGCAAATGTAATTTATTCCGACGTGAAGTAAGCTATCTGGGACATATTATCTCTGCTGAAGGTGTAAAAACAGATCCTGAAAAGATCTCTGCAGTTAAGGACTGGAGTCGTCCAGAAGATGTCCACCAATTAAGAAGTTTTCTTGGACTATGCACGTATTACAGGAAATTTGTTAAGGGTTTTCAAGTATTGCCAGACCCCTTCACATGTTGACAGAAGTTAAAAAGAGATTTCTATGGACAGATGAATATGAGAAAGCTTTTAAACAACTGAAGGAGGCGTTGACATCTTCGCCCGTTCTTTCATATCCCCAGCCCGGAAAATTATTCATTTCAGATACGGATGCCAGCAACGAAAATATCAGAGCTGTTTTGTAGCAGGAAATTGATGATAAAGAATATGTCATTGCTTATTGGAGTAAATGTCTATCGAAACCAGAGCGGAATTATTGTACAACCAGGAAGGAATTGCTGGCAATCGTCCAAGCCATAGAACATTTCCACCATTATCTCTATGGAAGAAAGTTCTTGCTCCGGACAGATCACGCATCCTTAACCTGGCTTTTAAATTTTAAAAATCCAGAAGGACAGGTAGCCAGATGGATTCAATGACTCTTCTGGAAATCTTCATGGAAATGCTGATGCACTATCAAGGAAACCGTGTAATGAAAGCTGCCGATATTGTTCTTGAGTAGAGAAGAACTATCAGTTAGTAAATCCTTTGGTACGCATAGTTACTGTTTCACCTCCATCGAAACCAGACCCATGGAGTGATAAAGGACTTAGAAAAGCCCAAAAAGAACACCCAGATATAAATCCAATTTTAGAATTTAAAGAATCTTCCAGTATGAAACCAAGTTGGCAGGATATCTCCACCTACAGTCCTGCTACTAAACAATATTGGGCTCTTTGGGACTCACTCCATATAAGAAATGGTGTCTTATACAGGAAATGGGAGTCCGATGATGGATGTAATTTCAAATGGCAGCTTGTTCTTCCAAAATCAAGAATTTCAGATGTTTTTCATAGTAGCTCAACTGGAGGCTACTTTAGAGTAATGAAAACTCTACAGAATGTTCGAGAACGTTTCTATTGGAGCAAAACTAGACAAGATGTAGAGAAATGGTGTCAATCTTGTGATGACTGTGCGGCACGTAAGGGACCAAAGAAACGTAGCCGAGCAATGTTACAGCGGTACAACGTAGGAGCACCTTTTGAGCGAATAGCACTAGACATTTTGGGTCCTTTACCACAATCTTCAAATGGCAACAAATACATACTGGTTGTCATGGACTACTTTACTAAGCGGCCTGAAGCGTTTGCATTCCCCGATCAAGAGGCGACTACAGTAACCGAAATTCTAGTGCAGCAATGGGTTTCCCGATTCGCGGCACACCCTTATAAATTCATTCGGATCAAGGGACAAATTTCACCTCTGTTGTGTTTAAATGAATAAGTCGAATTCTAGGAATAGACAAGACGCAGACCACGCCACTACACCCACAATCCAGAAATAAGCAAGATTGGGATTTGAAGCTACCGCTGTTTCTGCTTGCATATCGCAGTGCTGTCCATGAGATTACCAGATATACTCCTTCACAGTTGCTCTTTGGTCGCGAACTTCGTCTCCCTTGTGATCTTCAGTTTGGTCGTCCACCGGATACATCTTCATCGCCAGAGGAATACCTTCAAGACCTTCAGGCACGTCTTGAAGATGTCCATAACTTCGCTCGAGATCGAATCAACCTGACGACCGAAAGAATGAAGACAAGGTATGACACAAGAGCAACAGGACATGAATTTCAAGTAGGTGACAAAGTTTGGTTGTGGAACCCGATTCGAAGTAAGAACTTTCTCCAAAGTTGCAAACCAACTGGGAAGGTCCCTACACAGTCCTCAAAAGACTGAACGACATCGTGATTCGTATAAGGAAATCATCTTCTCCAAAACCTAAGGTAGTATATTATGATAGATTAGCTCCTTATCGTAATGTAAAGTAAAAATTAATAGACCATGGTCTCTTTGTAAATAGTATAGATAATTTTAATCTTTTCTATTTTCTTGTATTTTTAGTTGCTTGTGTATGTAATGTGTTCTGCATCCTCTTAAAATGTAAATTCTCTTATATTAAATTTGGCCTCCTATCGGGGGATTGTACTGCCCGGGATGTGCAGTCCTTAAGAGGGGGGCAATGTTACAAATTTATAAATAATGATTGTATTTGTCTTAAAATATCTCAGACGGATCGGAAATTCTTACATTTTGGGCGAAAATTGCGGTATTTAGACGTGTTGTAGTTTAAAAGCGGATTTCCTAATGATTTGGCGACAGTTGGCGAGATTCTTGGCGACGGATGGCGAGATTCTTGGCGACTTGGCGAGAAATCGATACTTCTGAAAACATCCATCACCTAAGCTCTAGGACCAATATTTTTGAGATAGCCTAGAAGCTTCCAGAACCTTGGCGAAATTGGTAGATTTCTCCGCCAAGTCAGGTATAAATACCGCAGCCCGACATAGAAGAGTTAGGGTTATATGTGAAGACAGTCAGTGAGTGAAGACGATTAGTGGTGACTGCTAGTTGTTCTCTGTCTGAGGTATTTGAGACCTGTGTTTGGAAGCTGTTTCTTATTATATCTGACGAATTGTAGCTGTATAATTGTGATTGTCCCAGCGGGAATTTCTTATATCTAGTGAAGTTTTTACGAATAAAAGTCTGGTGTTCATTAAGTGGTTGCTTTATTCAACTCTCAATCGACACGAACCCGTGAAGCTCGGTACAATAATATATTTTCAAATAATGTTAAAAGAAATTTATTTTTTAATACAAATTTATATTAGTTTTTATAAATATTTCTTTTTAAATTTGCCAAAAAAAGTTCTCAAAAATATTTTATATATTTAAATGTCATACAGAAATATGCTGCAATTTAAAAAAAAATTTTTTTTGATTATTATGTATTACACATTTTTATAAAATTTTCTTATTATTCTAATTTTATTTGAATTTCATTCTCGTTAGAAAATTTATTTTTTATACATAGAGGATAATAAATAAAATTATAATGATTCGTTTTATATTTTAAGAATATCTACTTCTTAATAATCAGTAGAAATATTTTTTATTAAAGACTGTATTTAACATCAATGGCCTAGTTGGTGTAGTTTAAATATTCTTGAATTGAAATTATTAGGATTTAACTACAAAGAAACTAAGAAACGTATTACAGCCTATAATCCAGCTTTGTTAGATAATTTATGTTGTTATCAATGCAGGTTTCCCTAAAACAAGAGGTGGAAGTGACCAGCTATTTATGCAGTGTCCTCGTAATTTAGCAAGAACAAAGCAGAAGACCCCAAAACTAGGTCTGCCCCCTCCAGAGGAATCATTTCACACGGAGGACATTGCGACCTTGATGTTACCAGTTGATGTTTAAAAGCACCAGTTCATGTAACGGTTCTTTTATTTTGATCGGGATTTGAACTCACTACCTTCCTATAACAACAACGAAATCCTAACCAACCAAAGAAATTAATTTTTCTTTTCTTTTTACATGAAGCCGTAGATTTTTTATGTAGTATATTAAATAATATTTTGATTTTTTAAAGGGTGTGAAATTATGTTTATTTTCTGCGAGCTATTCTTTGAAAGAATCAGAACTATCAGACTTCTGGTTAGACATCAGAATCACTTAATATTCATTCGTAATATGCTTCTAACCTGATTTATTCTCCTTTAATCATAATGGATCTTTCTTTTCAATAAGCATATTTTCCTTTTTAATACATATACATCGACTGCCACACAATATTTAACTCACACACACAAACACAACTTCCATTGTCATACATTATTTTCAACAATTTACTGATAATTATTAATGAAAAAAGTACGTATTATGTGAAATTGTGAAAATGAAATTTTTCTAGTTTGAATAAAATGAGAGTCAAATTAATGGTAATTCAATTAAAAAATTATGAATAAATGGAAGTAAATTGTAGAAATGTATGAACGTTTTTTATTAACACAATTGCAATTTAAATCTCTTTAGTCTTTCGTTATTACTTCACAAGTATTTTTATGAGAAACGCGTATCTGAAATAAAATTTAAACAAGTATGCATAAGAAGATAATTATAAATATTTTAAATATAAATTTATGTTTAATTTAGAAAATTTTATTTTCAATCAAACAAAAAATATACAAAAATTAAAGTTTAAAAAAGCAAAAAATTAAATAAATGTAACAAATAAAAATAGTTGGTAATAAATGTTTAAGTAACGATAGGGTATTTTAAAACTTAAGAATGTACATCCAAAACAATTTGTACTAATTAGAATTCTCTTTAAAAAATTTAACATTTTTTTTAAAAAAATTTATTTTTGTATGTGAATTTAGAGTAATGTAAGAAAGGTGAGCTTTCCTAGAAAGCAAATGAGTTTTTCTCACTATCCCAAAGTATCTAAATCTTCACTTTGGCATCACAATTTCTAAAATAAAGAAATAAAGACTTAGTTCCAGTTCAAAATAATTTTATTGAATTTTGAACATCACTTACAAAAAAAATTAAAAAGTACTTCTTTCAAACCAATGTATGTATCGATTGAAACTATTCAAAATATTAGTTATGTGATGTTTTGCTAAGTGAGGGAATGTTTGCGGTACGACGTAAAAGTCATAAAAGAAAAAAAATTCTATTGAAATCAAAAGTCTAAATAGAAAATTAACTTTATTAATAAAAGTATTTTTGAAAAAATAATTTAGGGAAAATATGTCCTCTTTTGTATAATGTTTTGAATGAATGTTGAAGACTTTAAGAGCACATATTTCAAAATTTCACAATTTAAATAAGTTTTAAAAAGTGCATAAATCCTTTATTTATTGAAATTTAATGAGTATATTGGAATAAATACAATGGAATATACTGTAACTTTAAGAAATGTTATTGCCTGGTTATCAAATGATAATTTGTATTCAAAATAATACCAAACGATAATTTATATTCAAAATAATCAAACTATAATTTATATTCAAAGTGATATCAAACGACAATTTTTATGCAAAGTAATATCAAACGATAATTTATATTCAAAGTAATATCAAACTATAATTTATATTCAAAGTAATATCAAAAGACAATTTTTATTCAAAGTAATAAACGATAATTTATATTCAAAGTAATATCAAACTATAATTTATATTCAAAGTAATATAATGTTTGTTTAGTGCTTTTTATTTTTAAAAACTATTATTGTTTTCAGTTTTAAGTTTCAAAACTCATATCATGAATAATTGGTTGTATGTTTTTGAGATTTGTATTACTACTAAAATTGGAAAAAACCTTATCGCATTTTTTGATTGAAATATATTTTGGACTTTATTTATTTGAATAAACTGAAATAATATTGGAAGATAAGATAGGAGTTTGAACTATAAAGGGATTATATGCAACCTCTGATATTATAAAAAATAGTAACAAATAAGTTAAATAAACCACAAGTTTCGTTTGATATGAATGTCTGATTACATACAACATAAATATTGGATATAGGACCACTAAAACTAGGAAGAGAAGAAGACATAGAGGATTGGTTTAGTGTACCTTACAAAAATAACTAAAACTGATTTGTATAAGTAGGATTTTTCCTTAAGTAGTATATGTAATATATATTCCTATTGCTTTTGAAGCATGACATTAATACTAACTCAACATGCATTTTAAAGTAAAAATACTCATTTATAAAATGTATTAATTTTAACTTATAACTTTTGTTTAAAATTTAACAAATATGTATAAACCATCATCACAAATTCATTTAGGACTGAAAAATTTAAGAGAAAACTGAATTTAAAGATTTAAACTTTTAACTATACCAAGAACAATTAGCTGTAGAACATTTAAAACTGCCTTGGGTATACTGTTTACTCAAAAACTCAGTATATTTTCTTTTAAATTGAATAAATAAGCGATTTAATATATTTTTAATTCCATCTTATTAATAAGCAATATATTGTGTTTATATAAAAGGAGAAAATGTCCATTTACGTGAAATACTTTATGTATCAATATAATTTGCTTGTTATAAATTACTTTTTAAATATGCTAACCCATAAAACACATTAACGAAATTTAGATTTGCATTCTTTTGTCAGAACACAAACTTTCCTTTTCAGTGAACTGAAATGACCATCCTTGTTACAGAATTAATTATTACGGGGGCTTTATCAAAGGAAAATGCTTAATATTCTTGTTAAGGAATAGTTTCCTTATATATATATAGAATTTATCCAATAGCCCTTATTTTATGCTATTACAATGTTACTTCAAGTTATTGTATAACTTGAAGTAACATTGTTTGGTATTTTATTTATAAGTGCAAGAAAATTCAATTCATATCATGCAAGAAAAATTTATTAGATGAATGTATATATATATATATAACATAATTTCGCCTTGTAAGAAAAAATAATATTCAATTTTAATTAATTTTGTGTGAAGTAAATGTTTATAATGATATTAAAACTGATTGTACCAATTATCTAGATTTTTCTAAAAGAATTCAATGGTTTACCAAACTATTTTGAACTATTAGTGCATAACAAAAGATATCTTCCTCAGATAATTATTATTTAATTTTATATTTATTGGTATTATATCTTGTCATATAATGATAATTATTTATTATATTATTGTTTTGTACCTTATACAGAAAACATAAATATAATTAGAAAGTGCTATAAAATTAACAAATATTCTAATTTTATATCTTGTTATAGAAAGCTTGAGAAGTGATAGAAATCGTATAATTACTTTCGCTAGTTTTACGATATCGTTTTAAAAATGATTAATAGAAGAACTTGTAAACAATTTAAAATATATTCTTACTTTTTATGCATAAATTTAATAATTATAATATGTTAAAAAATTATTTAAATTGTTTGTTATTATCGTCGTTCTCCACATGAAACATTTAAAATAAATTATATTAAACTAATGTAATTCACTTTAAGCTATGTAAAACAACGTTGTATACTATTATGGTACAAAGCAAATTTCAGATAACGATAAAACTTAAAACAATAACTGTGTCATTTGTTATATTTTAAATTTTAAAGTAAACTTCATAAATATAACTCATTCTAAATAAGATACAATCCACATATATATTAAGGATACTTTATAAATTAAACTGTATGCTTAACTGAATTGCTTTTAAAATGCTTAATTAGCGTAAAAATCACTATATTGATTAAAAAATCAAATAACAATAGATTATTGTTATCATCATTGTATAAAATATAACAATATTTGATATATAATATTTTGTAAGAGTAATTTGACATTCAGAAAGAAACGGTGTAGATAGGTCTCTTTTAAATTATATTATTTACGTTTTTATCACTATTCTGGATTAACAAATTAAATACACAAAATTGGGCACAGTATGCAAATTTGTTAGTTTGTGCACTGAAATAATTTAAAAACATTTCAGTCTCTTATATCATAATCACAATTTTTCTTCAACCAAGTTTTCTTTTTACTTTCCATTACTTAAAAATTTAAGAAACAGCCAGGCACACATGCTGTATAATAGAGGATGACAAATTCTGAGTTTGGTGGTTTTTTGGTGGATTTTTTTATGTATCAGGCAACCTGATTTTTATTATGTTAAAGATATCGAGAAAGATATTTCTTAAGTATCTGGCAGCCAAGTTTTTATTACGTCAAGGATATGCCGTATAATCCAGGATGCATAATTCTGAGTTTGGTGGTTTTTTTATGGATTTTTTATGTATTGACAACCTGATTTTCATTAGGTCAAAGATATCGAGAAAGACATTTCTTTTGTATCTGGCAACCTGGTTTTTATTACGTCATAGATATGGAGAAGTATAAAAATTATGCAGAAAATTCTATTTTGGCAACCCTAGTATTTACGTTATTTCGCACATCACAATACGTCATATTGATAATATTTCTTCATCCCCAAAAAAAATTCAAAGTTATGAATCCTGGATTATAGGGCATCCGTACCAAAAATTGGACTCATTGTTTGACTCATCAGTACATTTCCAGGTTGTTTGTGCTGTTTCTTAAATCTTATGTAAAGGAAAGTAAAAGAAAAAATTTTTGGAAAAAAGTTTGATAATGCTATTAGGGAAATTTTCTGATATGAGACTGAAATATTTTTAAAATTGTTTCAGGGCACAAATTAAAGAACTTACATATTTTAGATTTTTTTAATTTTGAATTTTATGTTAAGAATATTAAAAACTATCTATATCATTATTCTTAATAATATTTTCAATATTATTATTACCTTTTAGCAGGTAGAAACAATTTTGCTTCTTAATGTATTAAATAATGATCAACTTTTAACTAAATAACTTACATAGCCATAATTTATAAGCAAGATAAAAGTTATAGCAAATTTTCTAAACGGTTGAGGAAAAGTTATGAAATTTTATTTTTACTCGTATATAGAATAATGAATATTAAAATAATTTTTTAATAGTCCAGTTTTGTATGGAACAAAATATAGTTTAGTTTTCAAAATGCTGCAGAAATATTTTGGAAATTAATTTCCATTTTCATTTTAATTTTTATATATTTTAATATTTATCTACTATGTGGGTCCCGGGTTCGAATCCTGGTTCGGGCATAGATGTTACTTTCTTTCTCTGGTCTCTCTGTATTTCTTTGTCCTTTCTTTCGTGATGATGTATGAATGTAGGCCACCCTATAAACGGGTTTGTGTTGGTAAGTCGCGGCCAACGCTACTCGTCTCCGTGACTTGGTCCACAGGTTCCCGCAGGATAACGACAAATGAGTAGCAGTTTCTGACCTAGTTGTGGCATAGGGTTCGTCACCTAAGTGCCCACGGTTTGAAAAAAATTCATCTACTAAATTTGGTACAATATATAAGTAATAATATATTCCAAATAATCTCTAGACACACAGGCATAAATATTTTACAACTCTTAATAAACTTCACAAACAAGAAAAATTTTGATACAAGTGAGCTTAGGCAACCTTGACATTCGAGGAATTTAATATTATCTATGTAGCGTAGATTTTAGATAAATGATTTGTTAATAATATGGATAGAGAAATTTACACTATTTCTTTGAAATTGCTTTGTATTTTATAAATGTGGAAAAACCTCAGTTGGAGCATATAATAAATTTCTGCATGCATATAAATAAATTGCAAAATAAAAAATTTTTAATTATTTTTAATTAATTTTTAATATTAATTATATAAATTTTATATATTTTACTTATTATTTAAATTATTTTTTCATTCATTTTTATTCAGATTCATATGCATATCTCAGTAACAAATGTTTTAATAAAATTTGTTCTGCTTAAAAAATAAAGTTTTCTGTTGCATCAGTTTGTAGGAAATATCTGTTTCTTTTCAATTTATTTTATATAATTCTATAAATATAGAAATAATTTGCATTATTATAATATGGGATTCATAACGTGTCCTAATTTTTTCACCATATATTATTCAACAAATTAAATTTTGTTAAATTTTCCAGTTGATAATTCAAAGGCATTTAAAATATTAAGTAAAAATATTCTGAAAAAATTCGCAAATTGTACAGCATAATATAATTAAAGACAATTTTAATTTTATAACTAAATCGGAAAGGGTAAAGTTGCCGTTTAATCCATGATGACAAATTTTGAATTTTTTTGGCGATGATGAAATATTGCCAAGATGACGTATTGTGACGTGAGCGATAATATAAAATAATAGATTTACCAAAATAGAATTTTCTGCATAGATAGGTTGCCAAATACCTAAGGAAATTCGCCAAAAAAATCACCAAGCTCAGAATTTAGCATCCTGGATTAAAGAGCATCTGTGACTCAGAAAAAATAGCTAGTTATTTCACTATTTAAAAAGTAATTCCTTAAGTTTGGTATAACAATTACATCATTTAAAATAATTTTTCAGGGATTTAATCATATTAATATATTTTGTTTAATATTCGTAACAAGTATTATTTCGTTTAATTTAATCAAATCAGGCAAAACAATATAAGCAATTTCGATATTTTTTCTTTAGCTATCAGAAGTAAAAATAATTATACAATTCAGTTGTTGTCTCTTGATCTTGGTTTAACATTAGACAACATTTAATGCAGAAGAGGTGGTTATTTCATTATTAAATTCTTGTTTTGAATTCCGGTACAGGTCTTTATGTACGTATTTAGAATATTGTTTTAGTATTATACTAATGTAAATATTGTTTTATTTTAAAAAACTTAATATATTTAAAATTGAATAAAACTTCATCTTATTAATCACTTAAACCACGTTTGTTAAAAGCGTATTTATTTTTAAAAGTTTCAGTTTTATGAAGAATAATTAAAAGAATCAAAAATGTTTGAAGTGATAATGAAAATTAAGTATTTTAATTAAAATTGGATATTTTAATTTTACAAATGATTATAACCAAATTTTGTAATTATAATAAATTCCAAATGGTATAGAAATATAGTATTAATACATAACACAGATAAAAGATTATTGTAACCTCATAAATATAATTATTGATAGAATTAGGATAACTTTTATGAAAACGCAATTACTTTTTTGAATATGTAGATTCAGATTAAGAATTTGAGATATGTTCATAGGTAAAATAATTCACTTATTAAAAATAGCTGCTTATTATAGTTTTAACTGAAGATGGGAGCATAAGTATTAGATAATCTTTTTTATAAACATTTAAAAACTGAAATTTTTATCATAAAATTATATTTCATTGACGAAATGATTCCTAAAGCTAGTTTTATCAGTAGAATAATAAATGCATTAAAATAATAGCATTTTTAACAAATAAAACTGAAAATCTCTTTGAGTAGAAAATTATTAAAGAAAGATTTATAGATCTATATTAAAATTCAACGTTTCTTATTTCAAAAATTAACATTTACACTAAGGTGATGTTAACTCACTAATTATTATAATATAAAATATTATATAAATCCATATAAGATTGAAAGAAAGTTATTGTATTATGTCGATTATAATTTCATATTTTAATATAACTGTAATGTTGTTTTTACAAAATAAAATAAATTAGCTATACATTAATTATTTTTTTAGCAAAATATAATTAAATACATGAAAACTATTTAAGAAAATGTTTTGAACAATTGTTTTGATTTAAGTGATTTTATTTAAACTTACGCAAATTATAAGTCAACAAGATATTTTATATAATTTATTTAGTTCACCCTAAAAATGTTTTAATATTAAAAATAGTTTTCTATTGAATGGCAAGCTTTTTTATTAAGCTAAATATTGATTCATAATTTTGACTTTTTTTATTTTTGCTTTTCTTTCTACTATGAATAAAAAACCAAATCTAGTTTATGCTCTTGATGAATTTAAAATTCAATGTTTCTTTATTTAGAAAAAATGTTACAATTTAATTTTTTCCTTGAATTCAATATATGTAAGGTTATTTATGAATATTTATAAAAAGAAACTTATTTACCATGAAATACTTCATGATGATAACATAAAAATAAGATTATCAAGTCAAAAGCTTTTTATAGAAATGACAGCATTTAGACAATTATATATATTATATATATATATATATATATATATATATATATATATATATATATATATATATATATATATATATATATATATATATATATATATATATATATATATATATTTGGAAAAAGTTAGCTTATTATTTCACGAGATATTAAAAGACAACAGAAAACATAATAATGAAAAATTGTGTGCAAGTAGTCTCTAATATGATGCATAATTCAAGGTATACAATTTTAGTTTCAATTAGAGTTATATATATATATATAAACTTTTATTCTACATATCTTCCTAATTCTCAATCTTGCAATTATAATCTTTATTTTTAATTACATTTTTCATCTCTTTCTAAGCAATTAAAATTAAAACACAAAGGATACATGGGAATCATTAAAATCCTAATGAGATTTTTCCAAAATGGTGCTATGAATATCACTTTTTAGTTCAATATCTTGTAGATTTTATCATGTAAATTTAAAACTTTATCGAACGATACAAAAATGTACATTAAAAAGAAATGTATAGCAAACATTTGTATATTAATTAATAGATTTTAATTACTTTATAGCTTAAACTGTTATAAGCTTCAATTATGGTTAATAAAATTGATACAAATGATTTAAAAATATGAAGATTTAAAAAGTGGAGGAATATTATTTTATGAAAAAATAATATTATTTTTTCAATATGTTTTATTTAGTATCATTAAAATGAAATTTAATTCATGTTAGAGGGAAAATACTTTGGAATATTTTAATTAAAATGAATAATATTGAATTTACGAAAAAGAAGCTTTCTATAGAAAAATATAAAACAATTTAACCCATTTAATGGAAAGAATAGAATTCATTTTCCTGCAAAAACATTTTTTCTGCCTTTAAGAAAATATTTTCGAGAATTTTGAAAGTATTTTTAATTACATGTATTGTATATATTAAAAGAACATATTCCTAATTTTTCTTATTTCCAAATAAAATTTCTCTGGGTTAATATTTTAAAAACAACTTATTATAGATTAGAATTCTCATAAATTTTGTTGAAAGGTGACTTTTTTATTTCAAAATCCTGGTTTTGAGGATTTTTTTAAAGTTTCCTGTGCTTATATAAAATTGTTATATAATATTCTATTTAATAATGTCTTATAAAACCAAACAATAAGTCAGAGGAGGAAATTCAATAAAGGACTAAAATAAAAAAAGCAAAAAAATTACAACTTTTAAAAATTAAAATTATTGTATTTTGCGATAATAATTTAATATTTCAAGAGTTACACCAAATTTCAAGGAGACAGAAAACTGTTAAAAACACAATACAAATTAAAGTTTTATTATATTCTTTTATGATTTTCTTAAAAGTAAAGCTTTTAACTTATGGGCTCCAGTTATTTCGTAATGCATCTTTTGACGTCTTAAAAAACGTTACGATAAAAATTTTATCTCATTATTATAAGTTATTAATTTTTGGGAATTAAATTAAAATTGTAAAGAGCACAGGAAATAATGGTTTGATTTCCTTGTGAAACAATAAATTAGAAAAATGTAAAGTGAGAAACTGTTTTCATATTTTTGTGAAACTATTACGATATGCTAAATTATATGCATTTTGTAAAACTTTTGTTCCGTGGAAAATCAAATATTTTTCTCCAGTTAGAAAAACTTGCTCTTATTCTTGTTATCCTGATAAGCATGAATTTGATTTTTGAAAATAATTTTGACTCTTAATATGCATCGCATTAAAGATGGGATGCTTTGCATTAAATTATAGTTATAAAGATAAAAGAAATAATTTTAAAAAATTCCTCAGCAGTTGTATATTTGTTGATATTAAAATATCACTGTTAAAATAACTTCTATTTCCGTGGCAGTCACATTTTAAACAAAAAAATAAATTTAGTTATTTTAAAATTATTTATTAAGCCATTAAATATATTTACATACCTTTTACTTTGCATTCAAATCTTGAACACTAAAAAGATTTTTAATTTAATAGTTTTCAATAAAATGAGTTAGCTAAATTCATTTATTTATTTATTTCCCCTGCAATTTTTTTTAAAATATTTACAAACTTTAATTTAATCTTTAATAATACTTTTAAAACAATGCATTTTTGATTGCTTTTTTTCCGTTTTTTCATAAAAAACAAATTTTTCCAATATATTTCTCAGAAATTGTGATTTAAAAATGAAATTAAAATTTCTTTCATAATATGTTTCCAAAATGAGAAAATTTCTCTTAAAGTTAGTCATTAAAGTATAACGTTATAAATTGCTTCATCAATTTATAATGTAAGCCCTTTAACATATTATTATATTGCAGCAGGGTTGAATATTCTCTTTTTAATATCTATTTTTACATTTTTAACCCATTTTTTAATTTTTTCTTAAGTTTGCGACTTTATTAATTTAGTGCTTACAATCCACAATATACTGCTTCAAAAACATTTATATAGCTCTATTCCATGAAGCTCCTATATTAAAAATAAATGTGAATGATATTGAATAAGAATTTAAAGGATATTATTTAATATCATTTAAATATTTAATTGAATGATATCTTAAGTAAGAAATGAGAAGGGAAAATGTTGAAAAGATTATTTCGAAAATTTAAGGATTTGATACCACTAAAATAAGATTATTATATTTAGAAATACTTTTTCATTAGTAATTTCTTGCAGTCTATATTCCTAAATACAGATCAAAATAATTTTGAACTATTGAGATTAAATAAAAGTCTAAAAATCGAGGAAAATAAATGAAGATTTGTTTGTTTCTATTTTTAAGTGTTAAAGAAGTATTTAAATTTTCTAATAAGTGAGTGTGTGTTTGCTTTTTATCAATATTATTCACCTTAAAATGAGGTCCAGTTAATTTTAATCTCGTGACAATTATCAATAGCAAAGTTTCAAATAACACTTTCGAATTCTACAAAATATTTTTAACGTACTAAATTTAACTTATTATAACAATAATGTTAAAATAATATAAATTTTTCTGTTCAATAGTTCCAATTCCTTCATATAAAATATAAAAACAACAATTTTTTCAATTGCAATGCAACAGAATTTCCTTTAATTTTCATTACTATATAAACAATAAATTCCATTAAAAACTAGATGGCTTTTTATTAAATTTTCTCAACTCCTTCACATATTAATAATGTGCTATGTTCTAAGGAAAAAAATTTTTTTTTCATTTAAATGTCTTTTTAAAGTATTTCCTACACAAACAATTTATTCGGAAAAAATGTGGGAGAGCATTTTAATTGTTACTTTTAAAAAAATTGCTGGTAATGTAATTTTTTTAATACTGTAAGTAATATTCACTTTTTAAGTATATCTAATTTTCCTCCCCTTCAGATCAATGCCAAAATTGAGGGAGTGGATTCTCTGGTGGTGTCATCTATCGGAGGATTTAAAAAGAGCAAAGACGTACTTTCACCTTCGTGTGCTCTGATTAAACGAAAGATGCACCCTTTTGACTTAAATTCCCATAGCCAAGGCATAGCGAGCTTGGCTTGTACATGTGTCATAAGTAACAAGTATATCTTAAAATGTTTATTAAATAATAAATGTTTGTTGCTATTACTTACGACACAAGTTTACTATGCCGTCGGCTATGTGAATTTAGGTCAGTAGGCTGCATCTTTCTTTTAGCCAGGACACCATGAAGATTAAAGTAAGACTTCGCTCGAAACTCTTCCGATAGATGGCAGCACCAGAGAATGCACTTTAGCAATTTTGACATTAATCTGGAGGGGGAAGAAACTTTTCCAGACAATTACACCCGTGATAACTGTTCAATGACCATCACAGGATTTTCGATTCTACAGATTTAACGAGCACGTATATCGCATGTACTCGGTGGGACGTGGCGGCACTGGGAATTGAACCCCGACCTTCCGCATGGAAGGCAGATGCTCTAACCACTAGGCTACCATGAACCCTCTTAAATAGAAAACATTCAGAGGATTTCGATTCATTTTTTTTCTTCTTTTAAGCTATAATTTTAATGCTTTTAATGAACTTTCAATCAGTTTATGCAAGAAATATAATGACGAAAATTAGCCACAAATTACCATGACTACAATCAATATAATTTGCTGGTACCTGTCGAAATCAAAATGCTTATTTGTACATATATTGTTCTTCCATGACTAAGGATTTATATAAATTATCCAAAAAAATTATGTAGTATGTCTCAAGATAAATTCTTTGAAGATATAAAGCATTGTCTGACTAGTTCTATGAAAGTGTATAATAATAATGTTATTTGATCATACTGAATTACTATATAAAACTGAATTATATGCTGAAACTAGAGCTCAAAAATAGCACACAAAATACAATATATTATTATAGCAAAGTCTGTAAATAAGAAACCGCAACTACACTCATATGTCACCAATTTAAGTCTACAGTTTCCAAAATACTTTACTTATTTTTTTATTATAACCCTTAATCATATCTTATTACTTAGTTTTCTCATCTTTAATGATGAATTTACTTAAATTTTTTATTCCAATTGGTAGTTTTCTCATCTTTAATGATGAATTTGCTTAAATTTTTTATTCCAATTGGTAGTTTTCAAACATTTCATTAGAGCTGCTGTATATGGGCTGATAAATAAAATACTCCTAAAAATGTTTGTTAAAAACAAAAATGCACATTAAATCAGTCTAACTTGCTTTTTGCCACTTTGTTTTCATACTTTGCACACAATTTCTTTTTCTTTTCTTTGGAACCAGTTCTTAAGGCAGATTTTGAGCTACTACTCGCTTGACAATCGAACACATTAACTTTAGAATTGAAAGTTATGTCTTTAACAGTTAAGAAACCTGATTGACATATGAAGTGAATATCAAAAAGGGAATCATTCCTGCACTTCAAAACTTTCATTAAATGTTAAAATATATATTATTTCAAGCAAATGAAGCCTTTTCTATCAAGTTTCTTATTCTGTCATTTACTTCATAAAAGCGAACACATAATGTGCTCGCTTATTACATTTATTAACATTTTTGATGGGGATATGCTGAGAAAACTGACTTTGTAATTTAAAGTACTAATAAAAAGAAGTTCATTTTTTAAAAGCATTTTATGGCAATATACATCATAAAACACATTAAATTATTTGAAATTATTCCCATTTTAATAAGAGTTTAAGAAATTAAATATTAAGACATTTGTAAAATACAACCATAAATTTAATGTTTTTATCGTTTGAGTACAGTAAGTTACCACATACTGTAGAGTAAGAAATTATTTTGTTTATGAACGTATATATTTCTGATAACAAAATACACATAAGAGAATACACATTCATATTGCCACAAGGTTTAAAAATAAAAATATTTTTTAAATAAATGTAAACTTTTTGTTCCCAAATCGTTATCACTGTTTTCCTTAGCTTCATTATATAGTTTCGCCGACGCCAAAAATTCGAATTCAATAAAATAAATTGGAACTAAGAAAATAAAACAGTTAAGGAAACCAAAGTAATTCAACTATTTTGTTTAACTTCAAATTGAAAAAGAAAAATGATATCAAAAGTTTCAAAAATGCCTTTGGGAAAATGATAAGCAAGTGGAAAAAATTAAAAATAGAATTTGTAGAAGAGTAGTGATAACTTTAAGATTTCTGTATCAAATACCAAATGTTTCTATTCCCACTTGGATTTTTCGGTATATATATATATATATATTTGTTTGCTTTCATTATTTGAAATTATGATGTTTCTAAAAGAAAGTAGGAAATTCTCAAACTTATGCTTTAGATATAATTAATAAAAGAATTTTTCTAGTTAAAAACGAAACAAAAATGATCATAATATATAACTTTGTCATAGAATAATAAACAATCGTTAACAAAAACTTTAAATATTATTTTTTAGATTTTTTTAAAATTTTTCCTTATTTTGAATGAAAGAAAAAAAAATGTGACTTTTTTCATGAGCGTTACTTTAAACGTATATATGAAGAAAAACAACAATATGCGAATTTAAAACTTTTAAAGGAAATAAATAACGCATTTCCGCTTTTTTATAGCAAATTTATGTTATACATAACCCATGCTTTTAATTTTATTTCATAAATTATTTGATTTCTTTCAATCTTGTAGATCAATCGTTTTTAATTTTTTTATAAATTTAGATATTTTTAAAAGTCTATGACTCACATAAAGTATTTAGCTCGCTCATTAGCAGAAATATATATAGCACAGTTCATGATATGTGTATGTATTGATTATATATATATATATATATATATATATATATATATATATATATATATATATATATATTTGACACACAATTTAGTATCGAATCTTACGAATCAATGAATCCATCATACTATCATATTATATAGAGGAAAAATACTAAATTTATCAAAAGTTAAACAAATTCTAATTATTTTTAAATTATTATAAACATATTTGCGTTATCGAGTATGTAAAAAACTTTATATAAAAAGATTAGTACCAGTTTCCACCGAGGCTATTTAATTCGAATTCGTTTGGTTCAAATGCTGTTGATTGTTAAATATATTCCCCATAATAACTTTCAACTTCTCAAAGAAAAATAATTCTATTGTAATAAAATTTCAATTTCAAAGACAATGTGAAAAGTAACAAATATTCCAAACAAAAAATGCTGGGAGCTCCAATTTGTAAAGGGAGATTTTCAATTTCTCAATCTTATCAATAAAATTCCTACCACTTTATTTTTTGTTTGTTGCAACCGACGCAAGATATTTGCAGCAATTTGGATAGCAAATATCTTGCGTTGACTGTTACAAAGTCTTATGGAACAATTTCTGAAAATACTAGCATATACTACAATTTAAATAAATAGCGATATAAGATTAAAAAGGCTATTTGATGGAACTGAAGAATCAATTGGCACATAGGTCAAATTAATTCGGCAGCTAGTTTAACAAATATCAGCTTAAGAACAATACTGGATGACCTTAAGCCAGAACACAACAAACGAGAATTCAGAACTGCTGCCACTCGCTGTGTTTACATACGAGTGAATTCTCGTTCGTTGTGTATATGATTGAATTCTCGTTCGTTGTGTTTACATATGATTGAATTCTCGTTCGTTGTTTTCACATACGAGTGAATTCTCGTTCATTCTTGTGTCACAGGGTTTATCATTATCAACAATCCAATTTATGATACATTAACTTCTCGTACGAGGTTTTATTGAATTATCTACTGATTATGATCGATGAACATGAAACTGTGCTGAATAAAAGTAAATAATTAGAGGTAAGTAACTTTTTACAGTTAAGACGCTCCAATGACATACCCGAAAAAGTCAGATCATCATACTGGACTTACTCTTATTATAGCCATCCATTTCTACAAGAGAGTATTATGAGTTGAGATTAAACTTCATTTAAGGACAACGCTGGATGGCATCTTGTATAATTTTTCTCATGCGATAAATATTTGGTTTATCGACTTCTTTTATTAACAAACGCAAAACTCTGAGACAAATACCTATTATTCTGATATTTTAATCAATTGTTTTTTATGTGTTTTTTCATACCTTCATTTTTCATTACAATCAGGTGTCTGCTTTTTGAGAATTTTATTAAACTACACACCAACTGTGTAGAAATTGTTCAAAAAATAAATTAACTATGTTCTTTAAAGATAATTAATTAAGATAAAATTAATAAAAGGCATTCCATTGAAAATGGTCCATATGAATATTGAATTAATTTATAGCTATATATATATATACTATATATATATATATATATATATATATATATATATATATATATATATATATATATATATATATATATATATATATATATATATATATATATATATATATATATATATATATATATATATATATATATATATATATATATATATATATATATATATATATATATATATATATATATACGCTTAAATAAATTTCTTTATCATACTAGAATAATATATATCGCCGTTTTCAATTAGATAAATAATATTTTGTCTTAATTTTTATTGTCTGAGTAATAATTAGTAAAAATGTTTTGAAATATTACTATATTTTTGGTAATTATGATAAAAAATATATCAATAACAAAATAATATTAATGAAATTACGTTTTTCGGTATAATTATGTTGTAGCTTCATAGTACATTTCTGTGTTTCAGAGCTATAACAATATTCTTTCACTTCCCTTTTTTTTTAAATAATGAAAATAAAATATGCTGCATATTATACTTAATTTAACCATTATTCGTTAAATTTTAAAATGATGATAGTGATAAACTGAAAACGTTGTTTTGTATACTCTTAGAGTTGATAATAATTTTTTTTACATCTTCTTTTTTTCAATCTTTTAAAAATAGTCTTTAAAAATGTATGTTTAAGCTCAATAAAAGAAGCATTAAACTATCAAAGGTTTTTTGCTACTTTAAAAACCTAAGTCAAAATTGTCTGCTTTGTTATTGCTTTCCAAAAAACAAAAGTATTTTCATTAATTTTAAATAATAATTTTACGTGGGTTTTATAATTATTTAGAAGTTACACTTATGCCCCATACTCTTTCATAGACGTTTCGCGAACTGATCAAACTATTTTATTTGCTGATCGTAATTAGGTTTTGCATGCATTTAATGCTTCAATAGTTTTTTACTTAATTATTTTATTTTTCATAAAAGAAAAACATTCCCAAAAGCTTCATAATTATTTTCTATTTATAAATTCGTGTATCTTACCTGATAAGGAAAATATTCATAATTTTATATTATTTTTAATATATACATAGATTATATTTTTATTTTAAGTGAACATCAGATAAATTTAGCATAGTTATTAGGTTGGTGCGTATGAAATGTCGGATTCTCTTTACATGCGGACGTTTTCCTCCCTGTTTTCGTTATACTTTTGTATTTGGCATAACCTCATTCATACTCGTATTGTCCATTGCCAGAGACTCATTTCAGCAAAATAGGTTTTCTCGAAGGTCTTCCCTTTTTTATTTCTTTTGAGTTTATTGCCGATATGAATTCTGCCGACATTCGCGTCATTTTCTTATATGAGTACAAACTTGGTAATAGTGCTGCAAAAGCTGCACGCAACATAAACCAAGCGTTTGGGGAGAATACGGTTAACGATCGGAAAGTGCAGCGTTGGTTCGAAAAATTTCGGACTGGCGATTTTTCACTGCAAAATGAGCCGCGCGGAAGACCCAAAACGTATGTGAAGAATGATGACCTGAAGGCTCTAGTGGAAGCGGATCCAGCCGTATCCACGAGGGAACTTGCTATCAGGATGAAAGTTGACCATACAACGATATTGAGACACCTTTCTGAGATTGGCAAGGTTAAGAAGATGGACAAGTGGGTACCGCACGCACTGACAGAGCGAAATAAGCTGGATCGGTTAAACGTATGCTCATCATTGCTAACCCGATTTCACCGAGAGCCATTTTTCGATCGGATCATTACGTGTGAGAGCTGTTTTTAAGGGGCAAACACTATGAAAATGAAGACAGTCTAAAAACTCGATATCAGAGTTTATTAATTCTAAAGACCAAAATTTTTTTAAGACAGGCATCTACGCTTTAAAATCTCGTTGGGAGAAGTGTATTGAAGCGAATGGAGCATACTTTGATTGAATAAACAGCTTTTGAAGAAAGATATGCAGTTTTATACAATCACTTAAGAATCCGACATTTCATACGCACCAACCTAATACTTAAAATCTCTAATTTTTCTTTGCTTTGATTCACAAAAATAATTAATATATATAGTAATTTAAAATTACTTTCCTCCTTTTTATTCATTAAACAATTGCATTAATTTAAATTTTAGAGCTTTTGTTTGTTTGTTTTTTTTTCCAATGGCGGGCACAAGAGGGTTGAACCCTATGCCACAACAAGGCCAGAGACTGCTACTCATTTGTCGTTACCCAGCGGGCACCTGTGAACCAAGTCACGGAGGCGATTAGAGCTTTTGTTGAATATCAGATTTAATTTCATATAATTCTCATACTTTTCCCTAAATTTGATTATATGATTACACATAACGGTGATAAAAAAATTGCATGTAATTAATAACATTAAAATGATAAAATAAATTTGATTATCGTAACATTTTTAAGTAATCTACGATAATCAGATTAGCTTTTGTAATAATTTCACCAAAGATCAATTGTTGCAGAAAATATAACCTATAAGTTTGATTATACTAACGTTAATATCAGGAATTGTTGATTATTCTGATATTAATTTCAGTAACAGTTTCATCTTGCGATCCTAATGATAATTTTTCATAGAATAGTGCAAAAATTCATTTAATATCATTTTTGCTGCTTAGTTGTACCACTTATGAATTGTTTCAAGAAATAAAAGTTGAAAATGTGATTCATTGTGTTTCTTTGTTGAGAGATATATGAGCAAACAGTCGACAATTATACGTAATAAACCAACTTAGCATATAGATCCTTATAAATGATTGTTCTTAGATATATTCTTACGTACAACTTTTATAAATATATCCCTTTAAAAGCAGAATATTGAATAATTCAAATTACACTCAACCTATTTATGATTCAGTTTATTAATAACTCGATTCCTTACAAGGATAATGAAAAAAATAATGATTTGTCAAAGTATAACTATCTGTTTTATTCTTTGGATATATGTTTAAAGGAATGGTGATATTGGATTATTTTAGGTCAGCTTCAATCATCGAGTGAAGAAATAATTGATATTAGTTATTTACTGTCTGTACTTATTTGTATTATGTATTGCACAATATTTTCCCCGGATCTAGATAATGAAATATACTTTAGTTTAAATAATTCTTACAATAAATGTTTTAGATTATAGATGTTAGTGTCATTTCAGTTTTTTCAACTTTAAAATGATTGCGGGCTGAAAGGAAAGAATAAATATAAATTTAATTTCATGATAGGAAAGAATAAATATAAAGATTATTTTAAACAGAATTACAGTGTGAGTATCAAATTTAAGCGTCGCTAAAACAAATATTGTTAACACCAATATTTGATATTTTTAAATCAATAGAATTGTACAAAAAGGCGTATCTAGTGTATAGAAATTCTTCAAATTATTTATCGGGTATAATCTTAAAATCCCTCGCACTTTATGATTCATTTGTTAAATTTTAGAATTTATAGACATAAGAAGGAAATTTTAATTCAAATCAAAACTTGCTCAAACTGATGTAGATTTTATCATTCAATAAATTATCAAACACATATTTTATTATGCATTGAATTATCAAGGAATCTAAAATTTTTCTACATAACACAACTTGTTTTCCTCATCTATTATTAAATGGAAAACATAACGAATGAATATTTAAATAAGGAATCAAAACTAAAATCACTCACAAGATTACGTTAGAATTTAGGATTCCAAATCATTGACATGGGAGACATAATTCTGCAATTTATTTAATAAAATATCTTTAAACACATAATCAAAAAATGTATAATATAAATTTTAGTTTACTATAAGCAAAAATGAAAATAATTAACGAACTCCAATTGTATTATACCAAAACTATAAAAGACTGAAAAAAAATGGAATTCTTATTAACAGATAGTTTTTACATTAACATTATTCTATATTTCAGGTATCATTTATTTTATAGAAATTATTAAAATTCATAATTTTTAATTATATTTTGATTTTGAATAATGTTTAAATTAAGTGTTACACTTATTAATTTTTTTAAATGAGATTTATTTTTTAATTCCAAGTATTGTTGGTAATTGACTGATCGTAATCTCTATTCCAAATCTTTTCCAAAATATTTAAAATATAAACGTGTTTTGAAATTCATAGAAAATGTTATTACAATAAAATCAGAATAAATAGTTTATTCTAATTTAAGGTAAATTTTCCTCATTTTGACGCTAAAATAAGCAATTTCTACATTAATTAAATATAACCCTTCTGTTATAAATTTTCTTATTTAAGAAATGTAAATATTAAAAACAAACTAGTAAGAAACGCAAAAGCTATTATTATTGAAGTAGTATTTCTAAATCTAGTTTTCATTTAGAAATCGCCATCTCTTATTTAGGTATAAATGCTTTATTATCTCTTTTACTGAGTCATATTTTCATGTCGTGACAATTTTTTTCAAGTTTAATGATCATTATTATGTGTATTCACCGTGGTGATTTCTTCTCTTCCCATTTCAACATAACAGACGATTCAGAAATCTCATTAGTAATTGTAAAATATTGTTATGAAAGCATTGTACTTCTCGTAAGAAAACGTAATTTATGATTTTCCGTAAGTAATTTATCTATACATAGATAATCATTCATCTGTAATTTACAAATGAATAAAGACTTATTATAAAGAATAACGATGTTTATAATAACAAAAAGAAAATTACTAGTAGAAACTAATGGCATTTAAAAATATATCTGTCATAATAATATTTGTAGTATTCTCAGTGATTTCGGTGAAACTATCAAATGCTTATGCGATAAATTAAATCAAATAAGATATCTGTAATAAAAACGCACAATAAACAGACGAAAATATTATATGTAAAATACAAATCAATATCTAATTATTTTTCTAAATCTTATTTAGAATATAAATGAATAACTGATGTCCTTTCGACAACTTGAATTACCTTTTCAGTAAAATCTTTTAAATATTGCTGCAAATAAATCATTCCTTTGAAAAGACGGATCTTAAAATATAAAGATCTTGGAATCTTCAATTAAAAAATTTATGTATTAATCTTATATTCGCATCAACTAAATGTCCCTAATGAATCCATTGTACTATTTCTTTAAAATTAACATCATTGATTAATTAAAGGATAATATTTAAATCATTGTATTTTAAATTTATTTAGCAAATCAAAGCATCCTTATGTTTTATTTAGGAATATATACCAGGAAATATAGGTGCAATCGAATCAAAAAGGAATCTAACTTTTAATATTTCCCCTTGAAAAATAAAACATATAGTAAACAGAGTTATGATAAAAAAAATTCACAAGCATTAAAAATATGTTTGGAATGTTAAGCATAAAATTAAAAAACATTCTTAAGGAAATATTTTATTCAAAATTAAATTACAGAAAAATATCTACATTAAATAGGGTTATTAAACATACATATTACAAATATACATAACTTTTCCAAAATATTTTAACTGCAGGAAAATCAGTTAAATGGTCCGTAACAAATAAGTCAAGATTGAACTGTCAATTTATGACAAAATGCAAATAATGGATAAAACATTTATCATGGAATCGGCTTTAATGGATTTCAAATATTTTTAATAAAACATTTACATTTATTGTGAAACACATCCTCTCTCCAAAAAGATATATAAAATATACTATTGGTACAAGCCCACCATATTTCGCCACCAGTAGTTTCCTATGGACAATGTGTACATTGTTTTTCGTGGAAAATTGTAATTTGGGAAAATAACTACGCAATTTTGCACCACGAAATGAGATCCTACGTATATATTAGCAGAAATATAAATCGAATTAGGTATGACATGCTTTTCAATTCCCTATAAATGCGAAGTTGTTAAATAATAAATTTGAAAATCCTTTTATCTGCGTTCAAATACGTTTCCAATTGATGTTAAGTTACAAGCTTCTGTTCTTGAAGTTTGTACATCATTTTAGAACGATATACATTGTTTCAAAACGGTGTATCTCATGGTAAAAGGAACTCCTAAGTAAATGTAGATTACAGTTCAAATTAATAACAAATGCTGTTATTAAAATTTCGGAATAAAACATGACTTATATTCCAAAGTAACCAGTAACCAGAGACTGCCATCTTGATAAAAGCTTTATTTCATTCCATGCACCTGTTCTAATTTCGACAAACACGTAAGAAAAATTATTCTGCTCACATATGCAAGAAGAATATAATTGAAACGTTTTAGATTATGTATGCATATTCATAATCTTGATTGTCTTAGTAATTCCCAATTGTAAACGCACAGAAATATTATTTTTAAATTTTCTTTATTAAAATATAAATAAATAAAATATTATTTTAAGCTAAAAGCAAATTTAATTTCATTTGTGTTTTTACCATTCTAAATTTTAATGTAATACGTATATTGATTGAATTTTAATACATATTACAGTAATTTACTTAAAATGCTCTGAATTATTTTTGAAATTCGGGGTAAAATTATTTAAAGAAATTAAGAGAATTTATTTTAAGTTGCTGTTTTTTTTTAAATAAGCATAATTGCTTTAAAACATGAAAAGCAAAAAATATAATTTTCAAATCATATCTTTTGTTGTTATTATTTTATAAAGAAAATAAGAGAATACTTGTTATGTGATCACTTTATAAATGACCTCAATAATTTTTATATTTTATTTCTTAAGACAGCAAAGTTTAAAACTTCCACAGTAAATATTTTCACTGATTATATTTTAAAATGTTATTGATGTAATTTGTATACAGTGAGTGATCGATTTAGAAACATAATCTGTAACACTGTAACATAATGTAATCTGTAACATAGTCTGTAACAAACATAATCTGTAAAAACAATCTGTAACACAAGTATGTTAGCTATGCGAATTGTTCGTTAACCGATCACCGATTTACCATAGATTTTTTGTGAGATCGATTAATTAGTTCTGGAGACCCTAAAAATTAAATTTAAAAAAGGATGGATAGAGTTTTTCAGTGAGTTTATTAAAAAAAATATTATATACATATAGTTATGTATACTAATCAATCTTTTTCATTTTTTTTTGTTTAAATGTCGTTAAAGAAAGATTGCTTTTCTCTCTCTTTTATGTTTTTCTGGAAGTGTTTGGTTTGGATGCTATTCTAAGACCATTGCTCTGAGATTCTCATACTTCTTCAAAAAATGTTTAATGGTAGATTTCAAAAGTGGTCCTCTTTCGTCTTCCTGATGTTCAAGAGCAGACACATTTCGCTGTGCTTCTTGGTGTTCTTCATTCAAAATTTCTTGGATTTCTTTTGGCATCGGTTTCTCTTCATGTTCCATTATGAGTTCTCCCATGTCATCCTTCTTCACCTCTATTTCAAGATCAGTAGCATTTGTCAAAATTTCATCCATAATTTTAGGGGTGTCTTCCTGATCACTTCCATCTTCTTAAACGAAGGATGGACACAGCTTTCTCAAAGCAGAAATCAACTGTTGTCAAATGTTTCTTTCTAAGGCATTTTAAAAGTCATTGTTGAAGAGAATTGGCACCGAGGAAATAGCGAGCGAATGTACAATTTCTTGAAACCTGCATTAACCTCCTGATTCATCGGATGAATCAGTGAAGTCGTAAAAAGAACCTGCATGACTCATGTCTGATTCTATCTCCATATTACTGTTATTTTTTTTCTTGACTATGTAAATTTTTTAATGCTCTAGGATTCACAAAATAATAAACGAGAAATGTTTTGACTTCATATCACCACTAGCAATGGGACGTCAGTTGATCTTTCATGGCCCAGGAACACTTTTCTCATTTTTCGTGAAGTATGTATAGTTCGTCATGAGCTTCCAAAACAAACCATATCGACCACAAGTTTCATTACAAATACATATTTATTGTGGGAGATACATTTCTGTTTTAATGAAATCTTGGAATTTCAGACAGTACTTCTCAGCTTCTTTTTCATCTGCACTAGCAAACTCATCATGCATTTACATATGAATAATTCCAGACTTTCTTTTACACTTTGTTAACCAGACAGTGGAAGTCTTGAATTCCAACTCACCGGGTGACGAAATTCTGAAAACATTTCAACATAAATATGTTTGATTAATTATTTTTTTAATTTATTTGATACATTATACTTACTTTCAGAATTCTACATTTTAAAGTTTATTTTAAATTCAATAATCATCTACACATAAAGGTGAATTCGAATCAAAATTTAACTAATAAATATTCTTAATCAAAGTGTAATTTAACCAGTCACCAGTTAAAGAATATAACAAGCTTCAAAAATTCTTAGTTAAATTATATATTTTAATAAATGACAGTGGCAAATTTAATGCTTATTTTTTCTCTAAAGCTTAAAGACGGGCAAACTCATCAAAAATATACCTCAAGCATGAAAGAATGAATTTCAGATGTGGAAGAAACAAATAGATGATTAATAAAATTTATCTTAAATCAGTATCAATCTTTCAGTACTTCAATATATAGTTTATTCAAAAGTGATTTCAAATTGTATAGTCCTATTAAAATAAGGAAATTTTAAGTACTTCTCAAAAACGTATACAATATAACTTAAAAGGAAGTGAATAATTTATTTTCACATGTTATTGTGGAATTAACTATTTTAGTTATTATAAAAACAAGCTATCCCTTTTGGGGTTCCAAATAATTTTTCCTATTTTTCACATAACAAGTTTTTTATTACTGCTTCATACTTTTAGGAATCCGAATACGTTCAAGACAACTTTTCTTAAAAATCAATTTTATTTTTATTTTGTTTTTAGATAAATTATGATGTAAATACATGAAACCAGCCATAAATTTTAATTACATATAGTATACGTTTTATGAAACTGGATATTTCCAAACAAATTTTAGTGGAATTTTAACAAAACAGCTAAAACTGTGTAGATAATTCAAATCCATCAATCTTATATAATTTAACTTAGGCATAAAGTTTATGTGGCAATGTTCTTTGAAATGAAGCAGCAAAATCTAAGAAAAATGTCGAGCAATAAAGAAAATATACTTAAAAATATGCAGCAATATAGATATTTTATGAAGTTTTGATGAACACTCCCTTTAAAAATAATAGTAAATGAAAAGATCTTCAAACTTTTGCTTCCTTTCAGATTATACTCTGAAATGAAGAGATCAAAGCACACTTAAATTATGTAGGCCAAGTTTCATACAAGTGTCTTCATTATTACTTGAGATATCGAGTTAACGAGTTAACAAGAGTTGCAGATTTTGTGAGAAACAAAGTTACGAGAAAATAGTCTTTAAAATGATAGTTTCACTAGTGATAGCGACGATATTGTCATTTCTTTCGGACTTAATAAGCCACATAAAAGGCTTCATACTTTTGGCTATCAATCAACATATTATAAAAAAAACAGAAATTTAAAAAAAAGCAAAATACCTCTTTTCTTAACCACTTTTGGTTTCAAAATGCAACTCTGTGTTTCATTTTTCAAAAGGATGATGCATTTTTGAATTCCTGGAACTTAATTTCTATTTGACAAGAAAAACTGTTTTGGAAACTGGGAAGCTCTGAATACAAGACTCACAAATAAAATAATTAAAAATCAACTTTTCAACGTACTCGGATACCTTAAAGATATTTAATTATTTCTTTTTTTTATTCGAAAAACATTTATACATTACGTTAAGATCACAAAATGCTTTAAAAATTCGATGTATCACTGATTAATTAAAAAAATTTAAAGCAGATTTCAAATTGATATTTATTTAAATAATTAATTCAAATCGAGACTGTTTATCATACGCATTCTGAGTGTGTAAAAGTTCATGACATAAATATTTTAGAAAAATGCAACTTATCAAAAAATATTATCTCGTTCAGTTTTTATGAGGTATGCCTCTCAATGCCGTATGTTTATGAATCATTTGGATATCATTGGAGAAAAACTTTGTAGAATGGAATTTAAGACATACGCAATTAGTTTCCGTATTTTTTTGTCATAACAGCTAAATTTTTGGCATACATTTTGATTTGATTTTTTATTCGTTTAAAATTTTAATGCAGTATAGATTTTGAAATTTAATTATGATAAATGATTTAGTATTTATTTCAGATATAATCTTTGTCAATTGAAGATTAAAGAAGCACAGTCCCTTCAGTCTGGTCAACTCACTGCACTTAATCGAGAACAATGTCGCACCACATGCCCTTCACTGTGGCCTGAACCCTGCTGAGGCTGTTTCCAATGTTCACTCCAATTACAAATTTTCGACGGCAGTCATCAAGAGAGATTGTTTACCTGAATTGCTAAAACAACTAGCCTTGTAAACTATTAATAATACACCACCAAATGACATAAAAACTGGCAGCGGAGTTTTCATCGAGACTCCTCATGACAAATTCTCTCTTAGTCAACATAATCCCGATTTCTGTTCAGTTTTTCGTAGCGAACTTGTTCAGTTTTTCGTAGCGACTTCTGTTCAGTTTTTCGAGCCATTGACATCGGATTTGAATCCCTCATGAGCGAAACTAATTATAGTGATGTCTGCAGAATAACTGATAGCCGCAGTTCAATTCAACATCTGCAAAAAATAGACCTGGTTGGGAGACCAAACAAGCCTTTTTATTCTACACAAGCTTAAAATTGTCTCCCTTCGGCATAATATCTATTTTCAATGGATCCCGTCTCACGTGGATATTGGAGGCAATGAAATTGCTGACACTTTAGCAAAGGAGGGCTCAGGTCATTTTGTTCCTTCTTCTTCCGCGCTTACCTACCTTGAACTCTTTTCCCTGAGAAAAGCCCAGTTTAAAACAGATTTGCAGGTACCTTTAACTCACCACTTCTACAAGGGTAGAAAGCCGGTACTTTCTCTGGCTCTTTCCTTTGATAGGAAATCCAGCACTTGCCTTGCACGTCTTGCCTCTGGCCAACTGCAATGCCTCACTTTTGTAGCGGGTAACAAGACCTTCCCCCTCTGTCCTAAATGCCACGGACACCAAGCTTCTCCTGAGCATATCCTGGATTGTATGAATATACTATGGGACGATATCTACACTTCTCCCCGCCTTGTCATCGATTTCCTCTCCGTCAACGGATTCCTTGATTTGGTCTGACTCCATCAGACCCCTAGGAGGTAAGCAACAACAGATATAATCTTTTTTTTCTTTTTGTTTCTTGTATTTTTCATTTTATGCAATTTTTTTAATCTATTGGAATATTTACATTAAGAAAGTGTGGATTTGAAATTTTTCTACCGTCATTTTCTAATATGGTTTAAAAGTACATTTGATCAAAAATGTTTTTATGCTTTTAAATTAAAGCTATTACAAATTATAAATTTCTAAATTAAAATTATATCATAGTAAAATAGAAAAATTAGGAATAAATGTGCATTTAAAAAAATCCATATTCTTTCTATGCTGTTATAAAAAGCACAAAATCTATATTTTTCATATATCACTTACTCATAAATTAAGTAAATTTATTTATATAATTATTATTTCTAAATTTCAAACCGTTTATATAAGGAAGTCAATGCTACAAACATCTACTGCCAATTGAAAATTACAGTAATAATTAGCAATCGTTTTGCTAAACTTCCTCTGATCTTATTTTTTCTAAATACTTGGTTTCACAATTTATATCATTGAAGTTACTAAAATTTTACATGGATTTTAATATTTGAATTGCTTTATGAACATTTGTATAAATATTCGTAATAATATTGTATATGAAATTCAAAAAATTAAAGAAACATGCACGTATTTTTTACTTAATGCATTTAATTTTTTGATATTAGTAATTAACAAACACTGTTTTATCAGAAAATATGTAATACTCTCCTTATAAATTTATTTTATGAAATGTAGCTTCTTTTACAATTGCTTTTTAAAATAAAATAATTTATTGAATATTTTTTTTCTTAATTTAATTCATAGATTGTTTAAAGGGAAGTTTTTTTTTTGCATTTTTAACAATCTTTTAACGAAGCAACTTTTGTTGCGGTTGAGAATAAAATAAACATTTGAAATTATTGTTCTAATAAAATAAATTGCTGACTTAAATAGCTTAAACTTAAGTTCTTCTTTATGGATAACTCGGTTTATATTTTCTAATTAATCCTTCAAATAAAACTTTCAAGATCTGAAACAAAACTTTTTTCACATAAAATCGGAAAAGTAGAGAAATAATATATTTAAAGACAAGAAAAGGATTTATAAACTACAACGAAAAGAAACATCTAATAAAGGCAAATTATTATTACATGTCATTTCTTTATTTCAAATTTTTAAAAATAATGCATAGTTAACGCTTGGAAAAAAATTTTGAATTTATTTCCAGTTTTAAGATTCTTTTAAAATTACAATTGAAAATAAATAAATCTATATTCACTTTCTCCTTTCTCTTTCACATACATTTATTTTGTCTTAAATCTAGGAGAGATAAATAATTTCTCCCTTTTAAATTAAAATATGCTTGGCTTGTAACTGATTTTTTTTCTTTTTGTATTTTATAGAATCCCTTTATATGTTTATAAAAAATGGCTTTTTCATTTTATAAGTAAAATAAAAGAAGGTAATTAGATATATATATATAAATACCTTCTTTCATTTTACTTATAAGAAAAGAAAAAGCCTTATATATATATATATATTTATTTATATATATATATATATATATATATATATATATATATATATATATATATATATATATATATATATATATATATATATATATATATATATATATATATATATATATATATATATATATATATATATATATATATATATATATATATATATATATATATATATATATATATATATATATATATATATATATATATATATATATATATATATATATATATATATATATATATATATATATATATATATATATATATATATATATATATATATATATATATATATATATATAAAGCCAGCAGGTGGCGAGTGGTTAGTGGTTGCGATTCGTGTCTGTGAATTTATGCAATGCAAGTTTTCTGGGAAACTTTTCGATTTGAAAAAAAATATGTCTATTTTTTTAAGTATATTACTAACTCAAGTATTGTTTTTAAATTTGCTTAAAGTTATGTTTTACAACATCAAATGAAGTCCGAAACGTCTATCGGCATATTTATATAGTATGGAATGCTTGAAAATTCCATTTAATTACAAATATATTAATGTTAACGTCGTACTAATATCCTTTAAGTTCCAATGTACTTTTGATTTATGGTGCATTAGAAAAAATGTTAACACATTTACTGCAATAAAAAATATACCTTTTAAAAATTTATGAAAAGAAGCAGTAAATATCGTTATATTTTTAAAAAAAATAATCTGGGATTGTTGGAAGAATGTAAAATAAAGATGCAACCCAGTAAATATTTTTTCTATTCCCATTGGTGACGCATATGTGACAATATTTAAAAGTCATGAAACAATCACGTGCCTCCATACTTGTAACAAGCGGAATTTTAGAGCAAAAGGTGCATAAGTAAGTTCATAGTATTTAAATTAATGTTAACCGTGGTTTAAATTAATTAAAAAGTCTATAATAATGATTTTAAAATGAAATATATAATATGTTTTAAATAACCCAGAGTTCAGCATCCTGGTATAAAATTAATTCTATTACGTACCGCAATCCTTACTTCAACTCCGATTGAAAATTTGTCTCACAAACAGAATCATTATTGTATTAATAAAGATTCAATCAATAATAATTATTGAAAATATTGTATTATTAATTATTATTGTGCATTTAAGATATACTTTAGCAAGAAAATGAAATAATATTTGCTCATTCAAAGTTCATTTGATAATTCCATCATTTTTCATAAAGAAAAATATGATACTTTAAAGAACAAAATATTTAAAAATTTTGTCAGTTGTTAATTAAAATTAGTGTTTTATAATATTTATTATTTACTCTTTCTTTATTTAAGATTTTCTTTAATTTATGAAATAAATAATGATTTGAATTAAAACAGAGTTCAGCTTAAAGATTTACATCAATATTAATATAATATTTGTGTAAAATAATTAAAACCAAATATTTTCATATTGTGGAAAATTATACATCAGCATTATTTTATTTTGTAAAATGTGGATTTCATGCATAAGTAACTGGAAAGGAAAAACATATTTATATTAAAATAACGAAGTTTTAATTATTTATACACAGCAATATTTTATTTACCAACATCTAATTTGTACAATAATCATACTTAAAATTGTTTATTAGTAAAATAATAGACATAATTTTTTAATTTGTAAATGATTTTCAATGTTACGTAATATTTTTTGAACTAATAGAAATTTTTGTTTTCATATTTAAACAGTACAATACTTAAACTAAATTGATTCAAAAATAGTGGGTACATTTAATATTAAAACTATTTTAAAAACAGCATAAAAGCAAACGTTTAAACTATTACAAGCTATTAAAGCTTACAAGTATTTTAAAATGATAAAATAGGACAAGTAATAGTTATTATCACATTAAGTAATAAATAAATCAATTTTATTGGATTATTATTAACATTTATTACAATAAATACCAACTCACATTTGCAACAATCAATAGGTAATAATCGGTAGTTTACGAAACTACTTTTACAGAAATTAAATACATTTAATAATACACACGAAAATATAAATCTGCCTTATTCAAAATCAATATGAAATTTTCAGTAAATATTCCATTTCCTTTATATAATTGTTGATTTTCTTAAAAAATAATTTAAAAGAAAATTAAACAGTTTAAAAACATAAATTTTAAATCATTTATTTTTTAAAATTTTACATATGAATTTTGAAAAAAAATTATATTATGTTGAAAATATTTTGCTACATGTACACCACAAATAAGATCGAAATTATTTTTCGATCTTATTTGTGGATAAGTTATCCATAATATTTATATTTGTGTTATTTTCTCATACCTCAAAAGATTTTTTAAGTATTAAAAATTACATTTTAACCATATTATTTATATTAAATATAGTGAGATTTATTTTAACTTCTTAAATAAATAGCATTAGTTTAAATCTAATCAATGTGTCAAGAGTTTAAAAATCTTGTTTTCAATAAATTCATAATTTTATACTCAAATCATGTTCCTTTAAAGAGAAGATTTATAATGAAATCCAATTTATATTTTTAAATTACCAACTTAACAAAATTGAAAAATTGTGCATATGTGTGTGTGTTCTTTACATTTACATTAAATACATTATATTCTCACTCATTGTGAATAAATATAATTTCTGCAATATATTTAGAAAATATTATGGCAATATTTTTTATCGAATCGTTTATAAAAGATACAAATAGACAAGAACTTTCTCTAATTATGAAGTGTAAGCATTTTATTTGATGTATAAAGGAATTCTCTTATAAGAGGGATTTGTATTAAGTATATTTTCATATATGCGAGAAATTTTTGTTTTTAATTATAAACTTTGGTTTTTTACTATCGATTTTTTTTCCTGATTTTAAAATCAATTGCTTTAAAATATATGTTTAAAGACCATTGCAGATTCACTTCTTAATTAACAGATGTTAAATAATTAAGTAAGCAGACAAAAGCACAAATTTTATAAATCCTAAATTAAATTTAATATTAATTCATATTTATAAATATGAAAATGATAGTTAAGCACAAAAAAATTAATCAGCACTAAGTTTTGTAAAAGAAAAAAAGATTATTTAAGCTATCAGTTATTATAAACCACATTTTAGCTTTAATTTTTTTATATGTTTTAAAAATTTTTATATTATTCACGAGCACGACATAAAATTATCATGAGAAGGAAATAATTAAAAGTCTGTTTTGATTATTTTCTTGATGTAAACAGTGAGATCTTAAGCCATTATGACATAAATCATATAATTTTTATACTATATCAATAAATATCTTCCCACAGACTAGAAGGTAAAGGATAGGTTGTAGAAACTATAAAGCCAAATTAAACATTTTATACAATTTTAGCTCATTTTATCCAATCATCGTGTAATTATCCTGATAAACACTTCTTTGATATAGCAACCATGACTATTAGCAAATCTTTAGAAGAAAATTAAGGTGTCTTGTGAGAAAAGTTTAGCTGTCTTTCAAAATCGATAATTTTGTGCTAATATTTGTTGACCCTTTTATATGGTCAGAGGATTTCCTCTAGAAGAATTCATGTTGGTGTTTCACATACAGGTCAAGACAATATGCATTTATACAGATGATTCATATATATTTCTCCTAACCAAGTTTAGAAAATTACACAAGTGGGGGGAATAATTTATTTTTATTCATTTTAATTTCTTGGAGTTATTTTGTCATCTGGGACACAACTTAAACATATGGTCTCTACATCAAATTTTCATGCCAGATTTTCCCAAATGAAAATTCTTTTATATCAGCTTTTACTTGTTTCTTAGCATTTCACGCGTTTTACTTGTTTCTTAGCATTTCCACAGCCTTTCTACTTGTTTCTTAGCATTTCACGCTTTTTACTTGTTTGTTAGTATTTTCCACAGCTTTCTACTTGTTTCTTTGCATTTCCACGCCTTTTACTTGTTTCTTAGCAATTCACGCTTTTTACTTGTTTGTTAATATTTCCAGCTTTCTACTTGTTTCTTAGCATTTCACGCCTTTTACTTGTTTCTTAGCATTTCACGCTTTTTACTTGTTTATCAGTATTTCCAGCTTTCTACTTGTTTCTTTGCATTTCACGCTTTTTACTTGTTTCTTAGCATTTCACTCTTTATACTTGTTTCTTAGCATTTCACGCCTTTTACTTGTTTCTTAGCATTCCATTTTTCTCTTGTCTCTTAAAATATAAATCCTTAAATCAATAGCTATATTTAGTGCCTTAGAGTAGCTAAAATGTCTACAAATCAAAATATATGTATCTCAAATAAAATCTCTCAAGTCCGTGACATTTTTTACTTTAAAATTTATCAACATTTTTCTTGTAGTATAGAAATTTGTGCTTGAAATTGAATGAGCTATCATAAAATCCTTTCTTCGGGACAAGCAAAATTCTGAAGAAATTTAGGTTTTATAGTCGAACTACTTTTGTGATACGGGCCATCATTTATTCATAGAAATTATCTTAAAGTCATGCTTAAAATATTTTCAAAAACAAAATACAGAGAATATCTAGTTTATTCAAAGCAAAATCCTAAAAGAATTTTTTCTAAGAAAATATTTACTTTCCGTTTTAAAAATAATTTGATATGATTATGAAGATAATATTGTGCAAGTAAAATAGCTACTCCTCCTGTAACATTTTATACTAAACAAAGTTAACGATTTTCCTACTTAACAAAAATAGTTATATTGGAAATTTATTAAATATAAAGTTATTAATTGCATAGTTGTAAAGTTAAATTAAAAATATATAATATATATCAGCATTAGTAACATCTAACGATAGTAGTAGTCAGTAATAAAAATAACACATAACAATTTTTTATATATTTATATTTAGGAAAAATACTTATTGTTTTTCTAACATATTAAAAAAGAAAACAATTGTCATTATTATTATAATGACAGTTGAAACAGAAAATTAAATAGAACTTCTAAAATATATTTTTTAAGGACCAAATCTATATTTTTTTTTTTTCTTGAAATAGTAACTGGAATCAATGAAATAATAATTATAATCACATACATGCACTTCATTAATTATGTATACATATTTGTAATTAAATACATTTGTGTTCCCTTTAATTAGCAGAAACTTATCTAAAATTGCAGAAATTATCCTTTAAGAAAATATACATAAAAATTAGCATTTCACTTTAAATTTAAATACTTTAATAACAAATGTCCTTTTACTTCATTATTTTTAATGAATATAAAAGGAAGAAAACTAAAATCATTTGAAGACAGATGATTAATTTTAAAAAGAACATGAATTAAAAATCATACTCTCACACTTTTATCCTATGTGATTTTATGTAAGAGCGACTTTAAATACAAAGTTTATTCTCCATATAAATTTTTTCTACTTTCTAACTCATTTAGATTTGTTCTTTACCATATAAATAACTTTTAATAAATTATGTAGTTTTAAAATTATGAATGCTTTTATAAGACGCGTCATTCAAAACTCCTTTAAATATATTCAAAATTGATTATTATTATTTAGTAATTTATTTGATATTTCTTCTGAACAAAACTGACTCAATCTTATTTTATCATTCATAAACTCTACTTTTAAAAAACCGTCTATTTCACAGACACCGTTTACAGTAATCTTACCGTAAGATTATCTTATCTAAAAAATTAATTTTGAATAAAAGTTTCAAATGTTTCATCAACAGTATTCCTCATGTTTTAGGCAAAAACCATTCCTAAAAATAAATATCGAAAACCATTTGTTTACACAGATTTTACTGGTTTCAATTAAGCTACTTTTCCCCTTTTTTAGAAATTTTATCTCAGAATTTCAATAAGTATGCGAAACTGAGAGTCTCTTTACTTGATTTACTCGATTGGAATGTATTTTTTTTCCATTTCTGATTAAAATTTAATCTGAAAGTTAGAATGCATTTTTTTCATTAAAATATTTTTTCTGTGCTATTCCCTGATTGCACAAAGAAAAACATTAAATGGAAGCTAAAAGTGAATTACAATGTAAATTTACTCAAAATTTAATTTCTATTTCATAAACCTAATTTCTCAACTTATTTTTTGTCAGTTAGATTTTCTATAATTTGATTAAATGAATGAGCATTATTGAACTAACTAAATAAATTGCTGATAAATAAATTTTAATTTTATATCAGAGCATTTATATATAAGTAGAAAGTTTATTTATCGAAGAGCAATAACGTATGCTTTAAACACCATTACTTACTTTACAGCAATTCGTTTTTGGAACGAAAAAAATGGGCAATTGTGTGAAATGTTTTCTTTTCTCTAAGGTTTTGGAATACTTAATTAAACACAATGCTAAAAAAAGAGGATATAATGAATCTGCAAAAGAAAAATTCCGAACTGCTCAAAAATTTTAAGTTTGTTTTCCTTAACGAAAATTCATATACCCAGATATTAATCCTAGGTATAAGAGGATATATAAATATAACCCTGGTTCTGGAAACAGTAAAATGTTTAACTTTTGTTAGAGTCAGAAAAAAAATTACTGTTAACAGAAATGGTCGTACAATACGGGAAAAGCACCTTAAAGATAAGTTATTACAATCACCCTTTAAATCATAGGTTCCCAATAGAAACCACACTAGGGTCCACGTAGACGTGAAAAGTAAACAGGGGTTCACAAGTTGTAAGTGGGGGTCCACCTAAAATTTTCTGGCTTTCATAATAAGGAAAAAAATTTTTGCTTGGATTTATTTATCAGCGTAGGAAGGTAGCATCATTCACTTTGTATAAATACTCAAAAATATTCGAGACTCATTTCAAACACAGAATTGAATAGAACAATAGATAATAGTACAAGAGTGTACACCACATGTCGAGACTTGCAAAGTGCCGCTCGTGCGCCCGCTCGTCCGGGATGCTTGTTTAGACCTGCAAAGGGATGAAATGCAACTTGCCCTGTGCTTGCAATCTACAATAGTATAAATACGAAGGCCAAGAACGAAACATTACTCATTTGTTTCCGGGATTTTGACACATAAAAGTGTGACTGTGCGTGAATCGATGTCAGTGTTTGTAGTGCTGGAAAAGTAAGTATCTGCCTATTTGTTATACATATTTTTATAGTATATTGTAATTTATCAATCATATTATATTTGTTTTACTATTGGAGTGTAGTAGGTAATTATGTAGTAAAAATTAAATACTAGAGATTATTCAAAACTTCCATAAAAAGAACAAAAAGCCAGCGAAGATAAAACTTTAAGTACTTTTCTGTTTAAAAATATTTATTTACGCGACCACGGTGATTCATTAAAAGAGCGGTGATTCCGTGGGCATTTTGTTTTTTATTGCAATAAATTCTATTCTGTTGTGTTATAATAGCCATGTTCTGGTAAAATCGCCTCAAAAGCAAACATTTTTCTCGGGTCACAACTGATACGGAATATGGCTGAATCTAAGAAGAAATGTTGACAATACAGTGTTGATTTTTAAATTTGGTTTTCTTTCATCAACGGCAGACAAACGATTGCCTATGTATCTTTTATGCAACAAAGTTTTGAGCAATGACTCTATGAAACCATCGAAGCTCGAAAACCATCTAAGAAGGTGTCATCGTGAAAAATTAAGTAAAGATCTGAATAACTTTCAAACTTTGAAGGAAAAATATGAAAAGAGACCTAACGTAAATAGTATGTTTGCTTCAACGTCTCAAAGTAACCATGATGGCTTGCGGGGATCTTACAATATTTCGTTGCTTATAGCGAAATCTGGAAAACCGCACACCATCGATGAAAAGCTAATTTTACCCGCTATTGAAGAGGTTTTAAAAACTGTTCTGCACAAACCTCAATTTGACGTACTCAAAAGAATTCCTTTAAGTAACAACACTATATTGTATTGATGAAATTAGCTCTGATATAGAAAGCTTCTTGTGTGATTATCTGCAAACCACTCATTTTTCTATTCAATTGGACGAGTCTACTTTTCCTGGTAATGAAGCATTATTATTAGCATATGTTCGATTTGTTATGGACGAAGAAATCCATGAAGAGCTGCTATTCGTAAAAACTTTGAAGTCGGACACTAAAGGCGAATCGATATTTAATGTCCTGAGTGATTTTCTTACAGAAAAATCTATTCCATTTACAAACATTATTTCGGTGGCAGCAGATGGAGCTCCAGCCAAATTCGGGCGATATCGTGGGTTTAGAAGCCATCTTAAAAGAATAATACCAGGACTAATTGCAATTCACTGTGTCATCCACCGACAACATCTTGTAGCAAAAAATTTGAGTGATTTATTGCACCAATCGCTTCAGTTTTTGATTAACGCAGTTAATAAAATAAGAAGCAATGCTTTGAATACCCGTTTATTTGCATTATGTTTCGATGAAAATGATGAAGATTTCCCACGACTGCTCTTACAAACTGAAGTACGCAGGTTGTCGAAAGGTGCACGCTTAACGAGATTTTACTCACTTTTTGAATCAGTGATAGAGTTTCTGGAAACTAAAGCACCAGATTTAAAAGAAAATCTGATCAAATATAAAGCGGACATTGAGTATTTAACAGTGTTGTTTAAAAAATTCAATGACGTTAACTTGCAGTTACAAGAGGACAGCCTTAATTTAATAAAAACAAAGGGTGTAATTTCGGCTTTTCTTGGTAAATTGAAATTAGTGAAGCAAAATATTAGTCGGTACGTATTCTCCCAGTTTCCGCTCTTGTCACAAATAGAAAGTCTTGATGAAGATATTCAGACTTAAGCTCAACATTTAAATACCCTGCATGATGACTTCAAAAATAGATTTGAAGATATTCTGACGATGGAAATACCACCATGGATCATAACCCCATTTGATGAAACGGAAGAGGTGAATGTGGTATTACAAGAGGAGCTACTTGAGCTCAGCATCAAGGAGGAACTGAAGGCGCAATTAAATAAACGCTATCAAACATTTTGGCTACAGACAAAATTCTCCGAAAAATATCCTGGGTTGTGGGAAATTGCGAGAAATATTTTAATAGCGTTTCCCTTGTCATATCTTCCCTTGCCGAAAGAAGTTTTAATGCCATTTTATCAACCTGTTAACAAAAAAAGGAACAGATTGAACATCACAGACGGAGAAATTTGAGATTACTTCTTACAAAACTGAAGCCAAATATTGATAATTTGCTCTCAATTTATCAAGTACATCCATCTCATTAAAAGTATAACTATTTTTTATTGTTGATTTGCATTTCAGAGTTCATTGTTGATTTTTGGTCAATTGTTTATTGTTTGTAATAATAAATATTTATAATTTTGTATAACCACAAGTATTATAAATAAATAGGACACAAAATAATGTGCTACTTTTTATCTTCTTAATACTCCCAATTTAGGGTGATATTTTTAGGAGTTTTGGGTTACAGCAGAAAAGTAGCAACTGCGGGTCTACCGAAAATAGTAAAATTTGAAAATGGTCCACGAGAAAAATACGTTTGGGAACCCATGATTTTAATAGATAAAAATATAAGTAATCGTAATAATCATAATAATAAAAAAATATAAGTAATCGCAATCACCCTTTAAATAGATAAAAATATATTAGATTTGCTTGTACTAATCCAATATATTTGTAATAATATAAGTCAAAGAAAGTTTAATTCTGAGTTGAATATATGAATAATTCAATTTTTACGTAATGAGCTAATAATTGTTTATTTTTGTAAAACATCAAGTTTTTATTTTGCCATTCTATGTATATTACAGTACCTATGTTCTGTTGCAATACCTTTATTGTTAGATTATATCATATCAGTAATAGATATATTCAAAACAATAATATAACAATAGTTAAAAATAATAAGATGCGTTGATTTATTATGAATAAGAAACAAAAATTATTTTTAAAAGTCGTAAAGTTCTCGGATTCTTTTTTTTTGTGAATGATTAAATAAAAGCAAATGTTTTCACAATTAACATGCAATAAAAATTCATGTTTAACTGTAACAAAGATATTAATCTAAAATTATTTTGATGCAATTCTCGTTATTGACGTTTTGAAATCAATAATGGGATTTGGGTTTTCATTCACAGTACAAATATGACAGTTTTTTAATTGATATTTGATTAATGATTAATTTGTCTTGCACTAATTTCTTGTTTAAGAATCAAATTATGAGACCAAATTCGTTATTCATTTAAAAATGCACAAATATCTTTACCAGGTTAATTAAACATAATCCTTTACTTTTTTATTTACATTTTCCTCTAAATTCCATTCAGAGATAAGTTAGTAGGAATTCTTTAATTGGTAGTTGTGAGTGTGTGTGGTTATTTATCAATGAAAAATTTTCATATAATTACTGTGTTAAAATTACTTAACTGATATAAATCTTTAGTGTCCATTTAATAATTCATTTTATTTAAAAATATAAAATTATCAAAAGGTAAAATTTGTATTAAACCATACCAAAATGAATTTCCAATAATTTTATCTAAACAAAAGAATTTCCGATTAAATTTGGGTTGTTCAAAAACAAATTTAAATTAACAAATTTAAAAATAAATTCAAAACCATATTAAAAGTAAATTAATCTGATTTGTAGGTTTTACAAATATATTTTACGATAAAGCTATAAATAATATAAGTAAAATATTTTAAGTTTTATTTAAGTTGCACACTGTAGTTTATAAATTGATCATTTCTATTACTCTGTATATTATACATTCCTAAAGCTTTAAAAATCCCCAAAAATTTTTAATATAAAGTAAAATTCAATTTCAATCTCTTGTTATTTAAAGGAAAACACTTATCACCAATATTATTTAGATTAACAAATAGTATTTTAATCAAAATCTGAAATTTTAAAATATTAATTAAATTTGTATTCTCTTAGGTTATAAATTCAAATTAAGTATTTCTGAGTTTTTCCCATCGTTTATTCTAATATAAGAGATTAAAAATAATACATTTTTACGTAAAAATATATCAAATGAAAAATTATATCTCATAATACAAATCAAACAATAGATTATTTCAACTTTTTGAAATACATGACTTCACTTGTTTAAAAGAATAATTTTTCATACTAATCTTTCTACTTATTTAAGAGCAATTACTTTTTATTCCCTCGGTTTCTCTCATTAAATTTAATATCCATTAGATAAGAAAAGTTGAAAAGAACAGTACAAGAGAATTTTAGCTTGGAATTGGTATCAGTAATAAATGGAAGTTCAAGAGAAAAGTCATTGTTATAAAAAATGATTGAACCACTAGTCTTACCCTTTTATAGACCAGATCATCCATTCTACGCTTGTTTGCACCTCGTTTAGTTGAAAGAAACTATGTTCTGCTGACTATTATTTCTGAAGGCTATATATTTTTCGTGTTTTATTGGTTACTGGAAACGAGACCTAGTTACATTGAAAAATCTTTATTCCCTCATAAAAATGACAAAAGTTTTTTATTTTATTTGTTGGTTTTTCTCTCTTTTGTTATTTCGAGAAATTATTTCACAAATATTTTACCAAGCAAAATTTTCATGAGTATTTGATTCGAGTATAGATTTTTTCTAACAATTCATTCAATCCACAAACAAAAAATAAAAAGTCTAAATTTCACATTTAGCACCTTACTTTTTATAAGTACATAATGAAATAATTTCATGAACAATCATATATGTATCATATATATAAAAAAAATTCTCCGCAAATTTTCTAAAATTTCTTAAAAATGAAAACGATTAGGTTTTATTACAAATTGAGAATTAATGTTGTCATTAATATGTAACTTAAAAACTTTATGAAATTATATAATTAAGGAATTGAAATTAGAATAAGCAAATTTACAAAGATTCAGAATTAAAAAGTGAACACTAATAAATCAAGTGAAGTTCAAAACTTGAATAGTCTAAAAAAGAGTTTTAATACATCATAAGTTGTTATGGAACTTCATCAAAATATTTTCAGAAATACTTTATTAAAATTCTCAATTAGATATCTTAATATATTAACTGAAATCTATTTATGAGTACTTGTATAATTTTGTTATTAACAAGAATGAATTATTATAAAAATTTACTTTAATCTTACAAATAATCAAACAAGAACTAAACTAAACTCCGTGGCAGGACAACCCATGTGGGCCACAAGGCCTACAGTGCCCATAACTGTTTTCATGACCGAGGGCCCTGGAGTGCGAAGCATATATCCCAGTTAGGTGGTCAAGCCTGACATGAGAACCACAGTGTTTATTTCCCAAGCATGCTTGGTACTCAGTTTATCGACTCACTGAATGGGTGAAAGTGAGTGGACCTTGCCCAGCATGAGGATAGAACTTTGGACATGAGCTTTGGAAGTGGGAAACGCTACCACTAAGCCACCGGGCTTTTTGAACAGGAACATTAATTTTAAATTAATTGTGCACATAACTAATAAGATGTTGATGTTATGTGATACGTTTTTTAATAAAAAATTTATCAAGAACAGAAACACACACTTTATTACGTTCTAAGAGTAAACAATCGTTTTTTTTATATTCTATAAATATGTTTCTTCTACTCGTATGTTGTTTTTGAAATAGTTTATTCACAATAATAGAAACACAAAAAACTTATTTTTTTAAATAAATTTAAAAGTCATTTGTTATTAAGAGAAATATGCTTTTCTGCGATTATTAATATTTACATATATTTTAGAATCAATATTCTAACAACAAAAATAGCTCTTTTTGTTTAAATTTTTACAAAAACTTTTTTCTTATTGCAAAAACATTTTTTAACTATCCTGTTTTATAAGTTATAAAATCTTTTTTATATATATTTCATATGAAAATATGTTTTCTTCATTATTATTTGTAATAATAAAACAAATTTAAAATAATTACTTTAAAAATAACTAAAAAATTTGTCATTTTGATTAATATTACATCACCAAATGAAAGCCTTTAATAATTCCATTGTTAATTTCATATTTTCTTAAATAGCATAATTTTTTAATGCATAATTTGCTTGAATTAAATAACAAATGCTAGATTAGAATTTTTATTTGGCACTATCTTTGTATTTTTGGTAAGTCAATGTTTACGTAATTTATTCAAAATAAATATAATTTAAATTTTTATTTTTGCTAAACGTTAAGATATATTTCTTCAACAAATTTTCCAGTGGAATACGATGAACAAACTGAGAATAATTTGCTTATTGCAATATATATTTTCCTTTTCTCTTACTTTATAATCTATACAAATAACAAAGTAAGAGGAAAAGAAAAGAAGATACTCTCACTGAAATAATAATTTGATTAAAAAAATGTAAAATAACGACATAAAAGAATTAAAAAGTGAATCTGTTAAGATAATCTGTTTCTAAAATAAATGAATTCTGCTTCAACAGAAAAATTTTGATTTTGATAAATTAGCAGCATGAAAATTATCAAATGATTTTTCCAAAATTAATAAAAGAAAATTATTATCGTTAACATGTAATATAAATATTTAATTTTGGGGAAATTAAATACGAGAATATCTGTAAAATACTTTTTCCGTATATAATTTATGGTTATATCCATGTTTAGTCTCAAAAATTATTTTTAAATGAATAAAAACTAATAATTATATTACGAAAATACTTCTTTAAAAATGCTTTCTTCTAGATAATTTCTACTTTGTTCTCAGCGTTATTTTTTTTAAACAAAACTTATTTTGTTAAAGGAAAAACACTGCAAATGTAGATTGATTTGTTTGGTGAGTTAGTCAATCAACTGTCATTTTTTTACTCAGAAGTTTGCTTAGACTGCAAATATAGATTAGATTAACTGCAAATTCAAAAGTATTAGAAAGCATTATATATAATAATTTGGATTTTATATAAATTATTTCTGAAATAAAATGTCTTTTTTCTCATCTATACAAAATTATATTAATTCCAAAATACTGAACAAACTGCTATATTATCCTACAAGTATATTTACATCTGTGTGTGTTTAATATTTAACAAATATATATATATATATAATATTTAACAATATTTATATAATATTTAACAAATAAATATAATCAAGAGTAAGAAATTACTATCTTACTGAAATAATTTTAGTTTTCTATCAATACACATTCCTCTTCTACCTCCTTAATATTAAACGTCAATCATCTATTGTTTAACTGCAGAAGTTTTCTGGTGTGAATTATATTTTCCTAACACTTGCTGCGTTTTCATAGCTTCAGCGGATCGAAATCTCGTCAAATTTAACCTTGGGAAACCCATATAAGATATCAATTGAATATGGCAATCATTGACTTGTTGCGCTTCAAGAAACAAACTTGTGTGTTACAAGAAACGTCTGAACCAACCATATAAAATAAGCCAGCGTATGAAGAACCCGAGACCTTTTCTTTTGCAAATTGAGTCGATTCTCTTCCTTGTAACTTTCTGGAACTCAATAAAGACACACAATTCCATGATTTTTGAAAGAAAAATAACTAGCATTTTTCTTAATCTTGATTTGTTAAGATTTGAGACATTTGAGATTTTTTAAGCTATAGCTGTAGTTGACCCAGGGAATAAAAAGGCGCTTAGTTTCAGATTTGTAAATTAAAAAACCAAAATTCGTCATATGTTTATCAATACATTATTTATATATATATATATATATATATATATATATATATATATATATATATATATATATATATATATATATATATATATATATATATATATATATATATATATATATATATATATATATATATATATATATATATATATATATATATATATGTATATATATATATATATATATATATATATATATATATATATATATATATATATATATATATATATATATATGTATATATATATATATATATATATATATATATATATATATATATATATATATATATATATATATTCATAATAAGACAATGCTTGTTACTAGAAATGAACCGAGAAATCGGAAAATAATTTCAACTTCTTTTTTTCGGGCCCTTCATTTCATTCAAATAATTTTTAGTGGCATTCTATTTATCAGTGTAAACCTTTACTAAGGCAACTTTTAATTCAGTCTTGCGGATTTCAAGCTTTATTTTTACATACGTATTTGAGACTCAGAAATTGCCTAATTTTTTTATACATTCATTGAAAGACACCCTACCAACCAGGCCACTGCAGCCCTAAGGGAATAGGTGGTTATCTTATAACAGTTTTTGTTGAAACATGTCTATTTGGCATGAATGCATTGAGATTATTAGAAAACATTAAAGAATATTATTACACGTTTAAAAAGGAGCCATTTCTGATTTTTCAAACATTAAGTGGAGGGGTTTGTCTCACAGCAACTTGTTGACAGGCGTATCCCATGCATGATTTGTCGGATTCGGTTCAGAAAAGAGAACTACTATTGGTATTATTTAATATATTGTATTGTTTCAGTTTCATGTGTGTTCTCCACAAAAGAGGCTGCATGAAATTTATCATCATCTTGTATTAAATTAAAGGAATCATTTATAACAGTAGCTTAAGATGCAATAAGATGTCTAAGTATACCGTACACGTATCTCGGGTTACCATATCACCATTCTGAATAATATGCTGGTCAGTACATCCACTTATATTGATCCCAACCTATATAATCAATCTACCTTATCTGTAATGTAATTTTTCTTTAATAAAAAAGGGGTTCAAACACACATTTCTCTCCTAATCTAAACATGCCTAGTGTCAATTTGGCAGGTAAAAAATATTAAAAAACCTCTCTGATAAACCTAAAGTATATCTGGATAGAAATTATGCTCCAGAAAAATTTTAAAAACTCTTAATTTCAATGAGAAATTATACTATAAAAATGAATTCGAATATGAACAAAATTTACGAAAAAAGGAGATAAACATCTTTCATTTTCTTCAAATTTAGATTGCAATTTATTTTAAATTATTATATTCAGTGAATTAAAAATATCTATAAATGTTACGTTAATTCAAAAATTACACTTATTTAGTTTAAAGTTACTTGCTTATCCAGAAATTGTAATTACAATAACGTTTTTAATATCCCACACACTTTGAAATTCAATTTGTGTTACTAATAATTACTATACGTTACATGTACGCATTCCATACTAACCTGAAATTATTTATAAAATTATCAGTGGTGGCAAAGTTTAAAATTGAAAAAAATTACAAGTTTATACTGAACTTTGTTTATGTTTAGATTATAAAACTTAATTATCTTTCAATATTGGCACAAAATCAAAAATGTTATTTAAGCAAAAAAAATTGATGTTTTTATATCCAAACACCAGAGAGTTGTTGTTGTTGTTACTAATGAAACTTGGGCAGACTGAGTTCGCTAGCTGACGGCTATGCGAAATCAAAACAGAAGGGTGCGTCTTTCGTTTTTTAATGAAAACACCAAGAATGTTAAAGTACGTCTTTGCTCTGAGACTCCTCCAATAGATGGCGCAACCAACTGAACCACTTTTTCAATTTTGACTTTGATCTGGAGCAAGAAGAAATTTTCTCCAAACCATTACACCCATGATAACTGCTCAATGATCGACACCAGGACTTTCAATTTCACAGATTCAATGAGCACGTATATCGCATATACTCGGTGGGTCTTAGACGGCATTGGGAATCAAACCCAGCGCTTCCGAATTGAAGAATATGCTACAGAAGTCACTACAAAATCATTTCTTATTGATACATAAAATTAAAACTTGAAATTTTACGAAATGAATAAATAATTTAATAAATAAATATTTTATAAATATGAATCAAACATTTGCAAGGAAATTGAAAGATTTTGACGATATTATGAATGGATATTTTATGATAGTATGATTTTCTTTAGTAATAAGTTTTGCAAGGTTTGTTTTTATTACATATCGTAGTGACTTAACTCAAAATATGACATTTGGCAATCAAAATATTTAATTTATATTCGGATATATTTTAAATAAATTTTATTTAAATGCAAAAATCGAGAAATAACTATTTGTAGTTACGTAATACAAGATAAAAACGCGCATATTTTATCCAAATATTGACTAAAAGCATAACTTTTCATTTCAATTCATCAAATATGTTAATTTCTAATTCTAAATCAGTTAATTATATTTTTAAGCAACGCATTTATGATAAGGGATTTGATGTAATTAAGGACACAACAATAATAATAAAATACATCGAAGTTATTTCTTACTTTCTTTGCAATTCCATTTACAAATTTAAAAACATTAAAAAAACAATTAAATATATACAAATTGCTGTTTAGATTTCTTAATTGAAACGGTGCATTTTTCATCAGAGAGTCTTGCTTTAATTTATAGATTGTATGTGTGAAGCAGAATATTAATAAATCTTGAAGTATAATTGTTGTGAAGAGTTTACTTGATATTCTATGCGAGCTAATCTTTTATGATAAACAGCTGCTGCAACATCTATGAGTATTTAAACATTTATGTTGTGGGAAATGTATTATTAATTTGGGGTTTACTTGAGAGATGGTTTCTCAAAAGTAATGAAATATTCATACCTCAGAAAAAATTAAATTCTAAATAATTTACGTATTTACTTGAAACATAATTTAATTAACTGTTATTCTGCAATTCAGTATTTAGCTTTTATATCATTATAATGAATTTTAGTTATTTAATCATAGCAAATTATTTAATATAATTTAAAAATAACTGGTAGATAAATTTCAATACACTAATTACAAAATAGCTGCGCCAATTACGAAATAAGTAGGGATTAGGGTTGCCAAAAATTATAAAATAGCACCAAAAGAATAAAATTATTCATAAATTATAAGTTTCACGCATTTTTTTTGTTTTATTTTACAGTTATATTAGTTTTTTCTTGTAATAGTAGCTTTTATAAGGCACCATGTTTCATTGTACTTTTTTTCATTTTGAAAGATAATTTGTGTCGAATCTATTAATAATTAATTTACGTGAATATATTTATTTGTTTAATGTTATTGAACACTTGCTGTTTATCTTCAAATAGTAACATGAGATTTTTTTATTTAATTGCATGAATAAAAAAAACTGCTACATGTAGGATTTTAATAACTTTCATAAATATTCGCTACAAGTAAAATTTTAGTAACTTTTATAAAATCGTTACATGTAGGATTTTCGTGACTTCTTTTTATATTACTAATGTTATATATATATTATATATATCTATATATATATATGTATATATATATATATATATGTATATATATATATATATATATATATATATATATATATATATATATATATATATATATATATATATATATATATATATATATATATATATATATATATATATATATATATATATATAACCTTTCAGGATAAAACATAGCAAAACATTTTATACTATAATCATGTATTTAACTAATTTAATTTAATGTCATATTTATTATTGAATGAAAACACTTTGTAAATAATAGTTAAGTAATAAATTCCGAATATTATACTATTAATCAAATTTCTGTAATAAGGAAATTTCCCAAAATTTGATTAATACATTGAGAAAAATATCTTTATTTTGAATTTATTTCCTACATTTATATAAATGGTTTTATTTTTACATTAGACTTAAGTTTATCAAGAAGTGATATATACGTTAATAATTAGAATCTACCTAATACATCTCTGAATTAATGAGACAAAACTAAACTTCATTGAAAATGTAATATTTTATTCCTGAGCACCTTTGAATCAATATTGCGTTTAATTTATAGCTTTCATTTACACATTAAAAGATCATACCAATCAATGATTATTTTGTCATGTTTAATAAAAAGTATGAAGTTACCCAAAGATTACTTTTGTATTCGTTTTAATTTTCATTTAATTAATTAAATTTAATTTAAAGTAAAAGGGGAAGAAGTGTCACTGAATATATTTTTAATATATAAATATCTAATGACACATTATTTTATAATAATAACATTAATGATAAGCCTGCAATAATTTATGTAAAAAATAAGTAAAACCAGAGGAATAAATTACTTTAGCATGATTTTAAATATAAAAAAATTTTAAAAATATTTTTAACACCAGTTAAAATTTATGCAAATGTAAGCAATATTTCTTTATACAGTACATTTATAAACTAATAATTCGATTTTGTTTCACAAATTTCTTGATGTTACAATATGTTTTTTATTTGTATTTAACAGTCACATATAGTGAAATGTGGCAGAAAAATTAAAATAATCATTTATATAATAATGTAAACAATACTGAAACATCTAAATCTCAAATGCTTTATTGTTTGTAGATTATTGAGGCTACATGAAATTTTAACTTCATATCCAAAAGCAAATAAAAATTGAGAAATGATAATTATTACTCTATTTTAATTACACATAAAGGAAATATAAACATGGTACGTCTAACGATTATAACAGAAATAACCGCCAATGTTGAAAATATTTTATTCTCTGATTATTTGTTTTACAGTACATTTTCTAGCTTATCAATCCGATTCCCTTTTCGGCTATGCAAACATCTTTCTCCTGATAATATTTTTTCGTATTCTTTTTATTGAATCGAAATCTTTCTCATATTCTTTCTAACGTTGAAAATCAAGTTGGCAAAACAAACGTTATCTGTCCCATATAAATAACGTTATTTTGAGAAGATAAAACTGCTTTCCTTTTATTTAAATTTTAAACTAACAATTTGAATATAAATCGAATATGAAATGTCAAAAGTCGTAAAGAAATCTTACTTACGAGTTCCTTATTACTGCATAAAAATTATATTTATTTCATAATTACACTTTTCTTATTTTTGCTTATGTTATAAAAAGTTTGGATATGAGTAAAAATCTAAGAATGTTTTTTTTAAAATAATGATAAATAAACGTCAAAATTTTGCGGTTATATTAAAACAAACAAGATTTTTTTTTCTATAAAAGACGCTTACTTAAAATTATTAATAACTTTTTAGAATAAATAAATTTAAAGTTAAAATCGCGCGTAAACTTTTCCATTTCCAGGAGAAGATATTGTTCTGTTAAAAATATAAATTTAGAAATTAGTTAAAAAGATTAGAATGCAAAATTCTTTCATTTCTCACAATTCAAAAGTACTTCGCAACTTCAAACATAATAGTTTGAAAGTGCTTTTAACAAATTCTTCTTCAAAAAAGTGTTAAGTGCTTAAAATTTCAAACGCTTTATTGCGTTAAAATGATTAATGAAGGAAAAGTTAAAAGGTTTTACCGTGCGCTTTGTAATAAAACGTTGCATTTCGTGTACAGTTGTTTTCCACGATTTAATCAAATATTTGATTTTATTCTTAATTCTTGGTTTCATTTCAATAAATGTTACTCTAATTGATTTTTTGTCAAAAGAGAATTAAAATATTTATACAGTGATTAGCTTTTAATTATGTAAAAAAAACTATGTATTTGACATACATTACATGCTATGATTTTAATATTATTGCCTTTTAACGAATATTGGCATCGGTTATTTTAAGTAGAACATAAAATAACTGATGCCTTTTAGCCCTTAAGTATCCGTTTAACAGTTCTTGATGCTGTTATTTTTATGCATTACATAAAAATAACTGGTACCAAGAACTGTTAAAGTTATTGTTTCTATATTTAACTTGTAGAAACAATGAAAGTTAAAGAAAATAGAGAAGAAATGTTTGACCACATTAATTAATTTAATTGGTATTTAAAAGAACGAAAATAACTCCTTTTTTCATCACTTTTTTATCCTTATACATTAAAAAAATAATGTAAATAGTTTCATTATTCAGATATTATCTCTCTGCCTTAACTAAAGTTCCTGAATTCAATTCCCACCTTCAGCCTGGACTAGTTATTCGGAGTCTTATTTAAACAATAGATTTCTGTCTGATTATTCTCGTGAATCAGCAAATAAATTAAACCAGTCATAATTTATATAATTATGTTATTTTCATTAGATGTTTTAATGTATAATTGATATAATAAATTTATAAAAATGTATTATCTGAATTAAGCACTTGAGTGATGTATCATAAGAAATTGCTTTGATAATTTCACTTGCTTTCCTCTTTAGCTTCCTATAGCCAATCAGTTAATAATTATGTCATTTATATAGTTTTTAAGTTATTATGCATAATTTTTAAGTAATTTTTAAGTTAACATAATTTTAAAGGTAATATGCATTTTCTTTTTAAAAAAATCCTTATATGTAAGGCAAAAAGTAATTTTTATTTGGTTTAAAATAGTTTTTGTCCATGTATTAAAAACAAAATAAAAGTCATATATTTCGTAGTGATCCTTTGAATAAATTATTATTATGCCTTTATAATTAACATTTATGAATATGAAATTAAAATTTATTTGTTCGTAATATAAAAAATTCTAATTGATGACATTCAGTGCTTGTGTAATCAGGTAAAAAATTTGTATTTTGAAATTAAAGAGAAATTTTCACATTGAGTAAATGAAACATACTTTAAAATTATGAGTTTAAATTAAAATACATTTTTTGTTTTTAATTCAGCTCAACATCAATTTCTTAAGTTTCCCTGGTGAATTCCATTTTCAGTATACATAATAAGGAATAATTTTCTTCAAAAATTCTTTATTTGACCTTAAAGCTTATTTGAAATGTACAAAAAAATATTTTAAAAATAATTTACAGATCTTCTTTTACTAAAAAACTGATCTCACTATTGTTCAATATTCTTATAAGAAATCACTAAAGTACTTGGAATAATTTCCTGTCTGAGGAACCCTTTAGAGACAGTTACTCTGCAAAAAAATCTTTTACCACTAACTTAGTTTTTACACATTAATATTCAGAGAAAATTAGTGGCATTCACATATTTGTATAAAACTTTTTTCTAGCAAAGTGAAATGTCTTTGTCTTTGAAACTGAATATGTTGGACAACTGGAATTTTACATTTAAAAAAAGTTTTGCTTAATATTTTCATAAGTTTTACTTATATTTTTAAGTTATTAGTTATATTAATGAAATAAAATTCCATACTTATTTACCTTTAATTCCCTGATTACAATATTCATAACAATATACTCTTTAAATAAAATTTCTTTTTTCACTTTCTATTAGCAACGTAGAAAAAAAATTAAAAATTTCAAAAAATATCATTTTTATATTTATAATTTGCATAAAAATATTGGTTCCAATATTCTGATTTACAATCTAACGTATTTCCCATGTGAATGTATACTCAGTAGAAAACTACTTTCTTCTCAAAATTTTAATTATTTCTCCCGTCAAGAATATATTGAAAGGAACAATAAAATTTACACTAAGGAAAAGTACATTTTAAAGTTAAAAAAAATGTAGCTGAAAATCATTTGCTGTTTAAATATATCAAAAAATAAAAATGAATTGAAAATAAAATAAAAATACTATAAATCTAATAATGTAGCTCATTTAAATGTAGAAATTAATTAATCAATTACCTTTGAAAAAATCTAGAGTTTCAATGATCAAACTCATTTGTACATTAATTAAATTATTATTCATAAGTACAAATATTTAAGTAATTAATGTATTCATAAAAAGTTGCCAGTAATAAATCACAGCATTATTTTTCAAACTTTAAGCTAATTTCTTTCTAACGCAAAGTGCAATAATGAAAGTCATGATAAACTTTAACTAAATCAGTATAAATATATTACTCTTTACTGTTGAATTCACACTTAAGAATTAAGCTCGAATAATAGTAACTATTATTATCATAAATCATCAAATTTTGAGCCTCATTACTTTAGTAAAAAAAAGAATAATTACGAAAATGCAGAATGAATCACCTTCTTTTGTCTTATTTTTGTGGTTAAAAAAATAATAATATATCTTAATGGAAAATTTTTCTTTTTTATTGCACTCAACATAAAAATTGATGTTTGGAAATTTCGTGCCTGGATGATCTTTCTTTGCATGCAGATTTTTATCGAGTGTGTAGTATTTTTTGGTATTTTATTGCATATGAAAATAAATTTAGTGTTAGAGACAATAGAAAATGTTCCTTTTCTTTCATTCTAATAAATCAGGATAAGTAAATTCGCGTTTCTGGTTTGCTATTTTTAAATTATTAATTCATGGATTATCAAAATTTTCCCAGCCCCATTTTGGAAAAAGAAGTAGAAATTTTCCAAGCTTGAAAATTTTATTGTTAGCAAGTGATTATAATAAAATCTCGGGAACAGGGGCAGCAACATTTTTTTTAATTATTAAATAGGTGAATACTTCAGATAAGCATAAACCAATAAATTTTAATGATAAAATGTTTTCGTGTACTTTATTATTTTTCTGAGCAATTTGAGGGAGAAATCGTGAAGTTTTGAAATACGTTAACACAATTTCTCAGGTTCTAACAATCAATTTAAATTTTTAAAATTATTTAGGAATTTATTCCTCCATTGCCACTGGTGAAAATATAATTTCTTTCTTAATTTTATTCCTTAATAATTGCAATTTTCTTGAAATACTATAAAAAAAATTTTAAGTTATATAGGTTTAATGAGTATTGTTAACAGTACAATTAAAAATTAGAGGAAGCTGTTTTCAAAAATGTAGAGTCCAATTAATTTGAAATATCTCTACATAAATTTCAGCTTGATTTGCTTATCATTCGATAGTTACTTTTGGCACATGAGGACAGTTTAAAGAGTACTTTAAATATGAAAAGTCTAAGCTAGAATCAAACCCACAAACTGCTGAACTATTCGAAAATGGGTACAATTCAGTTACCACCTGTATGACCACAACCTGATTAAGTATGTGTGGAAACCTTATGCCATAAATAAGATAAGTTTAAGGAATGATTTATAATAAATATACACTTATACAAATTATATTATTTTTCAGAGTTAAATCTGAAATAATTCATAATGTACTTTTAAAAACATGTCATTAAATGAGTATAAAATATTTTTTTAAAAAAATAATTATATTTAAAGCCACTCACTCGGTCAGGAAAACAGAGATCGGCGCTTAGGCCTTGCAGAGATCGGCCTTGCAGAAAACAGAGATCGGTGCTTAGGCTGCCGTGCCACAGAGTTTAGTTTAATTATATTTAAACATTTAAGTGAATTCTAAACAAACCAGAAAATAAGGAAATATATTTTTTATTTTAGTATATTGAATAACAAAACTTTCTCAGGATTAAAATTAGTGAATGTTTACTTTCATTGAATGATAAACGTTGGTTCAAGGTAAGGATGTGACAGAGAAACATTAATAACTTATTACAAGACTTAAATAAAGGTTACTTTCAGATTTTATGCCCAATCAATTATTGGTTACTGTGGTGAAATCCTCATTACGGCTCTATAAAAAGTGTCTCTCAATCTAGAAGTTTTCCAGATCCAAGTGATGCGAATAGTTACTGGATAAGTAAGAACTACTCCCGTTTTTACAATACAGTTCTTAACTGGTTTGGAGCCTGTTTATGATTACATAAAGAGAAAAGGGATCCTATTGTATCAGAAGCTCGTGCATTTGTTTGGCAACTTTTTTTGAGGAACTATAATGTTTCTGGAAATCTTAAAACTCAAATTGACTTTATCCAAGCTGCTTAAAGAGAATCTGATTCCTTGAATTTGAGCAAAAATTATCTACTTTTACCTCCTCCCTCTTAGGCATCGGATCATTTAGCCATTTGAATATAATCCTTGATCTTATATAAAGAGTTATTAAGAGCGAAATGAATCGTTCACAATTAATATTTTTTGCAATGGAGACCATCGAGATTTTCTATCCTAAAAATGAATTGTGTGTCTTCACTGATGTCTCTATGCTGGAGAGAACAAGCGTTGCTGAAGCAGGTATCCATACTGAGCTTTTCAATTTTAGCTTACTAATTGGGCTTCTTACTACCTTCTTCGATATTGAAATCTAAGTTGCTGCTGTAGCCATTCAACAATTGTCGATTCGAAGTTATTCTTTTATAATAGCTGTCATATTATCATATTCTAAATGTGCGCTTCAAGTACTTTTGAATTCTCAAAATAGGTATCAAAGAACTTTAGAATGTAGACTTTTGCTTAAGACACTAGCACACAGAATTTCATTCCAATGGATTCCTGCCCATTGTAGAATTATGGGAATTTTTCTTAAAAACCCTAATGCATATCTTCCACTAGATGCTATTGGTTCGCTAGTATTAAATAACATGGTAGTTTTCAAGTTAATTCTTCTTAATCAAGTAATAAGGCTATACCTGTTTTTCACCTAAGAAATATAGGCTCTATTCTTTTGAAGAAAATTCAGTTATAACCACACAAATGATAAGACAAGACTCTTCTGAGTAAAATCCTCCAGTTTTGATCCCAGCCACTGTTGAATAATGGAAGTTTGATGTTACACTTTTGCTTTCTGCATCAATGTCTGTCAAGGTTGTGGGTTTTCCAAGTTTCTCTCATACAATTCGTAAATCAGCCCCAAACAACTATCCTTTATGAAGAACAATTTCAGCTGTGGATATAGTGTCTTAAAACAAGAATGCTGTTAGGGTGTCTACTACGCGGCTTCAGGGTGAACAACTTCATACCTTATTATTTAAGATCTCTTATGCGTTTATGTCTCTCAACTTGGAGTTAATTAGCTTACAGAGAAGTCTTTCTTAATCTGGTGAAAGAATAATTTTCTTCCACTTATTATTCATCATTAATTCTGCAGTTTCTTCACGCATTCGCTCTCCACGCTATTAACTGAATGAGTAATGCTGTGTTTCTACATATCATCAGTTCATGTGCTCTTTTCCTTCCTCAAGAGTAAATGTTTTGATACCTCGTAGTATACAGCCTATCTGCCGAAGCCTTTTGAAAGGCATTTATCATCCACTGCCTAAATTTCTTCCCATAGATACATGGTCAGTATAAGTTCATGGTCGTATTTACATGTCGCATTGAATGAAGCCTGGAAATAAACACATACAAGTATAAGTCCATGGTCCATGGTCGTATTTACATGTCGCATTGAAGAAAAGCTGGAAATAAACACATGCAAGTATACATCCATGGTCCATGGTCGTATTTACATGTCGCATTGAAGGAAACCTGAAAATAAGCACATGCTAAGGGCAAAATCATTACATCCACTTTCCGTTGTTCAACAGTTGCTGAGATTGAAGCCTTTCTCTTGGAGAGCTTTATCCTACCACTGGACCTTGGTGACCCGTATGGTAAATGTACAAAGCTTCGGAATCCACTTAACAATAGATCATGATTGAATCTTGGCTCTTGTGCCAAAAAAGATTTTAAAAAGATAAGCTATCTAATCAGTTTTATCCTTTTTATACGTTTCGTCCTCCAACAAGTTTCCTGCTCAATAAACTCTTACTTCAATCTTAATAATCATGATCCATGTAAGTCATGCATCGAAACTACCGAATTTTAAGTATTTTGATGTTTATATTATTCAGAGAGAGACAATAATATATCCATACAGTAAATATTTTGATCAAAACACTTCAGCAAAACACTATGCTAATTTTCATTCAAAAATTTAATTTTTACTGTCACAAAAAAGTTAGGAAAATTAGATATGGATTGGCTAATAAAATAAATGGACATCAGTAAATGTATAATAAATTTTTTATAAATATAATTTTGTTGTAGAAAAAACATCAAAAAGCAACAGGTGTGATATTTTTAGAAGAAAATGGATTGAAATGAATCCCGTGGTTTTTTATCTTTGATAAGGATTCAATGTATACAGTTAATATAAATCAAAAACGTATCAAAGATAGCAAAATTACAAGGCTATCTTTAAGATTCAATTTGAAAGGAAGTGAAAGTTACGCAAAAACAATTATAATATAAAGAAAAAGTAAAACAGAATTGCAAAATGGAAATTTTACATATAGAAATCTGCAGGACTTTTACTGCTGTTCGCTTTCTAATACGCGTTTCTATAGGTTAATGAAGTAGACCTACCTAACATGAAATAAAAACAGATCTATAAAATGAAATTTCTTAAGCATATTTGTTGAAATAATTTCAATACTAATTTAAAATTTTTCCAAAAGCATGCTCCAACACCATATTAAAATAAATCCTGAAAAATTGCATATTAATAACAGACCTATTATAAAATGGGCATACTTTTTTTATAAAGAATAAACAGAAAACTCATACTGTCTTTTTTACTACAATAGGACAGAAATAAATGAAACTGATAAGAAACATTTGCCAAAAATATTAAAGAGTGACGTTTCTAAGGAACATTTTACACAGAAAAATTTTTTAACTGTCTTAGAAAATCACTAGTAGCGTCAGATCAGAGAAAGAAATCATAAAGAAAAACGTGAAACAAAGATTGTCAGGTTGTAAAAGTCATACTTCTTTTGTCTGGAGGATTGGAGGTTTGATACCTGTCTTAATCAAAGACCATCAACTAATAGTATTCTAAAAGGTAGTTAAAAGTTTCTCGAAATCCAGTGCACCTTCTGTAACTAGCCTCACATTGAGAAGGAATGCCAATACTAGCTGAAATAAATGGTTATAAATTAAGATGTGTTTCAGTGTTTTGGTCCACGCAGAGAAATAGGCCGCTAGATATATGTCTCAATAATATTTTCAAAAGTTCACTTTTGCATTTCCCAAAAAACTGCATTTCAATATAACATAAATTCCTTTGAATTACTTATTTTTCCACTGGATATTTTAAAAAACGAATTATATAACTCACAAATAAATTTTCAATTTAATTCTATTGCTTTTAAAAATCTAATTTTGAATTAATTAAATTATAATTTTGAAATAATTTGTTGCTGAATTAGTTTTAAAATGATTAAGAATCACTAATTTATTTTTATGTTCGATATATTAAGTCAAGCTAGTTATTTAATATTTCTTTACGCTTTCTTT